>OX596236.1:57762077-58362077 GCA_951394345.1 Salicornia ramosissima | reverse complement strand
ACTAATTGTTTAGACTTATTTAATAAACTTAGTAGTAACTGTGTTCCTAATTCTGTTTTTGGTTTCTTTATTTCGGATATTTTGTATTGGTCAAAGTTCTTTGAGTTTTGTTCTTAGTCTCATGTGGGTAGGAAAGGCAATATGGTTGCACACTCTATTGCTAAATCCTAGCCCGGTTGTTTTAGGGGAAAGGATTTGGTTAGAGGATTGGCCAGAGTTGGTTCTGAACAGGACTGCCTCGGATATGTACTCTTTTTTGTTGAATAATTAAGTTCCCCTTTTTTCAAACAAAAAAATTAAGAATGAATTGTAACCAAAAGAAGAAAGAAAGAAAAGAAACTATTACCTTCCAACTATTCTCAACAATGTTTTTTATGAAGGCTGAGTTTTCATAAGATAACTTAGCAGCCATCCAAGCCAAGGAAGCGTAATATTTGACATGGTCATTAGGTTCAATTTTTTGATCCAAGTCAACTCTACTATCAGTCAGTGCTGCCACTGATTTATATGTCTCGCTTGACTTATCTGGCATCACCACTTTTCCTGTCCATTTTAATAGCATTATTATTATTATTATTATTATTATTATTATTATTTATTAATAAACTATATCAATGTATTATGTATATAATGCTAAAAGAAATTAATTGTTGATGTAAAAAAAAAAAATTCAAAGTAATTTGGAATAAAAATTTGTTTCATTGGAGCTAATTTATATTACTTGTATTAGTAATTTGTCTATGTTTTTAAGGTTCTCATTTTCGATCTTCCTTCTCTAATCCCTAAATTCCCTACATTTGTCTTTTCCACCTAGGTTCCTTCTTCAATTCCAATTTAGGTAATAAAAGTTGTGTATAATCAAATTTGAATTTTTTACCAATTAAAAAAAGAATTCGGGTGTATTTAAGTATTTAGGAATGCTAATTTTACTCTTGATTTTCACTCTCTTTTCTCATGAACTTGCGAGCTCAAACATGAGAAAAATTTGTTCAAAGATGATAAACCACAATGGAGCGTGAAAAAAAAAGTCTAAAAATCTAATTGGGAAGTTCTTGTATTTTTAGACTTCTTTTTTCAGCTGAATTAAGATAAAACATGAGAAAATTTTGTTCAAAGATGATAGCACTACCCTTAAAATTAATCTAAGGTGTTGTTTGGTTGGAAGAGATTTTCATGGGAAAACTAATTTCCTAAGAAATGCAAGTAATTGGTTGTGTTTAGTTTACACTTCCATAGGAATCCCGAAAATTCTCACAGGAATTTAATTCTTCCAAAATGTAGGAAATCACTCACCATAACCTCTCGTAAGTTTAATTTTCTGTGTGAATTATAAATTACATGTGACAACCAAACACACACGCACATACATTATTTTGTAGGAAATTCCGCCCATTAATTGAAAATTCATATAGTAAATTATTTTCTATGTCAACCAAATAACACCTAATTAAGATTAAAACAAGACTAGCTAGCTAGTTCGATCATGTTATTGCAGTTTAAATTTATAAAAAAAAAAAAAAAAAAAAAAAAAAAAAAAAAAAAAAAAACTCGTTCAAATTTTAGTAGTACAAGCCATAACAAGCTCAAAATTAAACCATTGTGCGAAGTGCAATAATGTAAAGAATGTATGTATGCATGCATGCATGCTTAATAACGGTCTTCTTTTTATTTCATGCATGCATGTGCGTTATTATCCGGCCATGAAAGAAAATCTTAAGCAAAATCAAATTAAAAGAATTAACTACTATGGCATGAAGCTACCATATCATATACGTACATGCATACATGATATTATGATAATTAAAATAATGCATGCAATAAAAAATTAAAGTAACCTAGGATGATATTCAGTAACAAGTTGAGGAAGCCACCATAGTTTGCGACTAGATTTATGGACGTTTCGACGAAAACTCCAAAGTACGCCAATGGAGTCTTTATCAATTGGAACAACTTCAGCAAAAGAGCTGATACAAACACAAGCCATCTATAATTGAATTTTCTTAACTCTTTTTCGAATTCTAAAGGGCAATCAATTATATTTCTTTTATCATTGTAGTATAAAAGCCTAAAAAGGTCGTTAAAACTAGCATTTTCTGGCTTCACAATGAAATTATCATTGCATATTAAGCTATGTGATGAAGAAGAGCTATTATTATTATTAGACATGTCTTAGAACAAATTTTGTTGTTTAACCTAGTTTCGTTAGCTAGCTCTTAGTACATATATAAGCAATGCAAGGTGTGGAATAATGATGGATGTATAGATTCAAAAAGTTTTATAACAAGGATAGCATTATGATATTTAAGTGTTTTGATCCATTATTTCTTGATTCCACCTCAATTAGCACATGTAGATTTTTTTAGTGCAATAAGGAGTCATAATTCATTCTCATAAAAATGAAACTTCAATCTTAGGTACGTACAGCTCCCAAGACTTTAACCAACTAATTTAACACGTACAAAAAATGTAGATAGATTTTGATTTTATTTACTCCCTCTGTTCCCATTTAATTTGTTTGTCCTGTTTGACTTTGCACACATGCATATCAATGCATTTGTTTGACCTTAAATATATTTTGTTGTATATGCCAAAAAATTATAATAATTGGGTATTAATAATGTACTCATTGAGATGAATCAAACAAGACCCCATATGAGTATATATTATGTTTTATATGTTAAGAGTAATTTATAATATTCTCTCATCTTATGAATAGTGTCAAAATTCCAAATGGGACAAACAAATTAAATGGGAACGGAGGGAGTATAAATTTACATGCTAACATAGTCATTAGCAATTTAGCAAAGATAATGTTCAATTACCTCGTATGATTTACATACATTTTTTTTCCTATTCATATTCCTCATTTTTGTATTTTCGTATTGGCAACCCTTAATTTTATTTTGTTATAATATCAAATATGACATTATAAAAGTAATTCTGTCAATTTTGCTAATCTTTAGATCGAGTTAATACTTCAATTCACGTACCCAATTATCACATTGAGTTGTGTGTTAGAAAAATTGCTCCGTTTGGATTTGTGATTATTGAACCCACTGCAACATAATCTAGAAATTTATATAGGGAAGATGTAATATAATTGAAGGGGTAGAAAATATGGAATTGCAACCACTGTAAATTTGTGCACTAATAGTAATGTGGACAGGTGAAATGAAAAATGAGAAACTCAAATGTTGTCAAATTCTATGAAGGAGTGAAGATGATCGATTAGGTGAATTTTGGAAAGACTTAAATAGGAGGACACATGTCCAAATCCTTTAAAAAGTGAATTAGATGATCTGAGAGGATTAGGGTTGAGTAGAGTGCGGTCTGAACCGCACCAAACCGTAAACCAAACCGCAATTGTGCGGTTTGGTTTGGTTTGCGGTTTGAAAAGTGCGGTTTGGTTTGCAATTTTGCCAAACCGTAATTTTGTGGTGCGGTGCGGTTTTCGAAAATTTTGAAACCGCAATTTTTTTAATTGTTCTAAAATATTTAATTTTATACTTTTTATTTGGCTTACTACCCTACTGAAATTATGTCTTTGTTTTTTCTTGGTCCTTATCTAGTTGTTTAAACCCGCAACGTTCTAAGGCTTCTCTAACTCTTTAAGGTTCTAACAAAAAATAAATCTAGGTTTTTTTTATCCTTATCAATTACTAATTATAAAATAAATATTTAAAAAGTGGGTTAAACCAAACCGCACCGCACCAAACCGTATTTTGCGGTGTGGTTTGATATAAATTGCGGTGCGGTGCGGTTTCAAAAAATGGCAAACCGTAATTTTGCGATTTGGTGCGGTTTGACGTCCAAATCGCACAAAACCGCACCGCGCTTACCGCTAGAGAGGATGAAGGGGATGAGACAGGTGTGTATTTGATGGAGGTTTTTTATATACAGTTAAAGAATTCGAACAAGATTAATTAATTAATTAATGGAATTGTATGACTAAGAATTAAGATGATACGAACAATCAGCATCAACATACATAAAGATTAAAGTGTTACATGAGTATGTAGTTCTTTTTTGGTCACAATTTAGGAAATAATTAATCTAGCTGATTGCTCGTATCAACTTAATTCTTAGTCATACAATTCCAATAATATCAGAGTTCATAGCGCTTCAAAATGGTCTTACTTGTACGAGTATTTTGGCCAAAATATTGTGCTTTAATTTGTTTTTAAAAGTGTTTTTAAACGATCCAACTTCTAATGGACAATATTCAAAATCTCCTTGAAGTCTTTATGACTTTATGTATGTTGATGCTGAATTTTCTTAATTTTTAGAGTTAAAAAGGGAATAAAAGTCATCCCACATCAGAAGTTGAGGAGAACGAAGACTTTTTTGTATAGTGATGGATGCCTCAACCTAGTAGGTGCCTTTTGGGTGGGCCAAAATAAATCATTGTGGACTGACCCAAAGAGGACAATATCTACTAGTGGGCTCGTGTTCACCCAATGATATGATATGGGTGTCACAGTTGAGGAGAACGAAATCTTCGGCTTTTAAGTGGGTGTTACATTGATGGTGGTAGTCATATGCATGGGCGAGAAGGGCAACTGCCCAGAGCCCATTTTGAAAAAGTCTAAAATTTCCTAACTTTTTTATGTAGAAAGTAATCTGTGGCTTGTTATTCATGATTAGAAAGATAAATATACACAATTTGCTTAAACCCTAAGGCTAATAAGGTAATTACATAAATAAACTTGCTTAAATACTTAACTCTAAGTGTTTAATTAATATTACAAAGAGAATTACAACGG
This sequence comes from Salicornia ramosissima, assembly GCA_951394345.1. NCBI lineage: Eukaryota > Viridiplantae > Streptophyta > Magnoliopsida > Caryophyllales > Amaranthaceae > Salicornia > Salicornia ramosissima. Next base: position 58,357,314 of record OX596236.1, on the reverse strand, counting down.
TAAAAAAGAACAATAAGCTTTGCCAAAAAAAAAAAAAGAACAATAAGAAAAAAGGGCAGTAACTAAGGCCTGGCCCAACAGGGCTTAATGTCCTTAGAATTATACAAATACTATGGAAGTAGACTTGTATAATTTAAGGAATTTAAGTGTACTAGGGAGAGGTTTTTGATACTAATCTTTAGAGATTGAGGTTTTTAATACTCATGTTGGAAAATTTCCCCTCTTGAAAAATGGATTAATTAGATTGGAAAAATGTTTAATTTATGTTTTGATAGATCATAATAAGGGGATACTTAACTCTAAGTGTTTAATTAATATTAATTTCTTATTTTTATTTCATTATTTTCTAGCATTATAACTTGGTTTTTTCGAACTAGTGACAGGTCCACCAACCATCTCAAAACTAGTGAAAGTCACATTCTTTGTGTTCGATAATCTCCACTTGTATTATAACGGGGGGGTTTATTTGGTATTAGGAGCCGAACAAGCCCCTCCTGTGAGCTATATACTAGTAAAAAAATCATTAATTGTAACGCCCTTATTGTAATTCGCCTTAAATTTGTTAGTTACAATTAAGATTTTTGTAACGGGCAATATAAATGCCTGTTACTATAAGTCATGAATATGACACGGGAAAATAGTTATTGTAACGGGCCTAAGCCTGCCCGTTACAAAAACACCATTTAGTGACGGGCTAAAATATTAGTCTGTTACTAAATGGTATTTTTGTAACGGGCTGGCTTAGACCCGTTGCAATAACTACTTGTGTTTTGTAACTACCTTCAACTCAGCCCGTTACAACGAATAGAACATCAGTCACGCATTCAACTACTTTATTCTCATTAAACCAAATATTTTTTCTACTCACAAAACTCTTTGCTGCTCCTCTCTCTCCAATATCAGTCCCACAAAACCTAAGTTTTCTCTCTCCACGAATGATTTCCAACTCACAAACTACCAACCCACTCTTTGTTGCTCGTCTCTCTCCACCGCCATCTTCCGACGACTACATGCTCGTCCTATCGCTGCTCGTTAGTCGCTCCTCCCCTGTCTGGCGCAGTTTATCGCTCTAACCCACTCTCAACTGTAGTGCCATCACCGCCACCTCTCACCTGCGTCACCACCATTCACCAGCGACAACACCTTCGACCAACCACGCAACAAAAACATCGACCAACACTCCTCTTCCTTTACAAAATATAAGACTTGAAGGTTTGATGTTCTTTCATTTTTCTCTTAATAGTTTTTTGGTTCTTATTTTTGTTTTTAATTGCTGTAATTTTAGTTTTTTGGAAGAAATAAATTTCAGTTTCTATTGCTGATAATTTTGAGGATGATAATTTTTGGTCTTAGAAATTTAGTTTTAGGGCTATGGGTGCAACCCCGCTGTTTGGGATTGTTTGTTCGTTGGTGTTATTGTTCATTAGATTTGTGTTATTGTTGCTCAAAGAGTGCATTTTTAATCTTCAATCAAAAGGTTAATAAAAAAATTGCAAAACATTAAACCTAATTGTTGAAATGAATGAAAGAGTTGTTTGTGTTATTGATGTGATTACGGTATTAATTTTTTTGCCTTAGAAATGAAGTTTTTAGGGTTGTTTGGTTCTGCAGAACTGTGCGATTGCATCCTCTAATTTGTGTTTTTGGTTGAATTTTCTTCAGCATACTGCCAAAATAATTCCATCTATATTCTTACTTTTATTGTTGTGCATGGCTCTCAAGCTTTTGACATATCAGATTTCGCATTCTTGATTGAAGTTTTGTTTGATTTCAGTAATCTAAGCATTATATTATATATTTTGATTTCTTTTTTAGGCAGTGAGTTTCATATTTTGGAGCTTCAAATTTCATTTTAAGGTTGTTTTATTGGTGATTAGGTTTTTGGTGCTGCAAATTTCATTTTAGGCTTTGAAATGCTAATGGTTAAACTTCTTGTCAGGATTTTGTCAGTATATTGCAGACGTCGTTAAGCAAAAGTCATGTGCTTGCATTCACCTGTACAAGTTATGTTAATTTGTCTTCATGATTATTCACCCTTAAGTGTTATGTTAATTCATCTTCATGTTAAGCAAAAGTCAGGTCACTAAATGGTTTTGCTCTTATTATTTATTCTTTTTACAATTAGAGTAACTAGAAAATATCATGTGCAAAACTAAATTCTATTAATCTATAGTCTATGTCAATAAGAATATTCTTGTGTTTAGGGATAAGATGAATACTGGCTAATGGCTATGGCAACTCTACTTACTCCTGCTTTTTTTTTTCCGTATGTGATGCTTGAAATAATGGTCATCATCATTTTGTAGCATTTGAGTAGTTATGAGATATGTGCTCTCATGATTTGTTTTTGGAAAACATCATCTTTCTAATAATTCAAACACCTTTCACAAGCTTAGGTAACCATGTTTTCTTGATCCATTTCCTATTTACTCTATTCAATTAAGCTTTGATATTATTCTGTCAAGCAAGATTAGTTTTTTTTTTTTTTTAAATTTGGGTTTTGGCCGGTAGTGTTTGGTGTCTTTGTAATTATAGTACAATAATGGAAAGATTTATCATTTTTAAGAGATGATTTTCAATTATATGGAGGGTTGCCACAAATTTTGCAACTGGCATTTTTTTTTTTTTTGGGTATTTCCAAAGGAAATCATTTCTTGTTTACTGTTTGTTGTATCAGATCATGAATGTTGATGTACAACAACCTTTTTTTGTACTTTTCACACATTGTGAGCAAGAAACAACTAAAATTTCGATTTAGCCAATATATACCAGGTATTTCTTTCCCTTCTTTCACTACAAACACTTCCCTTTAAAGTTCATTTGTATTATTTTGGTGAATTAAGTTGATTTTGATGAAGATATGTTTTTCTTCTACTTTAACAGGCCAAATGCGAAGGATACATTGCACTTTTTTGGCGTGTGGGTGATGTTAGATGAGCTTCACTTGATTTTAGGTGGCATGAAGATACTTTTTTTTCATTCTATATATATATATTTTCCTTGATTTTTGCTATGTGGTGTGTTTTATGCGTTTGGACTTAAGAGTTTAATTTATATTTTAAACATTTTATGAGGAGGGTTATTTATCCCTTTTACATCTGAATTTGAAATGCCATAACAAATTAGTAATCATAGAATGCCAAGACTGCCAACTAACAATTAAGAAAAAGGTTTATGCCTTCGTCTAAAAAAACTGATTCTAAAAAAACCCCATAAATTATTATTGAAGTTAAGACGTTAAGTAGTGTTTTTTAACCTTCCAAAGGCCTTTTTGTATCTAAAAAAACCATAAACCATTATGGATCAATGTATAAAATATTATGTTCTTGCATCATGGTGACTCAATGTATAATATATTATGTTCTTGAATTATGATGGTTCAATGTATAATTTTATGTTATTGTATTATGAAGGTTTGGGTGTGGGGGAAGGGGGCTGTGTAGGGGGTGGGGATGGGGGCAGGGGTAAAGGGCTGGTGCAGGGGTAGGGGTGGGTTGGTGCTGGGGGCTGCTGCAGGGTGTGGGAGTGGGGGTTGGGGGTGGTGCAAGGGGCAGGGAAAGGGGGCTGCTGCATTGTATTTTTGTTGCATCAAGTCTTTCATATCATATAATCTACTTACCATTTCTTAATGCATATTGTTTGCTGCAGGAATAGCACTGGACTTTTGCTGCAGTATATATATGCATAATGGTGAGTATTTTTTTATATACAATATAAGAATTTTTGTAATTTTTTTCTTTGGACTTAGTTTTGTTATTTTTTTTAGGCTATGCGGCATGCTCGGCAAGTATATGTTGGTAGACTTCCTTCCTCGCTCGCTAATTAACAGGCAAGTAACCTTAGGATGACTTTTATTCCTGTAACTCTAATAGTCAGTGTGGTTGGTACGTAGTGTATGTTAGTAATGAGAATGAAAAGCATGATGTAGTAAGGGAAGGAATATTATGATCTCCATGGATTTTAAGCTTGAATTTACTTAATATTCTTTTATATACTCTATTGCATTTGAGAATTGTGGGATTGCATGAAAATTACTATGGGTGTGCTTTTGGTTAGCTTTATTGTCTAAATCATTTATGTTCTTGCTCATACATTTACTTTTACTAGTTGTCCACGGCGCGCGTTGCGCGCCGTGTCCAACACTAAGTTGTCGAACATGTAGAAGAATCACTTTCATGTATCGGGTTATTATGCAACTATATTTTTCTATGGAAGTTATTGGTTTTGCCTAATTTTGAGAGGATGAATTTGTTCCTAAGTAATTTAAGTATAAGAAGCTAGATATTATGTAATCAGTCATGGAATTTAAAAGAAAGCTAAAGCAGCTATTACACATAAAGAGTGCATAACGTATGCTGATATGCACCAAATTGATCCAAAAGACATACTGAGTTGTGCGCCTCCAACAAAGGAAGCTTACATAATTTGTTGGTACATACTAAGTACCTTAGAGCAACTTAGAAAGTGATAGTTCTCCAAAAGATGTAGTTTCATACATATATAGCTAATACATCAACACACATAATACATGAAAGATGGTAATACATAGGTGAGACAAAGTGGTGTGTTGATAGTGTGAAAAGGCGCATTAGGCCTCACATTCGGTTTTAGTGCCTGCACGTTCTTCATGACTGTGATCCCTTTCAACCTTGACATTCGCAGCTAGTTCGTTTGCTTCAGCTTTAATATCTGGAGCATCTTCAACTTGACGAACAATCCACTTCAAGACGTAGCTAGTTGTTAATTCAGAACTTGGAGCTACTTGAAGTAGCATCTGTTTCTTTTCTACGGCAGCAATGGTGGCGTTTAGCTCAGATGGATCCTCCTACAAATTGTGTAATTGTTAGATTAGAATGTATGCTTATGAGTTAAGGGTAAAAGGTAACAATAGCTAACAGTACATTGTTTTTTTGCTTCTCCATTTCTTCAGGTGTTGCACCAAGAACTTTCTCTGCTTCTTTTCCGAATGCCGTGACTTTTATGGACCCGTCTCCTCCATCAGTAACATAGAATTGGAATGACATCCTGCGTGAGAAAAGCATAAAAAAATTATACATGGCTGTGATGTGATCGTTGCTTCAATATGACACTAAGTTACTATCTTCGTACCTTACAACAGTAACAGATTGTGCAGATGTGCAATGCTTGCATTTGAAGGTTGTATTTGCTGGGAGATGGGATTGGCGACCACATTTACCACATCCATTGTAACAATATATATCCTTAGAGTATACACATGGTGCAGAGACATTGATCCAGAAGGTTTCTTCTTGCCAAACAGTATTAGGCTAAAAAAGGAGTTAGTCAGAATGTATCGATCAGTTATTCGAACAATGGTCTATGTAAAAGAAAATCCTATAAGTAGGAGATAATGATTTATTACCTTTCTTTTCTCCATATCAGCAACAGGAGTTATAAGACGTGTAGAGCTTGAACCTTTCAGTGCATATGATTTTGTTACCCAGCTATGAATAATTGTTGAATTCTCTTCAATCCTTGTACCAAAAAACAATAGTAAAAAAACGAAAACAGGTAGTTGTATGGAGTTAGGGTATATACTAAAGAAGTAGCTGCTGCAAAGTTAAATCGTAATTGAAAGAGCTAAATCATAACACATAATTGCTAAATAAAAATTGAGCATAAGCATGGCAGAGTATATACCAATTGCGCATGGTGTCTGCCAATGGTGCCTTAGGATTGACAACAATTTCTGTAGACATTGTTGTCTTCAGAGAAACTCCTGCATCAATGATAATAGTTATTGCTGTGAGGCTAAACAGTAACGGGGTATTCCAGATGTTAGCATGGCTACAAACCTCGGAATGTAGCTTTTTGAACAGCGACGAATCCGACCACAGACAACCCCTGTGTTGGTGTAGGAATTAGCTCACCAACGTCGGTTGCAAATCTATTCCAAGCAGATAGAGTAATAGGACGCTGAACACTGTTAACATTGGAAGTAATTAATATAGTAGAAGTAGCAAAACATGTAACTTTATACTCTATGAAGGTTGCAGCGAACGTGGACAGTAAGCTGAGTATTTAATAGGTTACCTGTTGTCTACAATAGTCAGGTGTCGAACTTGTCCTTCGCCAACAGTTTTAATATCATCAATTGCAATAACAACTGCAACGATATCTGTGGTATGAAAAGTGTTAGTGAACAACAACAGGGATTTATGTTATTATTTAACAGATTAAAGTATGGAGGCGCCTAATGCTAGTATAAATACTGAAAATAGTACAAAATTACCGAAGATGTCGTTTGAACAATCACGTGGTTGCAAGACAGTTGATAGCCTGGTGTAACGTGGCTGGTCAGTGCATTGCATAGTATTGATAGGCGAAATCTTGACGCGTGAATTGAAATTCATTTGATATTCTCCAATAGCACCTCTGAGGTTTTTTGGGACAGTTTGTATGGTAGCACCACTAAGTTCATACTCCCCGTCACGTTGCAAAGCTTCTTCATAGCTCTCAATGTCATCGTTAAACAAAGTTGCATGCATTTTAGTTCCCTAGGAGGTTGTTTTTTCAGTGAAAAATGTAGTGGGTTATAGCATTTGGTAAGGGTTTGAAGAAACAATATCATGTAAAGAATTCAATCTGTTATTTACCTCTTTGTCTTGAAGAACAAGCTTTTGAAAGCGAGCCTTTGTAGGGGACTGTGTTGATTGCTTTGAAGGCGATTTATGGAGCACGGTGACCTTCACCCTGTAGTCCTTGGTCTTGTCAGTTAGGTCTCGCAAGGGAGTGTAAGGTGGCTTCATCTTTCGCTGCGGGAACAAGATATGGTAACAACGGTGAATGTAACAAAGACAATAATCATAACTTTTTAAGAAACAGATTTTTTTTGTGTTAAAAATGATAAATTGAAAAGGCTAATGATTATGAATCCAGTGGTAAATTTCTATTTTTTTGTCATACATACAGCATACCCTAACAAAATTCGAAGAACTTGTTGAGATAATCAAGCAAAATTGCTATGCAGTTTATAAAGTGTTAGATTTATGTGTATAATATGATCAGGCAATGTTAAAAGTGTTATATCATGAAGAGATTCAAACCTTTTTTTAAGAAAACAATGGCAAGGTATATCTTTCATTTTTTTGGTCATGTATACAGCATACTCTAAGAAAAATTGAAGAAGTTGTTGACATCATATTATACAATTAATAGTATAATATACATCATATTATATCATGAAGACAATGTGTATAATATGATCAGAAAACCTTTCTGGTCATGTATACAGCATATTATACAACCCCTGAAAACAATGTGTATAATATGATCATGCAATGTTGAAAGCATTATAACATGAAGAGATTCAAAACCTTTTTTTTCAGAAAACAGTAGCAAGGTATACCCTTCATTTTTTCATTTTTTTGGTCATATATTGCTTTTTTTGTCATATATATACAAACTCTAATTAAATTTGAAGAACTTGTTGACATAATCAAGCAAAATTGTTATGTACTTTATTAAGTGCATACCTTCTGTGTATAATATGATCATGCAATGGTGAAAGCATTATATCATGAAGAGATTCAAAATTCTTTTCAGAAAACAGTAGCAAGGTATACCCTTCATTTTTTTGGTCATGTATACAGTATACTCTAGCAAAACTTGAAGAAGTTGTTGACATAATCAAGCAACATTGCTATGTACTTTATTAAGTGCCATATTCATGTGTATAATATGATCAGACAATCTTGAAAGCATTATATCATGAAGAGATGCAAAATTATTTCCAGAAAACAATGGCAAGGGATATCTTTCATTTTGAGTTTTGTCATATATATATAGACTCTAACAAAATTTGCATAACTTGTTGACATAATCAAGCAAAATTGTTATGACCAGACAATGTTGAAAGCACTATATCATGAGGAGATTCAAAACCTTTTTTTCAAAAAGCAATGAAAAATATATCTTTCAAGCAATGCAAGAATTATTCAACTAAACAACATTGCAATAGTTTTTACAAGACCAACAAGCAATAATAACAATGATAATTGTAGAACTATTCTACATATTAATCTATCATACTGAAGTTTAGATTTTTGTTTGGTGATCTTAAATATCCTTTAAGCAACCTATTTACTTTCAAACCAGTAGGAATGAATGCTGAAAGCATCATACTCGTGCTAATTCCAAAAAAAGGAAAAAAAAAAAAACAAACTTTTGTAGAGATGAACATACCTTATAACAGAAGCTTGTGTATTCTTGCTGTAGAAATGGGGAGTGAATGATTCTATTTTCTTTGCAAATGAAATGATAAAGCAAAGAGAGAGTATGCAGGTGGTAAGCTAAGAGAGAAATAAGTGAAGTATATAAAAGTAAAAAATGTATCAGTAGAGATAAAAGACTGGACAAAGGCATCGAGATTAGTGTCACAAGAAAAAGATCAATTTTTGTTTACTTACACTTTTTGGTTAGCATTTTTTACAGTCAAAGAGCAGAAAGTATCCTTGGGAACTTTTTAAGCTCAGATTTGGTCAACTTTAATAGATGTATGCTTTTCTTGCTATATTTAGCTTAAGTTTCCTTAGCTTAAAAACATATATAGAGAGTTGTTTGTTGTTCTATTTCTGGAAAAAAGAACTGCAGAAAAAAGGGTGATCTACAACAATCTTTTCTCTTTGTCTGAATTTTGTTTTCTGATCACTTTTGCTCTTCTCTGCTTTATATGTGTCCTGTCCTTTTCAGAACCACAGAATGTATTATTAGCACTGCATAGTTTTTATTATGATGTAGTGTCTACACACTGTATAGATATAATATATTTTCTGCTGTCTTAAAATAATTTTTTATAGTAAATCAGTAGTATATACTAAATATAGTGATTAGTGTGGTCATTAGTATGAATAATAGTTTATTTCAGAAAATTGAATATGTATTGAATCTGTCTATCTGTTACTAATACTAAAATATCAGTTGAAATTTGTAGGATATTATGATGCTAACCAACTAATTGATCACAAAATGGATAGTATTTATCTTGAAAAAAGTGGCAGGATATAGCTAAGCAAACAAAAAACCAGAAGTTTTTATCATAGGACAAGAAGTAAAACGATTGTGTAGGAAAATTTTCACCTAATGTAGTTTGGTTGAAACTAAATCCATAGGATAGTCCCTGTCAAATTAAATTCAGAGAGAAATTGAATAAAAGATGGAAATAAGAAATAAAGTTCAGAATTAGAACTTTGACCTGAACAGAATGCATAAAAAGACAATTTGATCAGAATTTATATAATTTATTGCATACAAAAGATTTTATATGCAATTTGATGAGAATGCATAAGAAGGCATGAAACAAATTAAATTCTCAAGTAAACAAAAAGATCTCCATTGTGATCACATATTGAGGTACATATATATATAGCTAGCACATCTTTTACAAAAATAATTAGAATCAGTGATAATCTACAAATTGAGATTAGATACACTAACTTATCATTTGATATGGCATAAGTAGCACCAGAGCAAAAGTTGCAATCAAAGATGTCACCTGCATGAATAACGAAAGAAATAGTAAAGATGTGATTATGTGTGGCATAACTATAAGCGTAAAGACGAAAAAATTTGAAATTATTGTATACCTTTTGACAATAGACATAAAGGTAGGAATAGGTAGTATATCAACTCAGAGAAATTGTCAAAGGCAATACTATATGATCTCAGCGTACTTCAAAACGTCAAAGGAAACAACATTTAGAGCAGAGCCAACAACCCTTCGTTCAGTATCAGATCCACATACTACCTTAACCTTTGTTGCTGTTCGAGCTCGGGAGAGAGCCACATAAAGCTGGCCATGGGAGAAGCATGGCTGACGAAGGTATATACCCACAGCGTCTAAAGTCTGCCCCTGTGACTTGTTAATTGTCATTGCAAAACAGAGTTTTATTGGGAATTGCTTACGCTCAAATTTGACAGGGTATTGCAACGAAGTAGATGGTTGTAGCTTGATCCTAGGCAATAATACTCTAACCCCTTTATGATACCCAGCTGCAATCTCACATTCAATGATATTCCGGTAAAATCGTTTACACGTCAATCGTGTACCATTGCACAACCCAGAAGATGGATCCATGTTACGGAGCAGAATCACCGGACAGCCGTGCTTCAAAATCAGTTCATGTGGGCTCATACCACCCGGGCATAAAGTATTCAAAAATTCTATAGGATAGATGTTGCAGTGGTCATCTATAATCGTATCAAAACTTTTATATGTGATAGGATCACCATGGAAATTACTGATGAATATCGCATTGAGGCGGTCAACATCATCATTTTTAGGTGTCAAGATTGCCCGACTTGTGAATTCTGTTACAGGGCAGGAGATGTTATGTAATGATGGAAATATGAATGTTGATAGCTCATTGATTGCATCAAGTTCATCTTCAAATTCTGTTAAAATCTGTCGTGGCAGTTGTATATACTCAAATTCATTCTCTTGTAACCTACCATCACCTAATGAAAGTAGGAAATCTGCATAAGATGGATCAGCCCTTGCGTGCATGTTCTGAGTCAAATGTAATTTTGTGAATTGCGGCCACAATGGTGAACAAACCAAACTTGATAGAACAGCTTCCCTTTGTCCCTGGTGAGGGACAACAGAAAGCACCTGTCTAAAGTCTCCACCAAAAACCAAGATTTTTCCACCAAATGGCAGATCTTCTGAGCATATATCTCGCAATAGCAAGTCAAGTGAATGTATGCTAAGCTTGTTGGCCATTGACGCTTCATCCCAAATGATGAGGTCAGTTTTTCGAAGCAAACAAGCAAGATTACCTTGCTTAGGTACATCACATGTCAGTGTTGTAGAGAGATCGATTGGCAGCTTGAATCTCGAGTGAGCTGTCCTACCACTTGGTAAATTAGCAGCAGCTATGCCCGAGGATGCTGTTGGTAGAACAATTTTGTTAAGTTGGCGGACTTTTGCATACAGAGCACAATACAGGTATGTTTTACCTGTCCCCCCAGGGCCATCAATGAAGAAAACACCAGGTTGTTGGTGTTTTACATGGTGGATTATTTTTTTATAGGCCACTTTCTGTTCAGCATTTAAAGACTTGCGCGCATGGATATACTCTTCAGGAATTGGAGCGTCAATTACATCCTGCATATCTCTTATGACCTTGAAACCATTCAGATGGTCTTCTTGCAAGTGGTTGAGGCCAAAGTCGAGCAATGTTTTACCCATACCTTCCAAATAGCGAGCAATATCACTAACTGTGTAGCGTTTGATCCTGGTACATAGCCCTCGATACTGGTGGCTGTAGTCCTCTGACAAAGAGCGGTAATATTTCTCCCATAGCTGTGTTGGATTTGCTGGCTGCGAAAAAATTAAACACATAGCAAATAAGCGACGCAAAGCGTGTGGCATATGTGTTTCGACAGCCTCATCAAGACATTGTTCAATAGCATTTCTATCTTCGACAAGCCCACGCTGAATCGCTGCTTCTTGAAAAGTGAGGCATGTATGCTCATTGACTGTAAGCAAGTCAGAGAAGGATCTAGGAGAGTAGATAGCACTGAGAAGAAGACGTAAATAAAAGCGCTCTCCTTCTGAAGGACCGACAAATGCCAGTCTTCCAATCATTTGCCTTTGTTTACGATCCTTCCATTGCCGAGCCTGTGAATCCCATGTGAAATGCTGTGGGAAATCTGCATAGAGATATCTGTGCTCTTCTCCTCTTGAGGCATTAATTTTGAAAAATTCTGTCAATGGAGTTCTACATCGACGCTCATCATTAACAATGGAAGGTAGCTGCTCATTCGGGTAGAAGTGAACGGGTTGCATATTTGGTAGATGGACTTGAAGCGTAGTTACTGGTGGATGCATCTCATATAGGTCGAAACCAAAGATTCTCCATGCAGCTTCTGGTGCAGAAACCCATCGACCCGATTGAAATTGTTGGATTTCATCCACAACTCCGTCTTCGTTTGAGCTTGAAATGTTGAAGGATATCTTGTCATGACCTTTATAGACGTATTTGTATAGATACTTAACAGCTTGTACAGTGGAGCACACTTCAACGTTGAGGTGACAATCAAAGAAAGCGAGCAAATAAGGGTTGTACGGAATAACCCATTGATTATCTAACACTTCACCCCGTGCACGTATAGAATCACCTGTGTTGCGCCGCCTGTATGAGGGATAACCGTTTTCATTGTTCGTAGTATAGTCTGTATATTCTTTTGGATATCCGTACTTACAGACCTTTCTTCCTTGTTTTTCTTTCATACAGGGACAATCCTGATGACCAATCCCGCAAGGGCCATGCATCATATGTCGGAGAACCACCTTTCGCAAGTGAGGTTGGTCTGGTGGCGGTATTTCAGCGCAAACAAACTTATCAAAGTCATCAACATTTCTGATCTTATGTTGGTGTTTCAAAATACACAATATGTGTGCATGTGGGAGACCACTTTTTTGAAACTCAACAACGTATACAAAAGCTACAACCTCACCCATTACTTTTTCTTGCATCAACATCTTCTTTAGTGTTATAAGCTTAGCACGAAAAACACGGCTTATTAGATCAGGTCGGTCCTGAGGCTGTTCTCCTTGCCTGAGTTGTTGCTTTATTTCAGTCCAGTTTGGATTGCACGTCATGGTGATAAAAAGATCAGGTTTACCATATTTTTGCACAAGCCTCATGGCATTTAGATACCGTTTACGCATATCGCGTGGCCCTCCGATGAAGGATGGTGGAAGGATCATCCGACGACCAATTTCTGCACCTGAAGATTCTCCACTTTCTAAGGTATCTAACAAACCCTGGTATAGATCGGCACGAATTGTGGACTGGTTGTTCCGAAGGAAATCAAGCCGTGTATTTTCAAGCTTGACATACATGTCCACTAAGAACTGTTGCATCAACCTGCCTGTTCCCAAGAGGTGATTTCCTAGTCGGATCTGGAACTGGTAAGCATAATATTCTCGGCACGAAACATACGTCTCTGTTTTACCTCTTCCTTTCTCTGAGACTGCATTAATTATATATGAAATGATTCAGATCCTTACAAGCTACTTAATTGTGTTCTGGAACCTTTCATTTATGTTTTTCGTTGTGGAAGTAGCATTTGTTTTCAATTGCATTTCTGTTTCTTCCTCAGTTTTCAGCTGTATTTATAATTAATTAATTATGTTTATCTACTTATTATAACCGATAAAATGGACCATTTTTTTAATTATTAAAATGCATCACTTATTTATTCATCTTGACCATCAACTTATTCCCATCGATGGTATATTTTTGGTGGATAAAAGTGATTCTTCTATAAGTAATGGTATACACAGAATTATATAAGCATAAAGTAAATGATTTGAAAGGCATAAACAAGATCTGGAAGGCGCAAAAGTACAGAAAAATGAAAGCATATTATATAGAGGCACGATATGAAAAGTAACTGATTTTAAACGCGAAACAATAATAGACAGCCATACCTATGTGTTCATACTCCAGTAACCCAGCTGCATCAACTGCTGCTAGCACAGGGGTGCGAATGCCTGTACAGAACAAACTGTCTCCACGTGACTTCCGTATTCCTTGATGCCAGCCACTCTCGCCATATGGGAACAACAACGGATACTGCAAAGGATCATAACACCCATAGTAATGCATGATTCGATGTGTCTCTTTTTCCTTCCCAGTGACGACAATGTAAGGGCTGGATGATTCAAAATCAGAGGAACCATCAGGCCAAATGACAACAACCTCATCAGAGGTTGGAGCATTGTAAGTACGTTGGTCAAGTGTAGTGCTTTTATTAATGACTATTGTTGTTTTTTCACGCAGTGATCTGAAAAAGGTTGCGTATGGATTCTTTTCCATAACACGCATGATCGTTGCGATTACATCAGGACGCAAAGTATCAAAGCAATTTGCACGGTTTTCACGCTCATGAGCAGCATCATAGAAATACATTTGGAGATACTTTGGTTTTCCGTCTGCAGGAGACAACGGAGGGATATAATGATATAACTGACCATGTAAAGAGAATACAAAAATTCCCTTCTTCTTGGTACATTCAACCTGCCCCCCTAAAGAACTAAAGGCAAATAGGTTGTTGTATAAGCGCGCATACGTGCGAAAGTGGAGCGAATCTTCATCTTGTGAGTCAAACAACCGGACCAATTCTTCAGGGTATGGGTTCGACGCTAGCTTAACCCCACCGTCACGACAACAAAAATAGGGTGGCTCAAACTGGAACTTCGTTGCACCACAATGCACACACCGAGCCGGTGGGTCAAGGAGGCCAGGGGCTGTTGGAATGAAATTAGGATTCAACGCAACACACGAATCTGCTGAGAAATACGCAAAAAAAAAAATGGTAAGGCTTTACATTTTCAGAGGTACAAGCCTCTAAAGTATTAGATAGAAAATTATTTAGGCACAGACCTTGTCTATGCTTCCCTTTTTTCCGACGTTTTTTGACAAAATTAATATTTGACGAGGATGCATTAGTATCTTGGTGCAGCTGCTCGGCAGTATTCTCTTCAGGTAATGCAGAAAAAAGAGGTACAACATCCGTTGAAGAACTACCCCCCAACTCATGTTGAACAGCGGCAGATGCATCGCCACCAACAATAAGTGGTTCATTAACATCTTCACATATTCGACGCCCACGGTATGGACGTTTTTTTGGACCAATAGGGTGCATAGGGCCTGCTCAATATTTGACAAAAAGGAAAAGAAATTCTCAAAATTTGCTGCCATACATGGCACACTGCTAGAGTTGGACAAAGCAGAAAACAAACAAGCAATTGCGAAACCATGTAATTCAAAAACAAAAGAGTAAATGTAACACATCATATAACATTAATAGTAGATTATATATATTAAGAGTAAAGCAGAAAACAAACAACCAAAATGAAATATAGTGCAGCATATCTCTAACTATTAAAAAACAAGAGTATGCTTGATTATGTCAACATACTGATGTTGGCAGAGCATGCTGCTTACTACTTGATGACACTACTAAGACAACATATTGCTTGATTACACTACTAAGACAGTATAATCAAGCAAAAACAAGAATCATACTGCTTGATATCACTACTAAGACAACATGTTTACTTTGTAGAAAGAAAAAATTGACAATGGGAAATTAGACTACTTAGTGAGGCTCTACCTTAATTATGTTTTTGGATCAACTTAATTACATATTAGTTTATCATCAAACATACTGATGCACACTAATTTTAAAAATTTACCCAACATATACATAATTAAGGTAGCATATATGATTAAACTTAATTACATATTAGTTTATCATCAAACATACTGATGCACACTAATTTTAAAAATTTACCCAACATAACAATAAGCATCCAATACAAATAAAGTATCATTCTCATAAATGCTAGCAATAACAATAAGCATCCAATCATGGCTAATAAATGCAGTAACTTAACAGCAATACATGTTGTACAAAATGCATTAGCAAAGGCAGCCAAGGAACACCAAAAAGAACATAATAGTGTAGAGGAATACAGCTCTCAGAAGGTATATGTTAAAGACTAAAATGGCATACCTGAAAATGAAGCTGAAGTGTGAGTGTAATATTAGTTCTCCATGCATAAAAGCAAAGCCTGAAGTTTAATCATATAGTTAAGACCAGTAAACACAAATGCATTTAAGAGAGAGCTGTAAACACTTGCTAAAAAGGTAATGCATTTGAAAGAAGTAGCAAACAACAACATAAAAAAATACATAAAAGAGTTGAAAGAGATAGGACACAAAACCCAAAAACAGGCCATGCTTGGATTAAATGCACATGGGACAGAAAATTCACATAATATAACATATAACTTAAAATAGATAAAACCATCAAAACAATATATGAGGCATGTTTGACAACTTATAGACAAAATATAAAATGACCCTCATAAACTATTTTAGTGAAAGTATAATGTTGTGAGTATTGTTTTATGACTAAATAACCAAAATGAAATATAGTGCAACATAACCAAGCACCTGCATTCGAACTCATACTGCTTGATTACACTACTAAGACAACATGTTTACTTTTTATTAGAAAGACAGCATTGACAATGGGAAATTAGACTATATAATATGCTGTTTTTTATCATGTTTTTTGGGATCAACTTAATTAGATGTTAGTATAATATCAAACATACCGATGCACACTAATCTTCAAAATTCACCCTTAATTAAGATAATTAAGGCAGCATATAAGATTTCCAATTAGCTTCAATTTCTGTAGCTAATCTACATAATAATTAAGGTAGTATATGATCTCCGATTACTCTCGATTAATATAAAAAACCTAATTAATTTTTGCTTTACTAACTAAAAAATTCTAATAAGCTTCAATGCCCTTCATTAATTTTCAAAATTTACCCTTAATTAAGAATAGGTGTCAGTATAATATCAAACATACTAATGTACTACTGAAGAAACCTAATAATAATTTCCCTAATCTACCATTAATTAACATAATTAAGGTATAAGATTTCCAATTAGATTATAATATAATAATAATTTTCATAATTTTCAATATTTAGCCACTGCTATGGTGATGGTGGCAGAACAGTAACCAAACCTAACAATAATTTTCATAACTAACCATTAATTAACATAATTAAGCATAGGATTTCCAATTAACCTTGAATGGCTAACCTGATCTCTTTGGCACCATCTCTTTGCCACCATAGGTCGAACCCATCAAGCCCTCAATTAAAACTTCAATGGCCAACGTCATATATATCAAGCTCCCAATTAAAATTGATGGCTCTGCCACCATCTCTTTGCCACCATAGCTCCAACCCATCAAGCTCACAAATAAAATTCATAGCATTAAAAATAATCTCTGATCGATTATGGTTTGTTATAAAGATCCGAATCAACTGTTCTTTGCTTGCCCTGCTTTCGAATTCAGGTTCTTTGCATATGCCACCATCTCTTTGCCACCATAGCTCCAAACCATCAAGCTCACAAATAAATTTCATGGCATTAAAAATTATTTCTGATCGATTATGGTGTGTTATGAAGCTCCCAATCGATTGTTTTTTGCTTGCTCTGCTTTCGAATTGAGGTTCTTTACATAATGTCAATGGTGGAATCACTCCAATTGTTCTTCTCGTTGCTCTGATTCAATCAATTTACCAATTAAAATTGATGGCTCCTTTGTCTTCCATCTTTGCATGCACCCATTTTTGATCAACTATGGTTTGTTATCAAGCTCCCAATTGATTGTTCTTTGCTTGCTCTGCTTTCCAATTAAATTTGATGGCTCCTTGGTCCCCCATCGTTGCATGCACCCATTTTTACATGCATGAATGTAGAAGCCCATGCAAGAGGAGGGTATTGTACAATTCGAATCAGCAGTAGCGAGCAGAGTACCAAAGCATGAATGTATATTCAACTTAATCATATAGAATCATATAGATAATGAACAGGTGAAAGAAGGAAAGTAGAGGTGTCAAGTAAGGAAGGAATGTTGATGCATGCAATTGACAAAGCAAGATGAATTTAGCAAAGGGATTAGATGGGGGTGGGACGCGAAGCAGAGTGAGGGAAATATTACATGATGTGCATTTTGACATGTGTTGGTACTGTTCATTTGAACAGTAACCCAACTCTTGTTTTTTAATAGTTATAGAAATGCCTCTGCTAGGAAGGTGCTCTATCTGTTTTTTTTTTTTTTGCTTAATTTATAGTTTACCTTGAACTTACTAATTGTTTGCTTTCATATGATGAACTTACTATTTTTTGTGTCTCATATCTTCCGAATATTTGATAGATAATGAAACGAAGAATGTGTATGAAAGGTATGGTGAGAGGGACTTAAACAATTCGTTGCAAGTGTTGGCCAAGGTGTTGGTGGCGGAGGATCTTCACATTGCACAATGAGGGAGTTTGGATAATAAAGGATCTATGTTTTATTTAGTTAGATTATATAGAATGTATTAATATCTTATTGAATAATGTAATATTAATATTAAGGCTAATGGCTATTGTAAGCTAATAAAAAATATTATCCCTAGCCTTCTAATGTCATTATTACATATTTATTATTGTAGTATTGGCTACTGCTTGTCTGCTATTGCTTGTTTTAGCAGTAGCTTATTTTTTTTTAGAGAAATTCTCAGTTGTGACCATAAAAACTTTAAAATTCTCAACTGTAACCATACCTTTTTAAAAAATCTCAATTATAACCATACATAACTTTTAAAATCCCAAATGACCAAACTAACCCAAAATCCGTTAAATGGCCGTTAAGTTTAACCAATTATCCTCGATTTCCTTTAAAAAAAAATTAGTCTGCTCATGGTTTTAGGGTCATTTCAACCCTTAAGGGGTCCGATTTGAGGTCGGATTTTGCAAAAAATGAACCAATTGCCCCCAATTTGCGTTCCAAATCCACCTCAATTTGCGCGCATTAATACAAAGTACAATAAAAAATAGTCTGCTCAAGGTTTTACGGGTTATTTTAACCCTTAAAAGTTCCGATTTGAGGTCGGAATTTGCAAAAAATGAACCAATTACCCCTGATTTGCGTTCTAAATTCACCTCGATTTGCGCAAATATTCTAATCGAGGCGGATTTGGAATGCAAATCGGGGGCAATCAGTTCATTTTTTGCAAATTCCAACCTCAAATCGGTCCCCTTAAGGGTTAAAATGACCCGTAAAACCTTGAGCAGCTATTTTTTATTGCACTTGTATTAATGCGCGCAAATCGAGGCGGACTTGGAACACAAATCGGGGGCAATCGGTTCATTTTTTGCAAATTCCGACCTCAAATCGGACCCTATAAGGGTTGAAATGACCCGTAAAACCTTGAGCATACTATTTTTTATTGCACTTATATTAATGCGCGCAAATCGAGACGGATTTGGAATGCAAATCGGGGGCAATCGGTTCATTTTTTGCAAAATCCGACTTTAAATCGGACCCCTTAAGGTTTGAAATGACCCCTAAAACCGTGAGCAGACTATTTTTTTTACACGTAGATCGATGCACGGAAATCGAGGATAATTGGTTAAACTTAACGGTCATTTAACGTATTTTAGGTTAGTTTGGTCATGTTTGGGATTTTAAAAGTTATGTATGGTTATAATTGAGATTTTTTAAAAAGTGTGGTTACAGTTGATAATTTTAAAGTTTTTATGGTCACAACTGAGAATTTCCTTTTTTTTAATTATGACATTCAACAATTGTAACGGGCATAAGTAAGGGCCTGTTACAATAAATCCAGTATTTGTAGCGGCCTACACTATACCCGTTACAAATATTGGATTTATTGTAACGGTCATGGCCCGTTACAAAAAATATGAGCATTTGTAACGGGGGCAGTTGTAACAGGTCATGACCGTTACAATAACCCCATTTTGCACGTTACAAAAAGCCATTTTTCCACTAGTATATGAAGCTACGTTTGAGGATGTTCAACCTGGTCCACTACTATATGCAGCGGGGCATTTCTTTGCACTTGTATGTGTTAGGAGTTTATACTTTCTTGTTTTATGTCATTTACCCCACTTATTCAGTCAGGGTATGAAAATTGTTAGGTGAGGTGTCCTATAAAAAACAGTTTCTTGATTCCAGTAAAAAGAAACAGAAATACATATTCACTTTTTATCAATCTCCTCTCTCCTTATATATTCCTACAAACATAAACACTTCACGAATCATTTTTTTCTTGGTAATATTTAAGACGTTCTCAACCTATTTCCCTGTCGACACCGGTGAAATAGTGATCGTGTATCCCTGGAGGTTGGTTGCCGTGAATCCGTGTGTCGTAGCGGAGCAATTTCAGCTTTAGGGCAGTGATCACATCACGCCACGATCTTTCCAAATAAGTCGTCCCTTTATTCTACCAGCTATGGTTCCAACAGTATCAAACTTTGAATCATGGCCGACGCCTTGACATTTGTGCACTTTGTGGGTTTCCAATAGTACTCAATATATATATATTGTTTAATCACCAATTCACCATCCCTTACTCATTCCTGAACCACATGTAATATGGAATTTCCCCTTAATATACCTTTTTACCAAATATGGAGCATAACTAATGCGTTTTCTATTTTGTGTTGTATTATCATATCATGTATTGTATAGTACTATAGTGTATATGATTGATCATTCGTTCTCCTAATTTTGCCATCAACTTGTTCAAACACTCCCCAATACTTGAGAGGAAACCCTCAGGTAATCACCTATATTTGGGACTTTGTGGAAGTCGTGAGATAATTTTTTAAACTCAAAATCGATTTATATATATATGTTAAGGCATATATGTAACGACCCGACTTTTTAAGCTGTCGTTTGACGAAGGAAAACGACTTGCGGATCATTACTTAAGCATTGAATTAGTCATTAATTATAAATTTTAAAAAAATAAAAACGTCTTTTATTATCTTAAAAGTCTGAAAATAATCCCAAAAGTCATTAAAGGTAAAAATACCTAAAGTATTACATAAACTGAAAATATTGTCTTCCCAACATGCTGGGATCATATATATAAAATAAAGTAAAATTGTCTTAAATCACTCTAGTAAAACTAAGGTAAAACTAAACTCTGCCACGCTTAAGCCCAACCATCGGAAACCCGTTCTAAGCTGCTGCATCGTCACCTGAAACTGAGGGGGGGGGTCCACCGTCAGTGGGGAGTAACTAGGCTGTCCCGCTTAATTGAGGGACCGCTAAACACATAATATCATAGAATTATACATAAAAACCACACAAAAACATAATACATATTATACAGAAATCAATACGAGGTACGTATAAAAATACGTACAAAGATACGTATACAAATACGTACAAAATACGCATAAGAATACCTGCAGAAATACGGTTAGAATACGTACAAAATACACGTACAATACATCATGGAATACGTATACATTCGGGTATAACATACGAATACATACATTCATACATACATACATACGTTATACAAATACAGATATACACAGTAGAAGACTTATACTATTCGTAGCACATGCATTTCATACTTATCTTATATTATAAATACTTTTAACCTGGTTATCATCATTTCATTAAATCATAACTTATCTTAATCTTCTTAACTTATCTTACATCTTATATTATAACTTATATCACATCATAACATAACTTATATCTTATCATAACTTTCATAACGTATCGTACTTTCATATCTTCTTTACCTTAGCTTATATCATATCATCTTATCTTTACTTCATATCGTATCATATCTTATCTTCGTATAATAACATAAATATCTTATCTTGTCATATCATAACATAACATAAACATCTTATCTTAACTTTGCTTAATCCATGGTCGAGTCAACATGCTAGTAGGGGATCTCGTGTGCACCCCAACTTTCCTAGAATATGTCGGGTCAGACTCATGTGTCTTTCCCAAAGTCTAAGTGGGACCCTCACTCCCGAATTAACGGCCCATGTGCCACTAATTCGGACGACAACACAAACTAGAATCAGTAAACCGACCAGAAAGCCTCGGTAGGTCGGTGGCAAAGACTTAACCCCGGTAACGAAGCGTGCATCGTCGGTGGGGTGACCACTTCATAAAACCTTAAAGAAAATATCTTATCTTATATCATATGAATCATCTTAACATCTTATCATATCATATCATAACATTCATCTTTACTTCTTAATGGACCGATCACTATAACTCGTTGTGGATCCCGTGTGCACCACAACTTTCCTAAAACATGCCGGGGTGAACTCGTGTATTCAACCCGTAGTGGATCTCGTGTGCACCACTAAGCCTAAGCTGTAATGACCCAGATTTTATCGGTGTTTTTGCCGGTATTTATGTGTAATTATGTTTGTTTATGTGCTAGTTCAAATTAATTTTTGAACTATTTATTTTAATTTTATATGAATAATTTCGATTTGATCGAAATGTTTATTTCTTAGTTTTTATTATTTAAGTTAATTATTATTTAATTAATTAGAATTTTTATTATTTAATTTTCTAATTAATTATCTAATATTTTGGGCCAAATCGATTTGGGCATGATTAATTATGCGGTTTTCGCAAATTAGCCCAATGGATCACGAGAGCCCATTTAGGCCCATTTTAGCCATGATGGCCGGCCCCTCTAAATGCATGGCAAGGTTTTGCCACTTGCCTTGCTTTCACACTTAACTAATTTCTATAAATAGGAATGATTAGTGAGCCATTAGGTTCATTTGCTCATTTGCCTTTTTAAACACTCTTGCCATCAAAAGTTCAATCAACACAAACCCCCTCCACTTTCTCTTGCCTCACGCCATTTTTGATGAACAAGCCATCAATTGTTCATCATTAGTTCTAACCTTGAACTTAAAGATTCAAAGTCTATTGATCTTTAAGTAGTCTAAACACAATCTAAACCCATTTATTTTATCCAAGATCGTTGGTTCGGGTTGGGTTTTGATCGTGCTCGTGTAGAGGGCCGTGTGTGGGGACAGCCGTGCGTGGTGCCGTGCAAAAGCAGCAGCCAGGCCGTGCAAGGGCAGCAGCCAGGCCGTGCGTGGTGCAGTGAGCAGCAGCCGTGCGTGGTGCAGTGGGCAGCAGCCGTGCAAGGCCGTGTGTGGTGTTCGTGCTCGTGTTGTTAGTGCCGTGTTGGTGCTTGTTTCCGGGTTGTAATTTGTGTTGAATTTGTGTGTGATCTTCCATAAGGTAACATACTAACTCAACTTAATTGGAATACCTTGTTTATAGTATAGATTAAATGCATGTTTAGGATGTTTGTTGATGGTTTTTCATGATTTTTATGTATGATTATACAATCTGATTTTTATGTGTTTACATGATGTTTTAGTGATGATTTTCATGATTTTATGATTAGTTATACATTATTATATGATCATGATTTATGTATCAAAGTTTGATGAATTTTGGATAAGTTTAGGTTGATTTTTCATGATGATATGCGTGTGATGATTATGTTGGATGAGTTCTTGATTGAAGATCTTGAATCTTGATTGAGTTCTTGGTTGAAGATCTTGAATCTTGAATGAGTTCTTTATGAGTTCTTTATGAGTTCTTTGAGTTCTTTATGAGTTCTTGATGAGTCTTTAGAAGTTCTTGATTGAATCTTGAAAGTTAAAGAAAACGGTTTAAAGAATAAAGAAAGTTAAAGAAAGTGTTTAATATGGTTAAAGAATGATTAAAGATTGATGAATAATGATTGGTTAGACTCAAGAATAAGGCTAGAGGCAGTTCTTGAGAATAACTTCGATGTTTTAGCTAGATTAATTTCGAAAATCGAGGCTTTAGGCAGTTCTTGAACTTAGTTTAGTTAAGTTGAGGTAATAATGAATAATATGATTAAAATGAGTAAATGAATTAATTAATTACTTAGCTTGATTTCATTTTTTAGACGCCTGATACTGAGAGTAAGATTCTTGGTTTTCGGGTTAAGACGTTGCCCCTAATCCATCCGCGGTATTGGGTTAGTTGGAGTCATACTATGTGATCTTTGTGAATTCCAGTAAGATTGGTTTCACGGGACATGGATTTCCAGTAAGATTGGTTTCATGGGGTTTGAGAGTAAGATTCTCAAATCCGAACATAGTAGAAAGTTCGAGCGCGTAAGATGCGTTCGTACGAGCACAGTCCGGTCTAGAATATGAATGATTGCGCCAAAGATAGTTGATTAGGTTGGTTTGAGTCGAGTTCACATTTTGGGTTGTTCTCGTACTTTGCTTAATGATGATGTTCGTTTGATTTATGCTATGTACATGTGTGTTCCCGTTAGGGTGAGTCAGTTATGTTACTCGCCACTGATGGTGGACTGTTGTTGTGTTTTTCAGGTACTTCAGATGATGATGTTCTTGCCTAGTTTTGGGATGGGCGAGCGACGTTTCTTTCTTTTGTTACCTGTTGTATTTACTGATTTTGTAGTATTGGTAGTGATAGTTTGTTTAGATGCTTCTCTTTAGATTTTGGACTTTTATGTGTTGTTTAAAGACTCTGACATGTAGTTGGAGTTAACTCGTATTTGGTATTTTTAGTTTGACTTTTGGATTAGTTTATGTACAAACTTGTGGGTATTTGTACGTTTGTGGTTTATTAATAATGTTTCGAGGAATTAGTTTTAATTTCTTAGGTTTTGAGTTGTAGTTTCTAACAACTCGACTCGTCGGTTTCTTCCGCGCCGGTTTAAGCGAGTCGGGTCGTTACATAAGCTATGGCCATAACCCCTAAATAGCAGCTCGTGTACTACTACTTAGACGACTACATATTCTAGAACCAAGAACTGCGCGGGGGAACTCGTGTGTTCGTCCCATTGAGCAGTGGCTTCGACTTAACCCAATCCGACGACTCGTGTATCATCGAATGGGCGTCCTTATCTTATCTTATATTTCAAATCTTATATCTTTCTTAAATCGGGAAATACTAGGTGGCCGTAATCGGAAATGAAATGTTCGAAGTCCCAGGAAAGAGAGGTGCGACACGTATATTGGCCACCTTAAATACCAAGTCTTTCCTAGCCAGAGATCGAAACAATTCAAATTCCTTTTACTCTGTTTCCTTTCTTTCCCTTTTAATGTCTTATATCATCCTCAATTCCTTATTGTAACTTATCCCTACTGACTTCCTTACTTATAATAATAATAATAATAATAAGTAATAAATAATAATAATAATAATTCCTAAAATTATCCCAATGTTATTATAAGTCCCAAAATAAACTAAAGTTGATCAAAATAAAAAGGCCACTCGACATTTCTTTAATTATAACATAATAATCAGATCAGCTCATTAACAATTTTATAAACAATTTAACAATTAACAACATATATTACTCAAAATATGATAAAAATCCTATTTTTATCACAACAAGCCATTCGACACTCTTGAATAAAAATACCAAAATTATACTTTTAATCAATTGAATACAATTAACAACAATTGATCAAATAAACTTAATAATAAACAATTTAATTTACTTTAAACATTAAATCGTAAAACATGGATTAAAACAAGATCAAAATCATTCCTTTATTTACATCACACCACACGGCTATCATAGAGTTCAAACAAGATCAAGATTGAATTCAAGAATTCAAAGTAACATGTTTTAATAATTTAATTACACTATTTTACACAATCTGATTTTTAAAGAATTAAATTAAGAATGACCCTTTAAAAGTCTCGATTAATCTGTAAATTTTAATGAAAGTTAAATATAGGTTCAAGGTTTAACGTCCATAATTTTCGTCCAAAAATAAGGTCATTTACTATTTTTAAGGGATTTTATAACTAACAAATCATATTAGGCTGAAATCAGTTTCAGATTTTTCTTCCATAGCAAACGATCTTTAAAAATTACGAAAATTTAACACAAGTTGTAAAACACTATTACTGACTTCCACCTAAATTTCGTAGCCATACGAATTGATTAAGTATATTAATAAATTCGTAAACCAAATCTGGACAGTTTTACCGGTTTGAAAGATTAAATTATTTCAAGCAAGAGAAGGACGAATTTCGCCATGAAATAAATCTTGATTAAAGATCAAACAGTAAAGAAGCTCCTAAAATTATTCTAACTCACTCGACAAATTAGAACAACAAGAACAAAAATATTCATGCAATTATTCATACAAAATACATAAATAAATAAATTAATTTATGCATAGAATACCTTAAAATAAAATCAAGAAATATCATATTCATAAAATTCATAAGGTTCAAAATAATCTAAACCTAATCATGATACTAATTCTTTTACAATTTTCATGTTTTTAATCCTAATTTACTATGTGTAAAACTTGTACCAGAATTAAACAAGATAGCGTAGTTACCTCGATACGCTAAAATTCCAAGGAAAAATCACTAAATTAGTGATTGAAATGCACGGCGCTTTTTTGGAGGAAGGAGAGAAAGTTTATATTTGTTTTTTTAGGGTTTATGAGTATTTTTGCAATTAGGAACCAAATGAATGATATAAGCCTTATTTATAGAAAAAGAAAGAAAAAAAAAAACAACAAACCCTAATGATTAGTAAGGGGACCGTGAATGAGAGCTAACAAATAGGGAAAGACTTAGTTAATCTTAGACTAAGTTTTAGGAATTTTAAAAATAAATAATTTAATTAATTTAATTTAATTAATCAAATTAATTAAATAGAAACAAAACATATACTTGGCCCAAAAGAGGTGGGAGAACCGGCCAAGTCCAAAGAATATGAAAAATTGGGTCACTGGCCCAATTTGAGAAAAAGAGAACAGATTAAATTAAAACAGTCCAAATTTAATGGGTCTTTTGGACTTAGAATTAAATAAATAAAATTAATAACCGCGAAATTTTCTGGCCCTAAATTTCGGGGTATTACATATAAGTCTTTTCACGCAGACATTATAATTCATTGGCTTATATAACAGAGATACAAAGTTTGAGAGATGATTTTCACTCTTCATATCATTTCCGCACTCTTCTCCCCCACATGAACAATGTTTGTCAGTTAGAGATGACAATGGGTCTAAATCTGAGTTTTTTATTAGAACCGACCCAACCCATTTATAAGGGTCTAAATCTGAGTTTTTTAGACCCAATAAGTCTAGCTCGGGCCTTAACCTAGAAAAATATTTGATGGGTCTAGGTCTGGGTCAACATATGTGAGACCCAAATCCGACACATGAACCCACTTATATAAGATAAATAAAAATAAAAAACATGTTTGCGGGAGATTTAAGGCTTAATTTAACTTCAATTATCTTTAAATCTTAAGTTTTTCTAAGTCTATTTTGTATTCTTTAACTTTGTACCCATATTTTTTTAGTATCTTACAATTCATTATTTTATTTGTCTTTTTTTAAAGCATTTTATGCCTTATTTATTTATTTTTGGCTAAGATAATGAATTAACATTTATTTCATGCAGATAAACTAACACGTGATTAACGACTTAAAATCCCCTAAAAGTGCTTAAAAAAAATCAATTTAAGATCCATTAAGGACGCATGGACCTGCTAGAGCACCGGTGAATATGATTTTGAAAATTCTAGACCTAGTGGTTTGGGTCTAGGTGCACCCGACACATTGTCATTCCTATTGCTAGCATTATTCATGTAAGAGAGAGGGGGAGTATGGAAATGAATCATGTGTGTGAAATCAAATCCTTTTTATATTGGAAAATTTTGATTTTAATAATCTATCAGAGTAGCAGGAACCAATAATCAAACCTTTACATTTTTTTGAAGGAACCTTGGCATTATTATTTATCAAGGAATAATCTAATCTTTGAACACCAAATTAGGGATGCAATTGAGCGGTTATTGCTAGAGGTGTTCATAAAGGTTAACCGAACTGTTAAGGCTTAACAGTTCGGTTAACCATTACACCGTTTTCTAGGGGTTCATAATCGTAAGCGAACAATTAATAAACGGTTAACTGCGAAACCGTTAAGAATGAGGAATGATGAATCAAATGATGGAAGATGAAAATATGAAATGATGAATGAATTATACTTACACATATGGGGCAATGGGGCTAGTAACATATACAAGTTTGTTTAAAATAATGTATTTAGGCCATTTAGAAATTGAGCTTGGCATACTTAATATCTTTTTAAAAAAATTAACGGTAAACTGTTTATGAAAACTGCTAAATGTTGACGTTAGAAATTAATGGTTCGATAACCGTTAAAAAATACCGGTTACACGGTCAATGGTTACGTTTTTTTTTACACCCCTAGATATTGCAATTTCTATACCCATCCCCATCTACTTATGAAATCTCGATCCCCATGTCGGGTATAGTTTCTATCCCCATCCCCGCCCCGTCGGGGAGTATGAGGAACCATCCCCGCCCCATCAACCAGGTGGGTATCTATACCCGCGTAATATCCATGTTCCCCGCCACACCACCCACCAAATAATCGGCCCAAACTCACGTGATCCCCATTACTGACATGCGGATATAGTTTGTGAATTGTGAGTATGAGAGTGAGTTTCTTATTTTGTGAACAAAAAGGCCATAAGCCCATAATAATATAAGGCCTCAAAATATGTTATCTATTTTATTTTTAATGTGTTTAAGTAGTCCATTAAAAAAACATATAAAAGGCAGGATGGGCTGGGGTTGGGTTTTGACGGGGCGAGGCGAGGATGGGGTTGTGTTTTTTTTATTTTTTAAAATCAATTACACATTAAGTATTTGGTATGAGATTAGTAAATGTAATGGATTGAAAACAAATAAGGTGGCAAAGGGTAATATTTTTTAAACATATATGGTTACCATTCGAAAGTGGTAATTGTTTCTACTAGATTTAGTAACAATGTGAGGGAATTTGTTTCCATTTCCCGCAACCCATAAAAAACACATGATAACGGTATTGATTTGTGATTCCATTTCTCATGCTAATATTTTGATATACCAAACAACCCCTAAATATACAATATTTTAAAAATTTGGTAATAAAAAAATTGGATTATTCCTTTAAAAAAATAGATTATTGGTTGATAAAATAAAAAAATTGGATTATTAAAAGAATTTTTTTGTAGGGATAGCCTGATATTTGTGGCCATTTTGTGGGGATATCCCTCAATAAATTTTTTTTTGCGAGGATATCCTGTAACGACCCGGAATTTTGGGCCAGAAAATTTCGCGGTTATTAATGTCATGTCTTAATTCTAAGTCCAAAAGGCCCATTATTTTTGGACTGTTTTATCTTATTTTCTATCCTATGTTCTAAATTGGGCCAATGACCCAATTCTCTTCTTCTTTCCTTTCCATGATCGGCCCTATTATTAATTTGGGTTCATTTTAATTTTTATTATCAATTAGGTTATTTGATTTATTAAATTAATTATTTTATTTAATTTACTAATTTAATCTAGTCCAATTCTTTTCTTCAAATTGGGCCAAAGACCCAATTTCCTTTTATTTCTTTCTTTCTTAAGCTTGGCCGGTTCTCTTATCAATGGGCCAAGTACATGTTTTGTTTTATTTAATTAATTTGGTTAATTAAATTACATGTTTTAATTTAATTTAATTATTTTCTAATCCAATCTTTTCTTCAAAATTGGGCCAAAGACCCAATTTTCTTTTTCTCCTTTTTTCTCTCCAAGTCCGGCCCTCTAGTGTAATGGGTCAAGTTAATTTATTTGATTTAATTAATTAATATTAAGTTGGATAATTAATTAATTAAATTATTTATTTTAATTCCTAATTTAACCTAGTCAAAGTTTGTTAAAACAAACCAACAAATTCCCCTAATCATCCAAATCCCACGGCAGCCCTAACCAAGAAATATGGGCTTGTTTCTTTTTTTTTATTTTTATTTTATTTTATTTTATTTATTTTTGTTCTTTCTTTGCATCTTTTCTTTAAATAGGACCCCCTTTACATTTTTGGGTCATAATTGCCAAATTGTTCTAAAAAAAAAAAAACCCTAAAGCTCACACAAAATTTTTCTCTCTTTCTCTCCTCCATTTTGTCGAGTGGAACAAAATTCACCAAGGGTGAATTGTGTTGTGATTTTGGAAATTTAAGCGAATTAAGGTAACTTCGCTTTTCTATTTAATTTAAGGGTAGCTAATCACATAGTAAATTAGGATTATATCATGAAAATTGTAGGATTTATGTTTGCTTATTTATTCGAAAATATCGAACCATATGAAATATTGATCATGTTATTCTCTTGATGTATTCATGTAATATTTATGAATTATTATGAAATTTCTTTTGATTATTTTATGTAGTTTATTGAAATCTGAAATTGTTGAATAATTACTTGTATGAATTTATTTCTTAATCAAATCGTGTTATTTCTTGATGAATTTTTCATGGAAGTTTCTTTGTTGTTTTATTATGAATCATGAAATATTTCGTGACAAAATTCGTCCTTTTATTGCTTGAAATAATTTAATCTTTCAAACCGGTAAAACTGTTCAGAATCGGTTTACGAATTTATTAATATACTTAATCAAATCGAATGGCTACGAAATCTTAGGTGGAAGTCAGTAATACTGTTTTAAAGCTTGTGTAATTTTTTCGTAAGTTTTAAAGATTGTTTGCTATGGCAGAAAATTCTGAAACCGAATTCAGCCTAATCTGACCGGTTAGTTATAAAATCACTTAAAAATAGTAAAAGATGTTATTTTTAAACGAAATTTATGCAAGTTAAACCTTTAACCTATATTTAACATCCATTAAAATTTCTAGACTATTCGAGACCTTTAGATGGTTGATCTTAATTTAATCCTTTAAGATCAGATTGCGTAAAATAGTGTAATTTAAATTGTTTATATAAGTTTATGTGATTAATAGATGATTATTGTACTTGATTAAATTAAAGAATGAATTTTGGGTAATATATATAAATTTCGAGTAGATTGAATAAATAAAAATAGGATTTTTATTATGTTTTAGGTAATTATTGTTGTTAGTTGTTATTTTACATGATTATTTAATTTGATTTATTTGATGTTTGATGATTGTGTTTAATTGATTTAAAGTGTGAACTTTTGCTAAATTATATTTATATATATGTCAAGTATGTCAAATTTATGAAAGGTGGAATTTTTATCATGTTTTTGTGCAATTTTTGGTGACAATTATTAATTATTCGAATTATGGTTAATATAATTGACTTGGTTGATTATTATATTAATGAATTTTACTTAATCATCAACTACCCCTAAAATGTCGAACAAATGGTTATTATTGACTAATTTTTAGGTTAACTATTTTGACTTATAATAATATTAGTATAATTTTAGGAACTGTCATTATTTTATTATGATTATTATATATTAAAGGAATTATAATAATTATTATTATTATTAAGTACCAGTAGGGATAAGTTACAATAAGAAGTTAATAAGATGTTACTAGGGATAAGAAAGGAAACAGAGTAATAGTTATATATGTCATGTTTCGGTCTCTGGCTAGGAAAGATATACGATGTAATATAAAGAATTGAAAGATAATAAGTTAAGATCGCCCCTGCGATGACGCAAAGGTCATCAATCGGGTTAATAAGATAGGACGCCCATGCGATAACGCAAAGGTTGTCAATTGGGTTTAGTCGATGCCACTGCTCACATGGGACGAACGCAAAGGTTCCCCCGCGCAGTTCTTGGTTCTAGAATATGGAGTCGTCTAGGTAGTTCTCGCAAAGGAGGACTATTTAGGAGTTATGGCCATAGCTTAGGCTTAGTTCTCGCAAAGGAGGGCTACGGGTGGGACGCAAAGGTTCACCCCGACATGTTTTAGGAAAGTTGCGAACGCAAAGGTTCGCTACGAGCTGAAGAAGACAGTCCGCAAAGATGATATGATATAATAAGTACATATGTAAAGTTAAGAAGATATTATGTTCTTGTTATAAGATTTATGTTATGATATAAGGATAAGATATGATCATATATGATAAGATATGTTATATAAGTTAAGAAGGAATATGACAAGTATGAATATGAAATAATAAGTATAATATAAGATGGGCTTAGCATAAGTTAAGATCTTGAGATAATAATATAAGTATAAGTATTTGGGTATTCTAAGACTTCCGCTGTGTATGAGTTCGTATTGTTGTATGTATGTAAGTATATGATTGATGGGTGTGTATTTGTACGTATTATAACCGTATAATGCAGGGGTGGTTGTACGTACAATGTACGTAGACAATACGTATTTCTAACCGTATTTCTGCAGGTGTATTTGTATACGTATTTTCATACGTACTTTTATACATATTTTTATACGTACTTTTATACGTATTTTTATACGCATTTTTGTACATTTATATAAAGGCATGTATTAAGTTTCTGTACAGTTTTTATGTGAATTTCTATGCTATTATGTGTTTGGTGGTCCCTCGATTAAATGGGACAGCCTAGTTACTCGCCACTGACGGTGGACCCCCCCTCAGTTTCAGGTGAAGACGCTGCTGAATAACGGGCTATCGTGGATGAGTTTGAGTAGCCGAGAGACATAGTTGAACCGTTTAATTAGACGATTATTGATTTATGACATTTGTTTAGTTTATTATATGTTTCCAGCATGTTGGGACAGTATTTTAAGACCCTGTATGTAATAATGACTATTGGATTGATATGGTTAGTTGGTAGTTTATTTAATAAAAGTTAATTCATTTACTCAATTAATCTGATTTAATGTTATTAAGTTGGTAATGATCCGGTTGTCGATTTCCCTTTGTCAATCGACATGTCTCAAAAAGTCGGGTCGTTACATATCCCAAACTAAATTTAAAGATTGCGAAATTAGCCAAATTTCATTTTCCGGGAGAAAAAGTCAAGATTTCAGGGATTAACTGGCTCAATTAGGTGAATTTATGAATTTAATATGTTGTAGGATTAAATGCGTTTGATGTTCACGCACAATAAACTCGCCTAATTGAGACAGTCAATGCCCGTAATTTTGATTTTTTTCCATGGAAAATGGAATTTGGGTTAATTTTGCAATAGTTAAATTTTATTTGGGATATCATTGTAAAAAACATTTATTAAGGGTATCTCCATAAAATAGCCACAAATGATGGGATATCTCCACATTTTTTTTTTATTAAAATCAAAATTTGAGGATATTACGGTAATAATTTGTAAGGGGAAAAAAAATATCATACGCGATAGGTCGAAATATCCAAAAAAAAAATCAACCCTTCATCCCCTTTCTCTCCAGTCATCGTGCAGGTCGAAACATACGAGTAGCACAAACCCTAACAATCCAACATAGGAAGGAAACCACCTTTCAAAATACCTCAAAATTCTGAATTCCTGCGGTTTAATTTATCCCAAAACACTGACATTTTTGTTAATACTTTATGTTAAATTTCCAAAAATGCAATCGAATTCAAAATTAAGGTGGTAACGGATCGAATGATGGTAACCCTAGAGAAAACAGAGAATTACAAGTGCGAGTGTATGGGAGCACAAATATGCCAGAGCTTGAGAGAGGGATAAAAAGAGGTGGTAGTTCAGTGAAGAAGAACAAGAATTCAAATCATTTAGTTGGCAATTACATTCGAACTCGCGCCGCAGTTGCGAGAGAAAAAACAGCAGCAGCAGCACAAGGGAAGAAAGTTGTTGAGGAGAAAAGAAGAGTTGTTGGGGATCATCCAAGAACGAGATTGGCAGCCAAGAAGGGAAAAGAAAAAGAAGAAACCAACATTAATAACGATAATAGTAACAAGAAGTTTATCAATAAAATTCCCGTGATTGTGATTTCGGAGAGAGATACTAAGTCGAAGGAGAGAGATTCAGAGGTAAAAGAAGAAGAGGAGGAAGAAGAAGACGAGGACGAAATGTTGGGAGATGACAGTGGTGGATTAAGTGCCAATAACAAGGCTACTGGACCTGATGATGATGGCAACAAATCCCCTTTTCCTGAAAGGGTAAATTTTTATAGTTTGTTTTATGATTTACATTGAAATTAAAAATGTAAATTTAGTTGATTTTGATTGAATAAATGTATTTGGGTGTTTTGATTCATTATTTGATTTATTTCCAGGTTCAAGTGGGTGGTTCCCCTTTGTATAGGGTGGAAAGAAAGCTGGGGAAAGGTGGGTTTGGTCAGGTATTTGTTGGCCGTCGTGTTAACGGCGGGAATGAACGGTCAAGTGGTTCGGGAGCTTTAGAGGTAATGTGGTAATTAGAGTGTAGAACTGTGGACTATATGTCCTTTTCCTGTTTTAGGTTGTTATTATTATTATTAAGTATTTTTTTCATCATTAATCTGGATATGTTTGAAATGAACATAAGCATTGAATGTGTTAGCTAGTGATTTATGTTATTGTCTATACAACATTAGTCAAGGTAAGGTTTTTGTCTTTAACAATGAAAGTGAACATCAATATTGATATCAATAACTATTTTCATCCTTGAAATTATTTCTGAACTGCATTTTTTATTCACCTGATGACCTGAATGTGTTTATGGCTTCTTTTTTCGAATATTGTAGGTGGCTTTGAAGTTTGAGCATAAAAACAGCAAAGGTTGTAACTATGGCCCCCCATATGAGTGGCAAGTCTACAAGTATGTATGAGTATAATCAAAGTTTGGGCTATATATATCGATTTATTGTGTGGTGTGTTTGTAATCCCTTTTAGCCTGGTTTCTTCATCTTTTTTCCCCCTTATTTATTGCAGTACTCTAGGTGGTAGCCATGGTGTGCCTAAGGTGCATTACAAAGGGAAGCAAGGAGATTATTATGTTATGGTATGGTTTATAACTTTATATCCTTATTGCTTTAAATTGTAAATCCTATCTGGACATGTCTGATATGATTTCGCAGGTTATGGACATGCTTGGACCGAGCTTATGGGATGTATGGAATTCCTCTGGTCAATCGTAAGTACTTTGTTCACATTAATTTTTACATCCATGAAGGCTATGTATTTCTTATAGTTTTAGTCACATCGGTGTCTATGTTACTGACTCAAGCATGGTGTTTTGCACGCTGCAAAAAGCTCTGCAACAAAGGGCCCTAGATTTGAGTGGCTCAAAATCATTGAAGTAAATTATAACCACTATTAAACCTTTTAATGTGTGTGTAAATATTTTTAGGAATGAAAATATTTTACACCTTCCTTATAACAAATTGATCATTCCGTGTCGTCATCCACAAAGATTTTCCTCCTCCAACCCCTACGATCGATGATCTTATACTCTTGCAGATTCACCTGTCTCTTAACTCCTACCAACCAAATCATTTATGGTCTCCTCTATCTCGTTTGAAATCTTCCTGATCCCACCATTCTACTCTTTGTGTTTTTGTAATATTGTTCTTAACTGCTTTTACAAACAGAATCATTGCGTTTTCGCTTGAAGACTATGATGTCTGTGGCTTTTAGTTGTAGTTACTTGAAATATTGCTTTGTTTATTTGCCAGAATCAGTTTTAATGTTATGTCTTTCTTAATTCGGGTTTTGCATTTGTTTGTTTTTAGCACTGCTGAGATTAACAAGTAATTTTCTATTCTTTTTACTCGTGTTATTCTTTAATCAACTGGTATGGATTCATCAATTTTTTGATGGATTTTACAGGATGTCAGTTGAAATGGTTGCCTGTATAGCAGTTGAGTCATTATCGATTCTTGATAAGATGCATTCTAGAGGGTAAGCTAATGCTTCCTTAATATGCTCTGTCTTACTTTGTTTTAGATTATTTTTAAAATGTATTATATTTTTGAAACTACTACTGGTAATATGTTTTTGCATGCTAATTGTGTACTTCTGTGTTTTCGGTGAATATAAGTTACGTGCATGGAGATGTGAAGCCAGAAAACTTCTTACTTGGTCAGCCATCTACTTCACAGGAGAAAAAATTGTTTCTCGTTGACCTTGGACTAGGTAATTCCATATTGTATAGGTTAACTCCTTATCTATTTATTGTTCTTACTATCATACAATGGGCTTAATTTTTTGGCATAACGCTTGCAGCAACAAAATGGAAGGATGCTTCTAATGGGCAGCATGTTGAATATGATCAACGTCCTGATATGTTCAGGTATATTGAAGGCTATTACTATAAATGTCTTAGTTTTTTTCTTCATTTAGTGCTCTTTTTTCTAACACCTACACCATTACCTAAGTATGAGTCCCAAAATAATTTGGGGTCGGCTAGACATGAATCAATATATTGAATCGCCAATCAGCAACAAAGCCTTGGTGCTCTTTTTTTCTAACACCTATGATGTAAAATTAACAGGGGAACTGTTCGATATGCAAGTGTTCACGCTCATTTGGGTAGAACAGCAAGCAGAAGAGATGACTTGGAGTCTCTTGCATATACACTTATTTTCCTTCTAAAGGGAAGGTTACCTTGGCAAGGATACCAGGTATCTTGATGGACTTTAGTTGTTGGAGCTGTTTCTTGATAACATGATTACTAATTATACCAATTTTTTCCCATCTTTACTTTTAAGGGTGATAACAAGTCATTTCTGGTGTGCAAAAAGAAGATGGGAACCTCCCCTGACGTGTTGTGTTGTTTCTGCCCACCACCTCTGAAGCAATTTGTTGAGATAGTTGTGAATATGAAATTTGATGAAGAGCCCAGTTATTCTAAGTTGATATCATTGTTTGATGGGTTGATTGGACCAAACCCATCCATCAGGCCAATAAACACTGATGGTGCTCAGAAGGTAAAATAGTTGTCGCCAAGTCTTTAGTGCGTTTTTTTTTGTTCGCTT
This sequence comes from Salicornia ramosissima, assembly GCA_951394345.1. Taxonomy (NCBI): domain Eukaryota; kingdom Viridiplantae; phylum Streptophyta; class Magnoliopsida; order Caryophyllales; family Amaranthaceae; genus Salicornia; species Salicornia ramosissima. The sequence continues at coordinate 58,321,165 of OX596236.1, read as the reverse complement.
TGCTATTTTAAAAGTTTCTTGATTACTTTCTTCGTTTCCCTGTTAGATCATCTATCAGGTTGGACAAAAGCGTGGAAGGCTAAATGTTGATGAAGAAGACGATGGACAACCCAAAAAGAAGGTCCGCATGGGCGTTCCAGCTACTCAATGGATTTCAGTGTATAATGCTCGTTCAGCGATGAAGCAGAGGTGATTTTGTTTGTGTTTATAACTTCTCATTTTTAGTGTTAGACACACTCACCAATTACAGTAATATCTATTTTCTTGCTGTTCTCGGCTTCTCGCATGCAGTGGTAGTTGGTTGAACAATAAAATTTTAATGTATTTGGTGTGAAAATAGCTATGAAAATAACTACGGAGTCATGCGATTTTGTTTCTCTTGCTGAAACTTTTTGGCTTGTTATAGGTACCATTACAATGTCGCAGATGCTCGATTGGCACAACATGTGGAGAGAGGTAATGCTGATGGCCTGCTTATAAGCTCGGTGTCATCATGTACCAATTTGTGGGCCTTAATTATGGATGCGGGCACTGGCTTCACTCAGCAAATTTATGAGCTGTCACAACAGTTCTTGCACAAGGTTTGATTAATAGAATGTCTACTGCATATTCACCGCCCGTCCGTCCAGTCCCCCCCCCCCCCCCAAAAAAAAATTGGCTTCTATTAGTGATTTTTGATGCCAAAAACTTTGTAGGAGTGGATCATGGAGCAATGGGAGAAGAATTTTTACATCAGTTCTGTTGCTGGTGCTACCAATGGTGGCTCCCTTGTGGTGATGTCCAAAGGTTTGTCATCAAAGTGTTTGCACTATTTATTGGGTTTGATGGATAATCATTAATCATAGCTTTGTGTATGAATTAATTCTTTATGCATTCTTCATTCTGCCTGCATTTGTTGGTTAATTATATTTCGTAAATTTGGGTTGGATTTCTATATGCCAGCTCTTGAACTTGGTGTTAACTATTATATCTTGTTTTTAGAAATGAACTTGGTGTTGACTGCATGATAGCTAGGAAAAAACATTTTGAACTTGTTGTATACTATGCTAGAATCTCATAAGTAACATTGGAAGAGCAGTTTTCTGAATGATGTCATGGGAACTGTTCTTTTACTGGTATTGGCGGTCCATATTGCAATTTCTTGCATTGACAAGATTGGTCATCGGTGCTACCCCTCTTTGGTTATTTACTTCTTTGTTCATGTTATTGCCATGGTATATACTTGATTTGCTAGACTTGATGATTGATGAGTTATGCTGTCAAGCTTTTATGAATTCTTTGGTTGGGGGTGGGTTGGGAGGTATGGATGTCTACGTTGATGCTTACTACGATTTCACTGTGCTGGGCACAAGGTTTTTTTTTTTTTTTTTTCTTTTTGTTTTTTGTGAGTTTTCAATCCCTGCAATGAATTTATGACGTGTTGTCACAGGCACTCAGTACACTCAGCAGTCGTACAAAGTGAGTGATGCATTTCCCTTTAAGTGGATTAATAAGAAATGGAGAGAGGGATTCCATGTCACCTCAATGGCTACTGCTGGAACAAGATGGGGCATTGTCATGTCCCGTAATGCTGGCTTTAGTGATCAGGTTTGGTTTTTCGAGCTTGACTATGATATATGTTTTAGCATATTGCTCTTTTTGATCAATGTGCAGTTGATTATTTCGTCAATGCAGTTATCTGCATGCCTTTTCCGTTAATGATGGCATTTTAATTTGAAACAGTTACCCATTTGAAAATTGCAATACATGTGAGTTGCATTCTTAATGGAATGACATAACTTGGATAGATTAAAATACAATTTCCTTGGTGAGATGGTCTCACTGTAAGACTGGTTTCACTTGAAAAAGTTGAAAGAAAAATCGATAAAAGTTACCGAAAGCATATAAAAAGTTATTAATAGCGTTCTTTTTATACGTCATCTGTAATTTTTTCATAAATTTTTGTTATGGTCTCACATGGCAAGACTGTCTCACCAGAGACGTCCTGCAGATTAAAAAAAAAGATGATACCTATACCTAATCTATAAGAACACACTTCCAAATACACATTTGGCTTCCTCTTATTCAATCTCCTCAGAAACTTACACGTGGCACCTCTTATGTAATCCTCCTATTAATTTGAAAAATCTTTTCCTTTTCCTCTTTAACTCATGTTGTCTAATACTCCAATGCCCATCCCAATTCCACTGATGTTCTATTTCTTTCATCTTCAATCCAATCCTTTCACCTTCTTGCAGTTACAATAGTGCGTATGCTATGGCCTTTTATTTCCCATTTGAAGTCCCTAATCTTCATTTCACCCCTTCACCTTCACCTTCAATATGTTATATTTCTATGTTTTTTTTGATCCATGTTCAGAAACTTCAGATCTAATATGAGCTTGAGTATCTGTTATTGGTTATAGTTTTTGCTTAATTTGTTGTTTTTTAGTGGTAATAAAGCATTATATATGTTGAATTGTGAAAGATGACAACCATATGTGAGGTGAGTTATGCTTAAATTATTGATATCATCGATTTCAAAATTTTGGGCAATCCTTATGGTTATACACTTCTATAAACAACATTTAGCTTAAAGCAAGCAATTATATTATTATTGCATTTCTCCCTTGTGGCTTTATTTAATTACTAAATACTAATGTTTGTTCTACAAACTTTGTATGGTTATGCTTTGGCGATGGCTCGCTTTCTGCTAATAGCTATCTGTTTCATTAATTAGTTTGTTGATTAATCTGTGTTTATAAGAGTAATGATCGTGGTGAATTGAGTTATTTTTTTTTATTTTTGTATGTGCATTTTTAGTGTTTTGATTGATTTTTTCAATTTTTGCTGTTGTAGTTTGTGTTAATTAACATGAAGTTTGCTAATCAATCAGACTATTAGTCTATCATCATTATCATTTAGAAAAAGTTTTCAAATTTTGTGGATTTACAACATCTAATGTTGAAGATAGATAGGTGGTTTGACTTTGTTGTGGCTTCTAATCTTATATATATGATGCAAGTATTCTTTGCTAGAACATAGCAGAACCTCAGTAGAGTTTGATAGTCTTAGAGGATAATCAGATCGACCTCATGTGGGGAGATGTGTAGAAATAGAAAACAAGATGTAAAAACAAATAACATGTCAAATTGTGCTTTACGTGAAGTTGGATTGTCCAAAGTAAACTAATGTGCATTGTATGTAGTCACCTGACATGTCTAGAAATGATTTTCTCAGTATAACTAATGCATAGCCTACATAATTAGCTTGATACTTCATAGTTCATCTTGGACAGATCAATTAACATCCATTAAACAAAGTTCTTTTTGTCTTCAAAGTACGTTATTATCATGAGTTCATGATCCATGAGGTAGCTAAATTAGTTACAGTTACATACCTTTTTATTTATCTAACAAAATATGAGGTGAGGGAAAAATAATTTCAGTGTAATGGTCTCTTAAGCATTTATCCACCAAGAAAATGTATGACTATATCAACATGTCCATCTTAAAAAGTTATGCTGTTTCGATTACAATTTATAAGTTCTAAATTGTGACATAGATGGCTTCCAATCACCTTTTGCTAAAAATCAACCCAAACTTTAACACCTCATTTGGATAGAAAGAAATGGAGGAAAGGGGAGCGTAAAGAAATGGAGCGATCCATTCTTCCTTACATGGATAACAATGGATGGAGGGAAGGAAAGTGGAATGATACATTTTTCCATCTCTTTAATAAATCATATCCTTCCATTACTAGAGACATTTGGCAAGAAAATACATGTTTGTCCTCTCCTTCACTTTCCTTTCCTCCCCCTTCCCTCTTCTTTCTTTCTTTCTTTCTTTTTTTCTCTTTCCCTCTTAAATTACTACTCGAACAAGCTGTAAATGTTGAAAATGTTCATCCAAAAAACATATTACAAATTATATACTCTGTAGTGTATATTTTGTTCACAAGGAATTAAAACACATTGAAGATTTCACGTCCTATCATCTAACAATATTGAACATTTAGACTATGACAAAAGATATCAAATGATCAATAATTCAATGTACCTCATCCAACAATAAATAATGCCTGATGGGAACCAACAATGAACTTGCTATCAATCAAATGTTCCATTTAACACGTATATTGAAGGAAAAAAAACCCCAACACCTAAGATTAGGACATGAGCTTATACACGACCCAGACATTGCCGGGCCTAAAACCAAGTTGATTGAATTTTTTTGTAGAAAAGTACAATGACAGATAAAAGAAGCATCTGAGAGGCTTGTTCTCTCCACAATGTCCATGATGGATTCTCTCCCATTGATTTCCTCTATTTAAAATGATGTACCTGACATTTCCCCCAACTCTCTAAGCAACTAATTCCTCATAACAGAATTTAATTGTTTTTTCTGATGCGTTCTTTTCTCTATGGTCATTTTTTGTATTCATTTGCCTCATCTTAACATCAAAGGTTTATCCTGCTTACTTCAAATGCAACCTGTTAACTGGTAGCTGTTGAACTCATTGTCATTTTACTAAACCAAGTCTTGGAAAAGAAATTTGGAAGGCCTAAATATGTAGAGTTGACAAATAATATTTTATTACTGCTGCAAGGTCCCCTTTTGGTTGGGGCATTTAGCCATAAAGTTTTTGATCATTGTTTAACATTTTGTGATTTTGAGTGAGTCATGATTTTTTGTCAGACCAGTTGCAAGTTGCTCCTTTTGTCAGCAGCAGCGTCATAAGTTCACAGTTCATTGGTGTTTTTTCCCTTATTCGCCTAATTCCTCAAGCTAACACATAGCAGAATTAAATTGTTATCCCTGAAGTGTTCCTTTCTCTATGTTCCTTAATCAATGGTTGAAAGATGCATTAAGGGGGAAAATAGGGTTATTTTTGGATTTTTTTTATAATTATTCTAAATTAGGTATCATCATCTAAAGTAGGAAATGGAGAGGATCCTAATTCACCCCCCCCCCCCCCCCCCAAAACCCAAAATTGTTTGCTTTCCTTCTTGGATTTTGTTCAATAAAGGCAGATCCCTTGGCTCTGACATACCTCAATTAAGCCATATGAATCACGGGCTGTTTAGTCCTGGCTGAAATGTTGGAATTTCATCTAGTTGCAGTCCTTCAAACTAAGGTTGGTAAGGAGGCATAGGCCTCTAGCTCGGTTTAATCCTCAAATGGTATTGGTAGGTAGGCTGGTGCCCCTTCATGAGTTCTTACAATGTGGGTTCATGCCTGAGTTTATTTGTGAAAGCAAGGTTCAATCAGTAGTAAAGAAAACCATACCTTCTTGCTTACTTAGGTTTTGTCCTCTGTTGCCTTTTAGTTGTAAATTGCTTTCACAAGTAATTGCTGTAAGGTAAGAAGCTACTCCATCGAGTAATTGCTCTCATCCTTTGCAGCAGACCAATTAGCAATCCATTTTTTTGAACTGCTTACTAGAGGAAGTGCGGAAGTTGTCTTCAATTTGTGATTCTTATCTAAAAATTAAGGCGAGGTTTTGGTAGTTACAATTCGTTTGTTCACCACTGTCAACATCTGATCCTTATTTTGTTTCAGGGTTGTAATCTATAACTAACAATCTCAACAATTCACTAATGCGTCAGTTATTAGAGGCACAGAAGTTAGGGTTAGGGTAATGTCACTTTATTGTCTTTTTATTTATTTATTATTATTTAAAGGAAAAATTCATATGAATAATCCGACCTTTGCACGGTCTTCTCATAAAGGTCCGACCTTTTGATTAACTCAGAATAATCCCGCCTTTCACCCTCATCTTCTCAAAATAGTCCAAGTGACCTGAAACCTACATAACCGGTCATGTTTTGCGCAAAAAATAAAATTAAACTAAATTATATATATTTTTAAAAAAAAACCCAAATTCCCCCTCCCCAGCCCTCCTAGCCGTGCTCCCCACCCTGCCCCCCCACCGTGCCCCCACTCTGCCACCCAGCTTGACCACCCCCACCCCGAAACCCCCACCACCACCTGCCCACCCACCGAAAAATCCAACTGTGACCACCCCCCAACCCCAATTCTGAGTTAATAAAAAGGTCGGACCATTTTGAGAAGACCCCACAAAGGTTGGATTATTCATGTGAATTTTTCCTTATTTAAAAGAATTTTGTACTTGTTATGATGAATGTCCAAGTGTTCCAGCACAGTGCCATGTTGGATGTAGGAATCTTTATATCTGATATGTCCGTACGGAAATAGTTGTCACAATATCCCACCCTAGCTTTTGTAATAGTTGCCTTGTCATTTACTTGCTTAATTCTTTTCAAATAAAATTATAAGATCATGAAAAATCAATCATAAATCTTGACTAACATGTGATAAATGATACCAAGAGATTTTTTTTGGCTTTCAAGAAATCAAATGTTTGAGGAAGGGGACTCCATTATGCTAATGATTATTAGACTTTCCTTGCAGTCGATGTAAATTTTCATTACGTTTACTGCAATTTTATCTTACCAATGAGCTTTGATTTTCGATGAAGGGTGTTAACTCACAATTTATTATACAGTTGAAATATCAAGTCTGAAATGTAAGCTTGTTATGCTGAATGCTCTTATTTTCTGTCTTTTTCTTGCCTTATCTAGGTTGTGGAGCTAGATTTTTTGTACCCAAGTGAGGGCATTCACAAGCGGTGGGATAGTGGTTATAGAATAACTTCAACAGCTGCTAATATTGATCAATCTGCACTTGTGTTGAGCGTGCCAAAGCGCCGGCCGGGTGACGAAACTCAGGAAACATTGAGGACCTCCCAATTCCCAAGCACACATATTAAGGTAAATGTTATTATTTGAATATAATAAAATTTCGACCGCCTTGTAATTTCACCTTAAAATGAAAAAGAAATAAGCAGCTTAATGCCAATGAGAAACATGATAGTTTGGTATATGACTATATGCATCAGCATTACTAAGTACTCACCATATTTTGCAGGAGAAATGGGCGAAGAATTTGTATCTGGCATGCGTGTGTTATGGAAGAACGGTGTCATGATCTCCATGTAATTAGCAAGGTATAACAAACAAACAAAATCAAACGATAACAGAACATGGGATTTCCTTGTCATCAGTTGGGCCTTTAGTTATTGTAAGGAATGAATCTTGGAGCCGTGTTAGGGGAGCTTTGTTTACTACGCAAGTAGGGTTCCTCTTATGTTGTATTGCTATTGCTATTTGTCACCACAGGTGGCCTCCTTCATCAACTTACTTCATTTTATGTTCATTGTGCTATGCCTGAGCCCTTTTCATAGTCACACCACACGTTTTCACTTTTTCTTAGTTTATCGAGCTAAGCCAAATGCTATGCTAGGGATGGCTTTGTTGCCTAGGTTTTTCTTGTCACTTTTTCTTAGTTTTCTGCTTTGTTGCCTAGTTTTCACCAGCCCTTAGCTCCGACCTGTATCCAATGTATAAAAAGGCTCAAGGCGCACCAAGGCGATTGAAATTTCTAGAGCCTTAGGCGCGCCTCAGTGTGCCTCGGTGCGCCTCATTGAAGTGAAGCGCACCTAAGAAGGCATGGGGAAAATCTGGAAAAAAAAGGGAAAAAGCTAAAGTGCGCCTCAGGGTGCGCCTAGGTGCGCCTTAGTGCGCCTCACCTGCGCCTAGCCACAAGCGCCTTGCCTTGGCCAAGTTGCCTATCGCCTATCGCCTCAGCGCCTAGGCGCGCCTCAGGCGCGCCTTTTCAAACACTGCCTGTATCACACTCTTGTCTTTGGTGGGTGAGTCTCCCAACAAAAGTTTTTTGCATTAGGTTAGACCTGAACCCAAGACCTTCCTTAACCGGTGTTAAGCTGCTTACTACTTGACTCAACTCTTTTACATTTGTTTTAGGCATCTTGCTTCAGGTCTCTCACTCTCTCCAGCTTCTTGATTAGCTTGATGTCCCTCTTAAAACTGTGCCGGAGTCCTAAAAGACATGAGGAGTCTTAGAGATAAAAGGACGTGGAGAAGGGAAAGAAAGGGGTAGTGAGATTTTAAAAAAGAAATAAAACATCTGATACATTTAATTAAGAATTTTGAATTATAGTATCTATTGTAACTAAAAAAATTGAGCTATATGACCCAACAAACCCTGCATATGATTTTCGGCTACTTCGATTTTGGGACCCTCAAAATTCGTGAATTATATAGCCTTCAATTTCGGCTGTTCGGGATGCCGTTTCGGGCTCCGTCATCGTTTTCCTCGAAATTCAAGCACGTGATCCCGGGTAACATATGGGGGTCGTATGTTTGTTTTCACCTTCAAATCACCACGTATGCACCCACCACAATTGTTTTTTCACCACCCGAACGAGCGGGTGGTAGGTGTATTTTCGGCCCATCAAACAGCCTCAGTTGCTTATTTTTACTTGCGTACGGTCGTTTTGAGATCCAACAAACCCCCCATATGATTTTCGACAACTTCAATCTTGAGACCCCGAAACCCTCCAAAATCGTGAATTATAGTCTTCAATTCCGTCTGCTCAGGATGCTGTTTCGGGCCCGTCACCGTTTTCCCCGAAATTCGAACACGTGGTCACGGGTAACATATGGGGGTTGCATGTCTGTTTTCACCTTCAAATCACCACGTATGCACCCAACACGACCGTTTTTTCGTCACCCGAACGAGCGGGTGATAGGTGTATTTTCGGCCCATTAAACGGCCTCGGTTGCTCATTTCCACTTGTGTACGGTTGTTTTATGATCCAACAAACCCGCCATATGATTTTCGGTCACTTCGATTACGGGACCCCAGAACCTCAAAATTCGTAATTATAGCCTTTAATTCCGGCTATTCGAGATGTCATTTCTGGCCCCGTCACCATTTACCCCGAAAATCGAGCATGTGGTCCCGTGTAACATATGGGGGCTGTATGTCCGTTTTCACCTTCAAATCACCACGTATGCACCCACCACGAACGTTTTTTCGCCACCCGAACGAGCGGGTGGTAGGTGTATTTTCGGCCTATCAAACGGCCTCGGTTGCTTATTTCCACTTGCGTACTGTCGTTTTATGACCCAACAAACCCCCCATATGATTTTCGTCCACTTCGATTCAGGGACCCCGAAACCCTCAAAATTCGTGAATTATAGCATTTAATTCCAGCTGTTCGGGATGCCGTTTAGGGCCCCGTCACCATTTTTCCCGAAATTCGAGCACGTGGTCCCGGGTAACATATGGGGGTTGTATATCTGTTTTCACCTTCAAATCACCACGTATGCACCTTCCACGACCGTTTTACCCGAACGTACGGGTCATATGTACATTTTCGGGCCATCAAACAGCCTCGGTTGCTCCTATCCAATTGCGTATGATCATTATATGACCCAACAAACCTCCCATTTGATTTTCGCCCGCTTTCATTGCGGGGCACCTAAACCCTCCAAAAGCATGAATTTATTATAGTCTTCAGTTCTGGCTGTTGGGATGTCGTTTCGGGCCCCGTCAACGTTTTCTCCAAAATTTGAGCACGTGATCACGGGTACCATATGGGGGTTGTATGTTTGTTTTCACCTTCAAATCACCACGTATGAACTCTACAAGACGGTTATTTTGCTAGTCGTACGAATAGGTGGAAGGTATATTTTAGGACCTTCAAACGGCCTCGGTTGCTCATTTCCACTTGCGTACGGTCGTTTTATGACCCAACAAACCCCCATATGATTTTCGACCACTTCGATTCCGAGACCCCGGAACCCTCAAAATCCGTGAATTTTAGCCTTCAATTCCGGTTGTTCGGGATGTCGTTTCGAGCCCCGTCATCGTTTTTCTCGAAATTCGAGCACGTGGTTCCGGGTATCATATGGGAGCTGTATTTCTGTTTTCACCTTCAACTCACCACGTATGCGCCCTACAAGACCGTTATTTCGCTAGCCGAACGAACAGGTGGTAGGGTGTATCTTCGACCATTCAAACAGCCTCGGTTGCTCATTTCCACTTGTGTACCGTCATTTAATGACCCAACAAACCCCCCATATGATTTTCGGCCACTTCGATTCCGGGACCTCGGAACCCTCAAAATTCGTGAATTATAGCCTTCAATTCCGGCAGTTCGGGATGCCGTTTCGGGCCCCGTCACCGTTTTCCCCGAAATTCAAGCACGTGATCTCGGGTAACATATGGGGGTTGTATGTCTGTTTTCACCTTCAAATCACCACGTATGCACCCACCATGACCGTTTTTTCGCCACCCGAATGAGCCGGTGGTAGGTGTATTTTCAACCCATCAAACGGTCTCTGTTGCTCATTTTCACTTGCATACGGTTGTTTTGTGACCCAACAAAACCTCCATATGATTTTCGACCACTTCAATTTTGGGACCCCGAAACCCTCCAAATTCGTGAATTATAGCCTTCAATTCCGGCTGTTCGGGATGCCGTTTCGGGCCCCGTCACCATTTTCCCCGAAATTCAAGCACGTGTTCCCGGGTAACATATGAGGGTTGAATGTCTGTTTTCACCTTCAAATCACCACGTATGCACCCACCACGACCGTTTTTTCGCCACCCGAACGAGCGGGTGGTAAGTGTATTTTCTGCCCATCAAACGGCATCTGTTGCTCATTTCCAATTGCGTACGGTCGTTTTGTGACCCAACAAACCCCCTCATATGTTTTCGACCCCTTCAATTCCGGGACCCCGAAACACTCCAAAATCGTGAATTATAACCTTCAATTCCGACTGTTCGAGATTCCGTTTCGGACCCCGTCACCATTTCCCCCGTAATTCGAGCACATGGTCCCTGGTAACATATGGGGCTTGTATGTCTGTTTTCACCTTCAAATCACCACGTATGCACCCACCACGATCGTTTTTTCGCCACTCGAACGAGCGGGTGGTTAGTGTATTTTCGGCCCATCAAACGGGCTCGGTTGCTCATTTCCACTTGTGTACCGTCATTTTGTGACCCAACAAACCCCCTCATATGATTTTCCACCACTTCAATTCCGGGAACCCGAAACCCTTCAAAATCGTGAATTATAGCCTTCAATTCCGGCTGTTCGGGATGCCGTTTTGGGCCTCGTCACCGTTTTCCCCGAAATTCAAGCATGTGGTTTCGTGTACCATATGGGGGTTGTATGTCTGTTTTCACCTTCAAATCACCACGTATGCACCTACCATGATCGTTTTTTAGCCACCCGAATGAGCGGGTGGTAGGTGTATCTTCGGCCATTCAAACGGCCTTGGTTGCTCATTTCCATTTGCGTACGGTCGTTTTATGACCCAACTAACCCCCATATGATTTTCGGCCACTTCAATTTTGGGACCCCTTAACCCGCAAAATTCGTGAATTATAGCCTTCAATTCCAGCTGTTCGAGATGCCGTTTCGAGCCCTGTCATTGTTTTCTCCGAAATTCAAGCACGTGGTCTCGGGTAATATATGGGGGTTGTATGTCTGTTTTCACCTTCAAATCACCACGTATGCACCCAACACGACCGTTTTTTCGCCAGCCGAATGAACGGGTGGAAGGTGTATTTTCGACCCTTCAAACGACATCGGTTGCTTATTTCCACTTGCGTACGGTCGTTTAATGACCCAACAAACCCCATATGATTTTCGGCCACTTCGATTCCGGGACCCCGGAACCCTCAAAATTCGTAAATTATATAGCCTTCAATTCCTGCTGTTCGAGATGCCGTTTCGGGTCCCGCCACCGTTTTCCCCGAAATTCAAGCACGTGGTCCCGGGTACCATAGGGGGTTGTATGTATGTTTTCACCTTCAAATCACCACGTATGCATCTTACAAGACCTTTATTTCGCCAAACGAACGAACGGGTGGTAGGTGTATTTTCGGCCATTCAAACGGCCTCGGTTGCTCATTTCCACTTGTGTGCGGTCGTTTTATGACCCAACAAACACCACATATAATTTTCGGCCGCTTCGATTCCAGGTTCCCGGAACCCTCAAAATTCGTGAATTATATTAGAAGATTTTTTTTATAACATATGTATTGAAATAGATGTGATAGGATTTTCTATAGTAATTTATTTTGGCATGCTATAAAAAGATAAATAAGATTGTTTAACTTTATTTATTTATTTATTGTTTTTAAAAAACCTTTTAGCTCATCTAGTCTAGTGATAAAAAGAGCTAAAAAAGACTATAATGGAGGAAAATGAAATTATGACTATTGTAGTTTGAGGGTGTATTCTATTCACTTAAAAAAGATTATAGACCTAAGAAGATAATAAGATATAATCAATTTTTTGAGGTCATTGTACTTATTATTGTAGCCGAAAAAGTCAAGGTGTAGCTCGAGGTGGTAGAGATATGACACCGAAAATTATATCAATCCAAAAAAAATTTGCTAGAAGCCGCACTTGAAGGCTATAATTTTAATTTTACGAAAGTTTTTAGGAATTGTAAACTATATCAATCCCAAAAATGTTGGAAGCTATTGTTGAATGTATTAGAACAGGGACCTAGAATTTTGGGTGCGGCCTTGCTATCTAGCCGCCAAATGCTACCATTGAAATGCAATGGTATTAAAGGGCTCACAAATCACAATACACAAAATGGGCTAGACGTTTGAAAAGCCACCTTGAAAGACTATGTGTTTCGTTCCATTTGTTGCTGCTCCATAATTTTGTTTTTGAGTGTGTTAAATGCGACATAATTTTACTGAAGCAATCTAAACTCCATTATTTACCAATTTTATATAATTATTATTTATAAAAACTCTCCATTTCTCTCTAAGTACTCCCTAGTGATGATATTGCAAATAATTTGAACTTCCAATAGTGGCGAATTGGACCTAAATGAAACCATATTTGATGTTGCACAAGACAAATCTGATTTATGATTTTTTTTTTAATTTTTTATAATTCAACTATATCATTTGATATAATTGAACTAGTTCAGGCACTTCGCGTAGATTGAATGATATAATGTTGCTATTTTGTGTAGGTTGAATGAAATAATGTATCTAATTTTTATACATTCAATTAAACAATGTTGCTATTTCGTGTACACTTAATGAAACAATATTGACACTTATGTATATTGAATGAAACATTGTGTGAATTTGAAGGTTTAGACTAGAAATGTATATTGAGAACTTTAGCGGATATATCTTAGTAAAGTAAGGTCCATTTAGCAGTCCTGCTTTATTTCCGTACCTTCTCACATGATGAGAGCCAACCTCAACAAGCTCTTTACTTTTTTTATGTACCCTAATTTGTGCGCAATACCCATATGATGTAAAGATTATAAATCAATGTAAAATTATGATGAATTAGTTGATACTCCCTTCGTCATGCAATATTGGCAACATTTGGTATTATTTGTGAGAAATATAATATTCAAATTTTGTCAATAATGCGCAACGAAGGGAGTAAATGTTAATCCATGAAGTGTGCACCACATGCAAATTTCACGAACCTACATTCAAAATGGAACATTCATACTATGCATTTAGAAATCTATACTGAACATTTAGAATATTGGTACTTTATAATTAGACCGCTTAATTTATAAAATAAATGCTTTCGAAGTAAAAATGAATATTCTAAATACTCCCTCTGTAACAGATTAACTGCAACGATTTGACATTTTTTTTTCTCTCTACTTTATGTCAAATCGTTACAGTTATTTAATTACAGAGATAGTACATAACATCATAAACAACTCGAGTACGAGTATATGACCATATCCTGTCTATCGTATATGCTAAATTTCCCAAGTTAAAAATTGAAACCCAAATAAAATCACAACTCGGGTAGGAAAGATTGAAACGGGTGGTAGTGGCGAAAGTTGAAACAATCTGAGAATCAAGAACAAAACCAATCCCTTTGCCAAAAAAAAAAAAAAAAAAAAACACAAAACCAATCAGTTACTATTTGCATTTTTGCAGTGAAATTGCAAGAGAAAAAAAAGAGAGAATGGGAGTGTTGCCTTATCTCTCTTCCTCTGTTTACTCTTCGGTTTTTCCTCATATCTTTCCCACCTCTATACAATCCCAACCCAATTGTAAGTATCTCTTTCTCTTTTGTTATTTATTCAAATTTTTATTCTTCTTTCAAGCTTATCCAGGGCAATTTAATCCGTTTTCGAAATTATTTTTTAATCTAATTCCACCATTTATAAGTTTTTCGAATTCCCTTTTTTTTTACTCCATGTATATATTGAATATGGAGTTGAAAGAGTGCTTAATCTCAAAATTTGAGAAATACCCAGAAAATTTGCTGCGACTACCATCTTTTATCGGGTTTATTATAACAATTTATGTACTATGTTGTCTATGTATAACAAATTTTATTAGAATTTGAGGAATTTCGACTTCTGAATACTGATTGTTATCACTAGTGTCTATTTTGGTTATTAGTGAACTCAAAGTCGGTTAGATTGCGTGTGAGATCAAGTTTGGATGATGAGAATTACGGTACTGGAGCTTCAGACACTTCTTCACATCCAACCAGCTCAAGGGTTAGTTTCCTGTTACTAAACTTACCAAATGGTGTCACATAATTGCCTAAAGTCCTCGTGAATTGCGATCCGAAAAAGGCAAACTATGGTCCATTTTGGGCTATTTTTGTCCCGTTTTAGCCTTTTAGGTGAACCGCAAATTATAGAATCGGACTAAAATGCTAACTATGTAATACTGACCAAATACTCAATTAGAAAGACATGCAATTTAGCAAAAATTCTCATATGGGCTATTAGAAAAAGTTTTTTTTTTTTTTTACCTATTAACTTGTTTATTGCTATTAAAGGTCTCAATATAAAATGTGCAATTTCAAGGATGCAAAATGGGGAAAAGATTTTGTTGTCTGCTGTACTGAGATCTTAATGTTTTACTGTATAGTTAACATCTTTTGTTTTCTATTGTAGGATGATCAAGTTGTAACCTCTCGGCGACTATGCCTTGCATGTTTATGTTCAACCGCAGCTTTAATAAGTCCATCTGGGAACACTTTCTCCAGACCAGAGGCTATTGCTGCAGATGGAAATGAGAGGGCAGTTTGCCGTAATTGTGGCGGTAGTGGTGCTATTATATGTAAGTATATATCTAACAATGTGATTGGTTTGATCTTTTGTTGTAGGTGAGGTTAAAGTGATATTGTTGGCCTTTTTTCATGATGAATATTGTCTTCCTTGATACTTTGTAAAAATTGGTATTGGTGGGTCGTATTCACGTGATGGTTGCTTTTGATGCTTGGGTCTTCGAAATTGCAATTTTTAGATATTAACCCATATGAGCAATTGGAATCACAATTCACACAAGTGGTTATTGAATATTGACTTTGTATGGAATTCACTGTATATTTGGTTGTTGGTAATAAATTGTGGTAGTGAGAATAAATGGATTTAAAGAATAATTTAGGAAACGAAGAAACCTTGTAATCCCCATGAAAAACATATTCTCATTCTCAAGCTTGAATTTTCTTTATATTTTATATTACCATCGATTACCATTGGGAAGGGTGGTATTGGATGTGAATGGATATTTGTGAAGAAAATTAGATGAGAATGAATATTGATCTTCCTTTGAAATTTACATATAAATTCATTTCCATTATCATCATTTATAACTAGTTACCAAACGGGTTAGTGATTTAATATCATCTTCACTATGTCCCTAGAAGGTATTAGATTTAGGTCTTGTCAAATTGATTACCTTCAATATCTTTGACAAGTCCTCCCATGACAAGGGCATGCTTGTAGAAGATTTAGTTCTTAAAGCAAAGGCATGATGTTTCATCATTCATTGATTTGGGTCCATCTTTGTTTATACTGTATAAAATGTTTGTTTTGCCTTTTCATTTAGGTGATATGTGTGGTGGTACAGGAAAATGGAAAGCTCTTAACAGAAAGCGTGCTAAAGATGTATATGAGTTTACTGAGTGCCCTAATTGTTATGGTAAGGATCTAGTTTCTTTGGCTTCTTATGCTTACACAAAATTGTGGGTATATTTCATCAGCGTTGAGTATTTCCTTATGTATAGGTCGAGGAAAACTTGTTTGCCCTGTTTGTTTGGGGACGGGCGTGCCAAATAATAAAGGTCTTTTGAGAAGGCCCGACGCAAAGAAGTTGCTGGATAAGATGTATAATGGTCGGCTATTGCCAAACTCTTAAGTAAGTTTCATTTACATGACTTCCGTATGTTTGAATCAATGCTCTGTCGTAATTAAACTCACCTTGCCTTAAACCTTTCCGGTTAAGGATGTGACACTATGGCATGCTTTTATATCCTCTCTTAAATGCTGGAATTAACTTGTGGTAATTGGAAAGGGTAAAGAATAAAGCATTACTGAATTGGGGAATGGGGAAGGAATGTCATTGATATTTTTGGTTTGAAGGGTTATGCGATATTGACTAGAATACTTATGGCCTGTTTGGTAGTTAGTTATGAATGATGACAATGAGAATGAATTTATATGTAAATTTGGAAGGAAAAAAATAATATTCATTCTCATGGTGGTGCTAGCTTAACTTCAATTATCTAATTTTCTACATAAATATTCATTCCCATCAAATACCACAATTTCCAAAGGTAATGGATGTTAATAGAAGATATGAAGAAAATTCAAGATCGGGAATGAAGATATCTTTTCATGGGGATTATAAGGTTTCTTCCATTGGTAAATTATGCTTTAAGTGCATTGTCATTGCTACAATTTATTACCAACAACCAATTAGGCTGTCAATGGTTTGGCTAAAGTTATGAATAATAGATATATTCATATCTCGAATAATACATGCTTTATGTTTGGAGTGTTACCCAAGTAAGTTTCGCCTTGTGTGCAGATTCTCAGATGCAACCTGTATACTGCAAAGCCTGAACTCTTGTGATAGTAGTTTATGTCTTGTGATGTTAACCTTCTTCATACTTGATGTTTACTGTTGAGAGCATAGCAACTTCGAGGAGTACCAAATTAGCATATAGAATAGATTTGTATGTACGAGGCTATGAGCTTACGTGCTGTAAAATCCCATCAAAATGTGGAGTGTACAACTTTTCCCTACATTTATATGTGACATGCTGGTTTCAATGTATAGAATCCAATTTCAATGATATGTACTGTAGTAAATATTTTGTGCCTCTTCTTACAGCTCCATAGTATTGAGCAATGTGCATGGTCTAAATTGTTCCCAGATTTGGTCCTCCTAGAAATTTGCATGTTGAAGAAAAGTTTTCTATAGATATATAAAGCTATTTGAAATCAGAAGAGCAATTTCCCTGTTAATTTTTCGTAATAAGTTAACCAGTTTTGGCAAAAGATGTAAATGTGTACGTAAGAAAAAAATATGTAAATGTGATAAGAAATTGAATCAAATGGCTCATCACCTTGAATGAACGGAATGAAGTTGATCAGATCCAAGCCTAGACTGAATTAAAATTAAGGGTGCGTTCTCTTCACCATTTTTTTTGGAAAAAAAAGAACAAGTTTCACTTTAGATAAGTTAATATAAATTAAATAAGGTCTAATATGGTCCACATGTTTCTTTAAATTATGGCTAATTAGGTTTGATAAGGTTCAATAAATACAATCAGATTTATTAAGTTAAGATGAGTAAGTTTAATAAATTGTAAAGAATGTGCCCTTGGTCATTGTTTGTTTTGATGAAAACATTTTCTTGGATAGATATCAATCCTTCCAAACACGGTGAATACTCTTGGAAGTGTGGGAAATTACTTTTTTTCCTCCTTATTTCCCTTTTTTCCTTCTCCCAACCATCCATTCCTTTTCATTTTCCCCCCTCTTTGTCCATAGCTTCTTTTTACAAAGAACCAAAGGAAAACACAACTTAGAAGTTAGAATAAGCATGGAAATTACTACTGTTACAAAAAACAGAGCCTTGTTTTCAAAACAGTTTGAATATTCAATATTATGATGCATTCATCCATATATTATTGCACAATTGAACGAATTTATACTAGTTTTCAAAATTTGACATTAGAATTCGATACACTAGAAGTATGTGACCATATGAGGAACACAAGTACACAACTGCAAACTTGTCACTCTAGTATATTCAAAGAACAAACATTTCCTAAGTTAATCGACTGGAATAGCCTTTTGAAGTGAAGCTACTGTATCCACAGCAATAGCCTGAATATTCACTCTGGCAGTCTGGTGATGCTTGATGATGATCTTAGAAATCGTCTAACATCGTACCAGTATCACGACTTTTGAATTGCGATATGAAAAACCATTGTCATGTTCAGTCAGTATCATAAATTGGAGAAGTTTTAAGGAAAGCTGATGTTTCATACATCAAAGTATCAAACAACGCTTCTAGTTAATCAAGGGTCAGTATTAGGCAGCTTGCTTAATATAGTGTGCTCTGGTTTGTGTTCACATTCAAAATCTAAATGAACGAATGCTCGCTCAACTTCAAGTAGTTTCTCTAACTTATTCTGTAGTGTCTCTCCAATGGCATGTGCTTCTTTCAAAGGGATATCTTCAGGGAGTTCAATGTCAACCTTTTTTCAGCAAAATGAGATTTTTTTCAGGAGTCGTAAATAAATAAATAAAACTAAAAAAGTCAGAATAATTGACACACACCTCCACAAAGTAAAGAACGCCGAAAGTGTAGGCACGAACGGTGTCAATACGCTTAACTCGAGGGTGCCTCAAAACAAGGTAAGTAAACTTTTGCAATACTTCAGGAGGAGCAGTCTGCCCTACTAGTGAAACTGCAGATAAAATAAAATACAAATAAGCATACTCAGAATATCTTATAATGCACCAATAGGTGTGTGCCATGTGTCATGGAGTTTTAATTTTATTTACTAAAATGCCATTGTGCTATGTTTTTCAACATAGCACATTAATATGTTATGCATTAGCCTTTTATGTGAGACTTCAAAGGATATGGAGGATACTGCTGCAGTTCTATTTATGTCTTGGATGCGAAAAATCTCTTTTTCCTAGTGTTGGTTAACCATTTTGTCAATTTTCTGTCTACCTTATCATGGTTGAGGAGTTTGTTAATGTACATAAATGAAAACAAAAAATGAAACAAAATAGCAGTTCAATGCTTTCTGTTTCTGAAAGAAGAAAAGAGTCAAAGTTGGCAACCTGCATTCTCCAAAACAGTTCCTGACCAATTTGCAATTGTATAAATTGCAAGGAGAATTGCACCAGTAGGGTCTATCCACCAGTAAAACTTGTCACCAAGAATTGCAGCAACTAAACCGACCACATTTGTAACCACATCAAAGTAATGATCCTACCATTAAGAAATTACCCAAAAAAAAAAACCGAATCAAGTAAAATGGTTAAAACCAGCCGTAAGAAAACAGAGAGAAGAAAAATGTATGTACCTTGGCATAAGCGCGGACAATTTCATTCCCAGAGCTTCTGCAATACAAGAATAAGGCAAATTTTACAACTGTAGCTGATATCATGATTGCACAGAGCCATATATACTGGTCAGATGTCATTTTTTCAGCAGCTTCATCTTTGATTAATTGTTCTACAGCCTGTATCAGAACTTGAAATCCTGCAGGGCAATGTCAAAGCTTTTCATGACTTCTTTTCTTGTTTTAAATAGATAGCAGTTGATTTGAAGACTCAAATAATCAAACACAAACCTAAAGTAGCCATAATCGCTGCAAATATGATGATTCCAACTGGTTGGACTCTTAGTTTCCCAATCGGGTACTTGTAAATATTGATGCTCTTCATCGAAAGATGAGTGAACCATAGTATACCGCCAGCCATAAGGTCAAGCAAAGAATCCAATGTTGATGCAGCAATGGCTAAAGAACCAGTCACTATGGTAGCATAGATCTATAGATTAAGCAAAGGCTTGGGAAGTTCAGTTCAGAAATTAGCATCATACTAGATCAGTACAAAATCCCTCCTGACTGTTTGATGGTCTGATAGAACTTTTGACTACAAAACTGAAAACTTCTTACCATAACTCTATAATTTTGTACATAATTCGTTAAGTTTTATATAAAAAGTTATAGTGTTCTGCTAAAAGGTTACAGTTGTTTAGTAAAGTTATCTGACACAAGTCAGGATACTTGCAACTTAATCAAAGGCACAAAAGCATTGAAGAAGATTAACAATGGATAAAATGCTACAAAGACATCAACAAAAAATTTAACACTCATTCAAAGACATCAGTACCTTGAATGCCAAAAGCACAATATTAGCATAGTTAGAGATCCTCATTGCTCTTTCATGTTGAGCCTGTTCATCATCATCCTCCTCCGGTAAATCTGATTGGACTATACGGTCAACCTCCTCGAACGATTTTAGGGTTGCAAATTGTCTCTCATAGTAATCCTTTTCACCTGTTCAATTTCCAGGTTGACCACATAATGTTGATAAATCAGAAGAAAGAAAAAGATTTAACAAACCAAATCTTGCATATCATTCATTCTCCTCATTCAAAACCCTCACCAACTTTATCAGGGTTGAATTGTACATAATTATAGTCATTCAAATAAGCTTAAATTCTAGTGAAATGGAAAATGGAAGTTGAAAACATCAACAAAATCATCACACAACTTGAATGACATTATATTGAAATCATCCAATCCAAATAATTTTGTGATCAGACATATAATAAGAAGCTGATATAATAACAAATAATTCAATGCATGCATATCAAACTATACATTTGAACATTTAAAAGTGGAATATACCCTTTACATTGAATCCAGAAAAAGGAAGTCAACGGAAAAAAAGTTAAACAATTGAAGATAGAATATATGGCTTCTTAGAAAAGGATGTATTACAAAAAAGAAAAAAAAAAAAAAGAGAAGACCTCGAGTTAAACCATGAGATTTAGAGAAATTAACATCAAAAGGAGATTCATCATCAACGCCAGAACGAAGCTTATCAGGCAACCTGGAAATGAAGTCATTTCTCAAAGAATTCACCGAGTTACGCCGATGTAGCTGTAAACATTCGTCACCATTTTCACTCTGTTTTTCCAACAATGGCGATCTTTGTTCATCATTTGCCTCCATTTCTTTTGATCCACCATAAATTTCTTCAACTGATAATTGGATGACTTTGGCCCTCGTATCAGTCTTATGGGCTACTGCAACTGGGCTTTATTAATGTGCTTAATAACGGCTATGCCTGAGTCCAGAGAAGGTAATACATGTGTAACAAGATAAGGAACAAATGTAATTCATAAATAATTAAGTACGTCTATTTGGTCTAAATTTAAAATTTAAATAACGTTTATTAAACCTTAAATTGTTTTTTTTTATGAGATGAATCATTTAAAAAAAAACTTTGGTACTTAAAAAATTAAACCTTATTCCTAGTGGTGCCAGGAGCTAGACTTGGTAGGGAGAACTATGGTTCGATCCCCGCAAGCACGTTGGGAGGAGTTTAAAACCTTAACCCCAAGACGCGCTCCGAATCCGGATTAGCCCAAAGGGTGAAACAGGTGGATACACCAAAACAAAAAAAAATTAAACCTTATTTATTTTGTTAGATGAAACTTTAACAGTATTTTTCGACGTTGACTACTCATTTCTAGTATTGGTTCATCCTTTTGTGAGATCCTACACATAGTACGGTGTGTGACAGGTCTTTAAAGAAGAAAACGAGGAAGGAGAAGGGTGTAAATCAAGAGAGAAAACATATGAAAAAGAGCAAGAAACAAACTAAACGCAACACGTGTGGAGTACTTGGACATTACAAAAGACGAGCTAATGTCGGAAAATGAGGTCAATGTTTCATCTGACAAAAAAAAAATTGATTTAAGGTTTTAAGTTGCCAATTTTTTTTAAAAGGTTTTATCTGGCAAAAGGTCTTTTAAATTAAACTAATGTACATAACCTGTTCAAATGTGTATCTACTTATTTGTACTATGCCGTTATGGCTCGTAGGAGAATTGTACTTCCTCCTCCCCAAAATAATTGTTCCATTTAATTTTCCGCATCTTACGAGTGGCAGAGATATAATTTTAAATATTAATATCTTGAGTTATGTATAACAAATAATTATATATTTGGAAAGTACATGTCGAGATAAATCAAACAAGAACTCACATAACTATATTTTTCCTTTACACATAAAATTAAAGAGAGTCAAAATTACTATATGAGCAGTGCATCCGGTTAAAATAGAACACTTAATATGAGACGGACGGAGTACATAACAGATTTTGACTTTTGTGAGGTTACGAAGTTTCCAATTTCTTTGTCATATTCAGAATCATTTTAAACTAACAAAAAAAAATGATATCCTTTAAAAAATATATATATGGGTGATTGGTGATTAGCATGCTATCCAAAGTCCAAAAGCTCAGACACCACACCAAAATTCCCCAAACAATACCCCCAAAGGGGTGTGGGGTTTGATGTCATAAGAGCATCACATGCATGTACACATACAAACACATGCCAAGTTCTAGCCCAATTGGAGTTTTTATACTGTGCATTTAGGTGTATGTAGAGTTACGTGCATTCAAGTTTATATTTTTCTTATCTAATACTTCACCCGTTCTTATTTACTCGCAATGTTAGTATTTTTTAGCCTATTTAAAATCTTATTCCTAAATTGCATTTTGTAATTTATACGTTAAAAAGAATATACAGTTATGTAAGATTTTGTTAGATTCGTCTCAAAAAACATTTTTTTAAAACTCACTTTCTATAATTTTTACAACAACAAAATTAAAGATATCAATATTCTAAATTATGCATTGAATTGACAAGCGTGAAAATCCATAGTGTTGCGAGTAATATAAAATATAGGAAGCATGAATTTTTTGTTTATGATGAAACTATTTTAGGTTGCTCATTCTCAGTTTTATATATTGCTTATTTTTTAAAACTATATATTAAATGGGTAGAATATGAACATAGATGTACATATACCCAGAATAAGATATACATTGGGATATAAGATATACATTCTATGTCTTTGAAAAAAAACACTTTCTTCATTATACATTAGTTGAAATATATCTCGTAGAGATTAGAAAATATAGACGAACAAAGTAATTAAAATAACTTTCATCAAAATAAGTTATAATTTCACTCTTACTATTACTTAAATGTTGATTAATTTTTTCATTTATCTTTTTTGTTTCTTAAAACTCTATATTAAATGGGTATGAAGTAATGGAGGAGTACGTGTAAGTATAAAAGTGAGGTTATTGTGAATTTGTGATCATCTTTTGACGTTTGACCCTTTTTATCACAAGAATTCCTTTACAAAAATTGGATCTTGCAAAATGTAATGGTTGACATTTGCACAATAAAAAGAAAAGTAAGACCAAGATAACAAAACTAATAATGTTAGACTTTGATATTCAATAGCTTATTTAAATATAGAAAAATGATAAATTTAATATAGGTTATATACTTGTATACTTATGTTGGTAATAAATAACAATAAATTATAGTATAACATAGTGGACTTATATTAGGGGTACTTTTGTGAGGTATACTCCATCCGTGTCAAATTACATGTTACATTATGAAAGATGCAATTATTCATTTGCAAACTTTGATTGTTTATAGTTTTATGTATATAAAGAAAAATATATTCATGATGGATCTAATTTGATTCGTCTCAATATTATATAATTTTTATTATTATTATATGTATGTAGTTCAAGATATTTTAATTTAATGTTGTGTATTGAGAGATGTGAAAAACAAGATGTAACATATAATTTGGGATGGAGGAAGTATCAAACAGACAAACTTTCAGCTGCAGAGTGTACACCTATACCGGTGCGCTGAGGCTCGATGTGTTGTATTTTTGTAAGTTAAGGTGTGTTCCATAGTGTATAATAACTCTTCTCATAAGAATACTATTGTTCTCGGGGGGGAGTGATTGGTGAGAATTGTAACTTCTCGATTGCTCGTTTGCAAGGTACACTCCACTAGTGTATTGGAGTTTGATCCTAAGCTAGAGGAGGGGGGTTGGTGAGAATTGCAACCTCACAATTGCTTGGTTGCAAAGTGCGTCTCGAACCCAGTGCGCTGGAGCTCGATCATTATCAATTTATAATGATATTACCCTCATAAAGTTTTGGATGAGAGGAAAAAAAAAAAGTAACCGTAAGAAAAAATGGGGACATCAAAGACAGTGAGGAAGTTAGAGGTGGTGTCGCCGGTGCCTGCAGATATAGACATAGCAAACGGCGTTGAGCCCCTTCACATCTCAGATATTGCGGCCGATCTCAATCTCTCTTCTCGTTACTACGACCTTTACGGCAAATTCAAGGCCAAGGTTTTTCCCCCAATTCATCTCTCCTCTGACGTCTTCCTTGACCTTCTTATCCACTCCACTTCACTCCACTCTCTTCAATGATTAATTATTGTTGCAAATTTGACTTGTTGTTATTATTATCATCGTCAAATTACTATCAATTAATTGTAATTTATATTTTTGTGCTAACTAATTGATTTTTCCAAGTCTTACTGATGTTTTGCTTGAACTGGATATTCATCTGTTTTTTTCCCCCCATTATTGTAACTAATGCTTATTGTTGCGTTTCGCTGATTGAGTGCTAATTTAAGTTTCTGCTTACAGAGGTTGGCTAATCATCATTATCAAATGAATATGATTTGGTAGTAAATTGTGTTATTATGCTCTGGTTTTTTATTTTTATTTTGATATTAAACTGTGGCTTAATAGTGTTTTCTCACTCTATCAGTCTAGGCCTCTATGGAGTATAGAGGATAGAGGTCTTGGTGTGGTGGTCAAGACCTCATAATTTCAGGGCACGAGGTCATCGGTTCATTTGTCACTGCACGTATTTGTGAGGTTTTTTATATTTCCCTTACAGACGTGTGTGTTGGCTGAATTAGGCCGGATGACCTGCAGAAGGGTCCGTCTGGTTAAGGCCAAATACCCAACACATTATCAAACTTAAAAAAAAAGGTGTAGGCCTCTATGGTCGTTTTATGATTATGTGTTCTTAAACAACCCATATTTTCCACACTTAATCAGTATAACCCCGTGCAAAAATGATCATTTTCTCAGTTTTAAGGGCGGAAGTTAAAAGCTGGTAACTGCTTTAAGAGTATGTGTTTAACATGTTGCACGTTTGGTGTTCAGACTTGTGATAGCAACTTGAAATGTTACTCAACCAACTCTTAATCTCTTTTAACTTTATGCTTTGTTAATTTCGTTCTTTTTTCCAGATGTGGTAAGGAAAAAGTCTCCTGCTAAGGATTGATTTCGGTTGCTATTTTGTGCTTCCAAATATAGCTCTGTATTTTGCATTGTATGATTGAATTTGGCTGCTGTTATTTTTTTGGCAACTAATTATAGTCAGTGGTATGTGATTTAGGTTTTGCTTTCTGTGCTGGATGAGTTCAAAGAATCACAAGATGGATATTATGTTGTGGTTGGGGGAATTACTCCGACTCCTCTTGGTGAAGGGAAATCTACTACTACTGTTGGTCTTTGTCAGGCCTTGGGTGCCTTCCTTGATAAGAAGGTAACTAATTTTGTTTATATTGACAACTGATGTTCCATTGATTCAGATGTAAAGTTCCATTGATCAGATTGATAACTACCTAGCTAACTACTAAAGTTGCTAAAATTCTCGTGTTTGCTAGGCCTGTGAAGGCAAGTAATTATGCAGCCCCTGAACTTTCATCTCCCTTAATAATCTGAATTAGATATAGTTTGATCTGACTATCCAGTTTTATGGTCACGGATGAATGGGTGATTTCAATATGAAACACTATTGGTTCTGTAATTTTAGGCTCGCAATTTTTTCTTAGATTGAAACACTCTTGGTTGTGTAATTTTAGGCTCACAATTTTTTCTTCAATTGAAACACTCTTGGTTTTGTCATATCATGAGTTATTTATGTGTTTGATTCGTGTTTTTTGTAATCACTAATCAGGTTCATGTTCCTCTAGGTTGTCACCTGTCTTCGCCAACCTTCACAAGGGCCAACTTTTGGAATAAAAGGCGGTGCAGCTGGTGGTGGTTACAGTCAAGTTATCCCAATGGATGAATTCAATCTTCACCTAACGGGGGATATACATGCTATAACAGCTGCGAACAACCTTCTTGCTGCTGCCATAGACACCAGAATTTTCCATGAGGCCACTCAGTCAGATAAGGCTCTGTTTAACAGATTGTGTCCCCCTAATAAAGAAGGTAAAAGAAGCTTCTGTGATATAATGTACAGGCGTTTGAAGAAGCTTGGTATTGATAAGACTAATCCAGATGATCTTACTCCGGAAGAGGTCAATAGATTTGCTAGGCTTGATATTGACCCTGATTCTGTTACATGGAGGAGAGTTATGGATGTGAATGATCGGTTTTTGAGGAAAATTACTGTTGGTCAGGGGCCTGATGAGAAGGGAATGGTAAGGGAAACTGGATTTGACATTTCTGTTGCCAGTGAGATCATGGCAGTTCTAGCTCTAACAAATAATCTGGCAGACATGAGGGAGAGACTTGGAAAAATGGTGATTGGAAATAGTAAAGCTGGGGAACCTATAACAGCTGATGATCTTGGCTTAGGTGGCGCTTTGACTGTATTAATGAAGGATGCCATCAATCCCACTCTGATGCAGACTCTAGAAGGAACACCTGTGCTTGTTCATGCTGGTCCTTTTGCAAATATTGCTCATGGTAATTCCTCCATTGTT
The DNA here is from genome assembly GCA_951394345.1 of Salicornia ramosissima. Classification (NCBI taxonomy): domain Eukaryota; kingdom Viridiplantae; phylum Streptophyta; class Magnoliopsida; order Caryophyllales; family Amaranthaceae; genus Salicornia; species Salicornia ramosissima. Next base: position 58,294,636 of record OX596236.1, on the reverse strand, counting down.
GCGGACAAGATTGCCCTGAAGCTGGTTGGACCAGGTGGCTTTGTGGTTACTGAAGCAGGATTTGGTTCTGATATTGGAACTGAGAAGTTCATGAACATTAAATGTCGTTATAGTGGTTTGACTCCCCAATGTGCTATTGTTGTTGCTACTGTGAGGGCTTTAAAAATGCATGGTGGTGGACCACAAGTAGTGGCTGGCAAGCCACTTGATCGTGCATACTTGACAGAAAATGTGGGTCTCGTTGAGGCTGGTTGTGTTAATCTTGCCAGGCATATTTCAAATACTAAGGCCTATGGTACAAATGTCGTGGTTGCCATAAACATGTTTTCTTCTGACACAGAAGCAGAGCTCAATGCTGTTAAAAAAGCAGCAATGGATGCGGGGGCATTTGATGCTGTAATTTGTACCCATCATGCCCATGGCGGAAAAGGAGCGGTTAGTACTAAATTCTTTTTTAATCAATTTCTATAAGCTGTAAATTCTATGTACATGCTTATGTTATTTCTCATCAAAACAAGTTGGGTTTCAGGCTATCTAATCTTCATATTTCCAGACTCTTAGTTATATCATGAATCTGATTCTAGATTGAGCTGAATTTTCATTTTTTTATAAGTGTAATTGGGAGTTATTGCTGGGCATGCTTTCCTTTGTTTGCAACTCAAAGGTCACTAGTCAATGGTGAGCTACTTTGTTTCTCCGATGATATAACTTTGCTAGTGCAAGATAAGGAATAAAGCTCGACTGTTTTGCTTTCATGGAGCTTTTAAGCTACCCAATTAATTGAGATGATTTTGTCTGGAAATGATGCAACTTTGATATGTTTCAGGTGGATCTTGGCATATCAGTTCAGAAAGCATGTGAGAACGTAAAACAGCCTTTAAGGTTCTTATATCCCCTGGATATTAGCATTAAAGAGAAAATAGAGGCAATAGCAAGGTCTTATGGTGCGGCTGGTGTTGAATATGCAGAACAGGTCAGTTAATTTGTTTGTTTGATTGATTTGGCTTTGGGTTGTAGATGTGCTTTGATGTCCTTTTTCATGCGATTAATTTACATCTAAGAGGGTCGGATGCGACCCCCTCAGCAAAATGAATTTGGTCTACACCTGTGCGTATTTAGTGCAATTTTAAATGAGGTCATCTGCAAGACTAGCTGTCTAGCTCCATTCTTGGTGATGAAGTACTCCATAGATTGCCACTTTAGTCATTGATATAGTTTTCTCTGACAACCATTAGTTCTCTATGATCACTGTATTTCTCGAGATTCTTTTGTATGTTAAGAAATTGCTTGTCCATTATTCACTTCTGTAGTCCCTTGTTAATCTCATGCTCAATAACTATTCCGGCCCCTGTGGATTGCAAGGAACACCTGCTGTCATAGCAGTCAGTGTTGAATTCCAGCCATTTCTAAATAATAATTGTACTTCAGCTACAACATTCGATGTTGTAAACTCACAGCCACTTGCTTTGCTAGTTAATACTCCGTATTATGGTTTAATTCTCTAGCATGCCACTTTTCCTTGAGAGTTGTTATTTTAAGAAATTGTAATTAATCGTTTCTGTTAGAATCTTCATGTTTCGGTGCCCAGTGTGGTTATAATGTCAATGCTCCAATGACTAGTATGATATAAGCCTTCAATAGAGACTTATGTCACACCAGTCATTGGATATCCGATTTGGATCGGATCAAATCAGATATCCGAAATAAACAGTCCTATTTTGAAATGAATCTGAATCCTTTTTCATATTTTAGGCTGAGAAACAAATTGAGATGTATAGCAAGCAAGGGTTCTCAAACCTCCCAATCTGCATGGCAAAAACTCAATATTCATTTTCTGACAATGCTGCTGCAAAGGGAGCTCCAAGTGGTTTTATCTTGCCAATTCGAGATGTGAGGGCTAGCATCGGAGCTGGATTCATATATCCTTTGGTAGGAACCATGAGCACCATGCCTGGGCTTCCTACACGGCCTTGCTTCTTTGATATCGATCTCGACACCACAACTGGGAAGGTCGTTGGTCTTTCCTGAAGGTCTTTTCTCAGAGTGGAATTGAAGTAGTCTTTCCTCTTCCGGAACAATTTCTTGGAGCTGTTTTAATACTACTATTGTACGAATTATGTACTTTTGTACTGTCTTATTGATGAGCCAATGTTCTTTATTGTTTCTTAATAATTTTGCCTGTTCTATTTTTTACCCCTCATCAATGTTGTATTTTGGGGTAACATCTGTTATTTTCTATGAAATGATTTCCCAAATTTCATTCTTCCATCATTTCTGCTTTAATATCCATTATACTATGAAGATGGTGATTTTTCAAACTTATTTCTTCCATCATTTCTGCTCGATGTTAATTGTAAAGCACAACAGTGAGGATTTGAAAACTAGTCATTTTGCCATGTAATTATGTAAATGGAGTGAAGATGAGAAAACTCGAAGAAAGACAAGGTTGGTTATGTGAGTATAATTTTTTCTAAACTTCTAATGGGCATCTAAATTGTTCTCTGAATTTTAAAAACCTTATCCGATGTATCTGGGTTATGTCCCCCCCCCCCCCAAAAAAAAAAGTGTCTAAGCTTCTCCTCATAACTTCATGCCAATTTGCATGGATATGGGTACAAATACGGAGATGAGTATATAATATGTTAATTTGAAAATATAGAATACGGGTATGATAAATTATAAATAATTATTAACTTTCAAATAAAAAACATCATCACACTCAGTCACATCATGACAATCAAAGATGATCTCCATCATATTATTTTATGGTCGAATGGGTGACACCAAATTAACTTTTAACAAAAAAAAATCATAATTATTAACTATAAAACCAGCATTTTATACACTTTGTATGTGACACGTTAAAAATTACAATTTGAAGCTAAAATGTTATAAATTGAATTATTTGTTAAACTCTCATGAAAAATAATAGCAATTAAATAACTAATCTCATGGTAGACGTGACAAGATTAATGGATTATACAAAGGAGCTTTCTAAGTACATTTTGAAACAGATGTTTGATATGAATCCAGTAATGTAACAACCTAGTTTACCAATTTAGGATACATATTCCCTATATATTTTTTTAGGATTATTCCCATTGGTATACCTGAGAATTTGCGTATTCCCAGTGGTATACTTGAGTTTTAAAAAATCCCAGTGGTATACCTACATTTTTAATGCAATTCAATAACCACTTTTAAAGGTTGTTTTAGTACATTAACAACCATAAAATCGGTTTTTTCTTTTTATTTAGTCAACGGTGGTTACCCGAAAAAACTAACTATAGTTAACCTAAGTATGTTTATGGTCGAATTAGTGGTATTTAATGGCCTGAAACAGCCTTTAAAAGTGGTTATTGAATTTCATTATTTATTTAGGTATACCACTGGGATTTTTTAAACCTTAGGTATACCAGTGGGAATATGCAAATTCTCAGGTATACCAATGGGAATAATCCATTTTTTTATCAACGACAAAGTATAAGAATATACAACAATTTTAGAAAACAAACGCAATTATTTGTTTATTTATTTTTAATTATAACTAACTAATAGGTTTTTTCTCGAGCTTTGAATCTCATAACATAAACCATTCATAATGAGTACTGTTGCATGCATCAAGCTTTGATCACTACGTTCGCAAATCAAAGAAACATCATTTTTATACGTCAAATGTGGCAACAGTTACTTCATCTACCTTTTCATTTCATGCAATTTTAGATTCAGATTTAATTTACAATATCAAATGCCAGATCAATCAAAACCTAATCTCTTACCAACCAGAGCATCAACCAATCTCACAGTCATTTCTGATACCAGAAAATCTGTGTATTTTGTTTATGGGTTTATGTTAACTTTCATCCTCTGCACTTTTTTCATTCTTTTCAATCCATCTTCTTCTCCTCCTTGGTATTTTAAAAGCATTGTTAACTTTAAAGATTTCTCTTTTCCCTCTACCAATGCTTCCCATTTTTCTTCCTTTTTCTCCCATTTCTTCCCCAATTCTTCTTCTTCTTCTTCCTCCTCCTCTCAATTTTTGTCAAATTCCCAATCACCCATTTCTCCAAGTTCTTCTTTTGAAATAGGGATTTATAATGTATCATTATCAAATGATACCAATTATGGTAGAAATGATGAGGGTTTTGTTAATCTGGGTAATTCTTCCACCCATAATTTTGACAATTCTTCCTCTCAATCAATACCTCCTAGTATTGAAGGGAACAAAACCATGAAGAAAAGAGAGAAAGAAGGAATTGAATTGTATGAATCAATGCTACATTGTAATTTATTTGATGGGAAATGGGTGAAAGATGATTGGTACCCACTTTATGCACCTGGGTCTTGCCCTCATATTGATGAACCCTTCAATTGTTTTCTCAATGGTAGGCCTGATAATGCCTATGAAAGGTATAGATGGCAGCCTCATGGGTGCAACATTCCTAGGTTAGTTGCAAAATTTATTCTTTTTGTTAGAGTTGTTCATTATTTAAATGTTACTGTATTATTCTATTTGTCAAGTTCATTGTGGGAATGGATTGATCCTATATTTTGAATTGCTTCATTATTCTTTTTTTTTTTTTTGTTTTGTTTTGTTTTTGGTAGGTCTCTGGTGAGGTATTAACAAGAAAAGTTACCAATTTTAAAAAAAGTTTATGAAAAAATATAAAAAGTTAACAAATAATGTTTATACATAAGTTACTATTTATATGTTTTCTGCAATTTTTGCAAGTTTTTGTTAACTTTACGGTGAAACTATCTCACCAAAGAATTTGTATTTTGCTTTTAATTAAAAAATTGTGCTTTTATTCTGATGAAACTGATTCAAGGTGATGCCATTATGCCAGATTGAATGGCACCCATATGTTGGAATTGTTGAGAGGGAAGCGTCTGGTGTTTGTAGGTGATTCTTTGAATAGGAATATGTGGGAGTCTCTGGTATGTATTCTGAGAAATTCAGTGAAGAACAAGAGCAGGGTATTTGAAGTCTCTGGGAGGGAAGAATTTCGCTCCGAGGGCTCTTACTCCTTTATACTGGAAGTATGGTGGTTATTTGTAAATGCAATTCTGTGGCAAATTCTAATCAATATCTGAAATTTGTTCATTGTTAAATCACTAACTTAGCTGTATGATTTTGTAAATTGTTAGGATTACAACAGCTCTGTGGAGTTCTTTAGGTCCCCGTTCTTGGTTCGGCCATGGGAAATGCCTGATGAAAATGGGTTGATGAAGGAGACACTGAGGCTTGATTTAGTTGAGAGCTCATCTGATCGATACAAGGATGCGGATTTTCTGATCTTTAACACCGGGCATTGGTGGAGTCATGAGAAAACTTCAAGAGGGTAATTCTGCAACTTCCACTTTCCTGCATTGTACAGTAGTTTAATTCTTTCATTTGAGGATACAATATAATATCAAGGGACTAAGTATAACTCTATGCAGGGAGGGGTACTATCAAGAAGGTAGCCATGTCTATAGTCAATTAGAGGTCAATGAGGCTCTCCGGCGAGCTATGACAACCTGGGGACGATGGCTGGATGCTAATGTGGACCCCACAAAAACACAAGTATTCTTCAGGGGATATTCTAATTCTCACTTTGGGTAAGTTAGAAAGCAGATGAATTTTGATACACATTATTCTCTATTTAACATTACTTTGCACAAGAGAGAACTTAGGGGTCGTTTGGTTCAAAAGGTTGGAATAGAATGGTATGGGGATAATCCATTATTTTTTAGAAGTTGCTTGGTTCATTTAAAGGTATGGATTTTGACAGTATTAATGACTTAGGGAGGTATGAAATCTCAATCTTTAGGGGATGGTGGGTATGAGAAACTATTGGGTATGACATTCCATACCCAAATGACCCCAACCAAACAACTTTAACATCATTAATATTATCACATTTATTTCATTCCATTGTAAAAACTTTGTTTTGTCAGTAGCCAATTCTGATCGAATATGTGCTTCTTTTCTTGTTGACAATGAGCAAGAACAAGAGTTGCATTCTAGTTATTTTCTCTTTTCTCTTATTCAAGCAAAATACAGATTAATTATTGTATTGTTATGATTTGCAGAGGGGGAAAGTGGAATACTGGTGGCAAATGTGATAAGGAAACTGAGCCGATTAAGAACGACACAGATTTACCTGAACAACCTCCCATGATCAAAGTGCCGGAGAAAGTGATAAAGTGGACAAAAGTCCCGATTTTCTATCTTAATATAACAACACTAACTGACTACCGAAAAGATGCCCACCCTGCTGCTTATAGAGCTCAGTATTTGACAGAGGAAGAGAGGCACTCAGCATCGAGATACCAGGATTGTTCACATTGGTGCCTTCCTGGTGTCCCCGATACATGGAATGAACTTGTTTATTCTCAAATCTTGCTTAGAAATTACCAAAAGCTACAAGAGCAGCAGCAACAAGAACAACATCATAAAAGGACATAGGTAAATTGATAGTGGATTATATAGTTCCTGCTTCAGTAACTGTTTATTAGTGTAGCATGTTAGTGTTGATTAGTATTTTCATAGAAATATTTTTGTTAGATATATAACAACTGATGAATTGGTGATGGCTTTCTTGTTAACGAGATCTAAAATGTCAATTACCCATCTATATCAATTGGTAATGGCAAGATTTGCGATATATAATACAATGAAAACAAAAGGGCTCAATTATAGTGAAAGCATCATAAAATGAGAACAAATCTCATTCATTTATACCTCAATGAGTTCTTTTCTTCTATGCTCATTCTTTTACGGTTTAGCACATGAGCACTTGTCCCAAGTCCCAACGCAGTCCTTGATTTTTTTCTATGCAAATTACTAAATTCTTTGTGGATATCCTTCCTCCACACCATCAACAATGATTGTTTAATTTAATCTCTTATTTAGGAGACTTGATTTTAGAATTAGAAAGTAGCATTTCTAAGTTAGAAAACTACATATCCAGCTAGAAGTAGAATAGGACTAGGAACTTTTGAATAATTGTTATACTCGTGAAAATTCCACATATAGAAAATTTTGCCACATTGCTGACTGCATGTTCTCATCTTGGTTCTCTTTCATCATTGGTTGTTTCTGACTTTCTGCTGTAACAATTTTAGTAAAGCATGATTTGATGAATCCAGTGAATTGCATTTAGTCTCAGGAAACTTTATGAACTTGGGATAAGAGAAAGTTATTTAAGCTTTAAAGAGTCATATCGGGTGAGAAGTTATTTGAGGTCAATTTTCCCCAAACAATTGCTTTCTTGTTTACTTAATGGTGGATGGATATGCAGGAGCACTTTATGGGATAAAATTCAAAATGATGATACTCAAAGGAAGGTCAGAATGGCACATTTCAAATACAGGATAAAGGAGAATCGAGGACTTTGATTTGGCCTTATGCGACGTTGCCTCTAAGATGCTTTATTGAGGAAGGTGGAAAGTTGGGTTATGGTGATTTTAGGAGAGGCTGAAAGAGACTTAGGATGATTTAAATGAAAGAAATTACAAAAAAATAGGAAGATTCTAGATTTAGAGGAGCACTTTGCACTATAATACTATATAGAGGGGAGCAGAGGAAGAGGGTTTTGATGGACGAGAAAATGATATATATCACCCCATCTTAGGGATTGAAGATATTATTGTTGTTCGTTTCTCTTTAAATTTTACCCTTATAGGGTTTGTTTTGTTTTGTCCCGTGGCATTGGGGTGCTTTGTTCTATAACCAATTTATCTTGGGGTGCTTTGTTCTATAACCAATTTATCTTATTTCTAGTGCTCTACTGTACAAACATACATGAGTGAGGCAGATGTTTTTCAGTAATCAATATGTTGTTATTTGTATCTAGTCACTCGAAATTCAGTTGCCTTTTGGTTGAAGAAGTTATTATTATATATTGGGTAATGTCCATTTTTTGATCTTATATTCTAGAGTTACTTCTCAATTTTTGAAGGGTTTGACAGCAGGAGAACCTGATATTCATCAAAGCATTTGATATTATTTAGATTGCTGTTGCTTTCTCTCTGGGACATAAAGATACAATGCTGAAGTATGCAAATTACAGTCTTATCTACATGCTTCTACGACACCATAGAATCGTAAAATCATTATTGATTTTCGTTAGGATAGTAACTTGAATGCAAGTGCATGACATGACTTGTGTAAAATTACGAGTTGATGGCTTTGCAACTTTTCCGAATCTGGCCACTCGACCCTGTAAGTGGGTTCACATTGCCCATATTAATCATGGAGTTGATGAAATCATTCATAAAAAGCATTTGATTATTGCTGTAGCTCTCGACGATGCTCTTGGTTGTTGAAGCAGCAGCATCACTGGAATGCAACTCCTGATCTGTAAGGAGAATGCCCTTGTTGTTGATCAAGTTTTTAAAGTAATGGTTGTCGAATAAGTCTGTCGAATTCTGGTCGAGAGCAGTTGTCTTGTTCCCATCACCATTGACTGGGCACAAACTTTGAAGTTGGGATACTAAGCTGTTGTCAATGGTGCTGTCTGGAGCGCCTGAACCAGAGAAATTGAACAGCCTTGAACTGAATGTAGCACATCTTGCTAGCCCTATTGTGTGAGCACCTGTTGTTTAACCCATATCAGTGATGTTTTAGCAAATGAGGGAGAAGTTGGCAAATATAAGCTCATTCACAGTCAAGGCAAGATGAAATAGAAAGCTGACACTCTCTCCCTTTTTCATGATTTTTTTTTTTCCTTAAATAAAATGGATATAGTTCGTTTTGGAATAAAATGATAGAGCTAAAACGTCCAATACATCGCATGACCTAATATTGAAAATCCATTCAAGAAAATAACTTAGTTATAGAGAGCTAAAATAAACAAAGGTCTTCTCTGAATGATACGAGAATATTATGAAGAAAAAAACAAGGAAAAAAGATAACATGCATTGGAACAACATCATGAGATTTGAAAGTGAAGGCTATAAATCTATAATCCATGCATTTCGTGGTTCACAGGGCTTGAGAAAAAAGATTAACCTAAAAAACTTATGTTGGGGTCATTAGATGAAAGGAGGCCTACAAGATGAATATTAGAAGGCCAAAAACACCCTACATTACCACTATCTAAATATCTTCGAAAGGGCATAATACTTCGTTATAGAGGCACACTGTGGATAAAGATCAATCCTATTAGACCTTGGGTTTAGGATGTAAACAAGGCTGACTTGAAAAGGTCATGGAGAGCCGAAACTAAAGGCGATAATCCATATTTTTCAGGGTTTTCAGGACTCAGGAACAAAATATTTTTCAGGTTTAGAGATTCGACCAATCCGTTTATGTTAATAGGGGTCATCCTGAACACAGCCCGACCCAAATTGACCCACTGCCAGCCCTAGTTGAATGTGAAGTGTCAATTTTTTGTAAGAAGTTCAAAACTAAATATCATTAACCATGTTTCTAAAACATGTAGTAATTTGTTTGCAACTAAGGATTCTTTGTGTTGCTGTTTGAATATATTCCAAGGCAAAGCTTTACTTATGGGAAAGGAGTAAATAAATGTATTGGTGAGTACCTTGTAAGGCCACAACATCAGTTATATTAAGGCCCTGATCACCAAACTTGGAAATGACAACATCCAAGGGATCAAAAGGAGAAGGAAGGTTATTGTTTGCTCCTGTCTTGTTGGCCACCATCCCATCCCTCCTTCCTACCAATACCCTGTACGAAGGTCCTCCACTCTGCACCATTTATTAATTTAACACTATTAATAATACATACTTACCCTATCTGTCCCAAATTAAATGATACAGTTTGACTTTGACACTGTTCACTTTGTGAATTTGATTATTTTTAATTTTATATCGGAGTATATATTATAAGTAAAAACATAGTTATCTCATTTGATTCGTCTCGATACGTACTTTCTAAATATATAATTTTTAATAATTTTATATTATATACAATTAAAGATATTAATTTTTAAATGTGTATTTCGGGTAATGTGAAAAAGTAAACGGAACATTTATTTTAGGAAAAATGGAGTATTTGTTTTTCCTTCTCAACCAACTCTCTCTTTTCATGTAATGTAATGTAATGATTCTTCTCTATGTATGTCTTACCAAGACTATGGAATCGCGGGCAGCTATCGCTAGTATATCAGCACAAGACACAACTCCACTGCACGAACTTTCAACCGCGGTTTTGATTTTGTCCACAACATCAAACCCTCTTATAGAGTTTAAGTTAGGAGCGGCTGACTTTTCACTGTCACTTCCATCCAGGAGTACAGATGCATCACAACCCTATCCATAGAAATAGATCAAGGGTTATCAATTCAATAATCAATTATCATATTTCATCCGTTTCATTTTGTTGTTCCCATTTTGACTGTGCACATACACTTTCCAATACACATTATTGACTATTAATATACTCCGTATATCATTACACATTAGTAAAAATTATAACAAATGAATATTAATAAAGTACTTTTATATATGGAAAGAAATTTAGAAAATTATCTATAGCTAGTTGTGAATAGTTTTAAGATTCCAAATTAAACGAGAACAGCAAATAGAAACAGAAAGAGTAAGATTTATGCATGTTACATGTTCTTGTATGCCTTAATTAATTATCTCTTGCAATTTAGCTGTAGAAAGGTTTTGTTAGTTTTTGGTGTCAAATCACCTCCGGTCTACGAGGTAGGGACCTTGGATTTAGACCTTGTTCTTTTGGAAATGAATTATAATCTGAACTAATTAAATTGAACTGAATAGAAAATTTAGGAATTAAGTTCAAAAGAACAGAGCACCAGTTGTCATATTTAAAGGATTTGACATGATTGTTCAAAAGGACCCATGGTAATTTTTGACCCTTACTATTTAAGTGGTGGCATAATAAGAATGCAACCATTAAACGTTTAACCAAAACGAATGAATTACTGGTATATGCCCATACAGTCTTGCCCCAAAATGATCTGAGCTACTCATACTAACTAGCTAGCTAGCTAGCTATTATCTCTGTATCACATTATTTGTAACGATTTGACATAAAATAGAGAATAAAGAGGTTTAATAATTTGTTGCCAATAATATGAAACGAACGGATATTATGTTAATTAATGTTGGTGGTACGTATATATGTATGTACTTACATTAACGAAACAATCATGGAAGTGAAGTCGAAGTAAAGAAGCTGCCATTCTCATTTCATTAATAACAGCTCGTTGAACCTCTCTCCTAACAACGTGAAAGAGGTTAGGGCATGATGTTGCATAAAAATCAGCTGTTAGCTGTTGGCTCTTCACATTCACAGTGAAAACTACCAGGAAACTCAAGATCACTATCAAAACCACACTTTTTTGGCCCTTTGATTTCTTCTTCATCATCATATATGTTTAGTTTTCAATGGTACACGTGATTCTATAAGAGGTATTATTATTATTGTTATTATTGAAGTGATAATATAATGAACTCTCTATGATGACCCATGTTTGAAGCTCTATTTATAAGTACGTAGTGGGATTATGGGTTACAGATAAATAATTACTGCTATTTTATTTATATATATTAATCTCCTTCATTTTAAAAATAATATACGTAAGGCCGACTTGTGTATGTGAATTTTAAGATAATTTTTTTACTATATTTTGGGTACGTAACTTCACCGGTTTTAATGTGCTTAACTTCTAATTATTTTTGTTATAGGTTGAGTAATTTTTTTGAACAAATTAAAATATATTTTTTTAATAAAGGATTTTTTTTATTATTGCTATATAATATATATTAGTGGATGGCCATTATACCTCTGACAATACTTTAGGAATATTCTAAAACTAGAGTTTTTAATTTGTAAATACTCATAGTAGTTTGTATATATATATATATATATTTCTCTGATCAATGAAATGTAGAACTTTTTTCCCATTTTCGTAACAATTACATAGTTTTTTTTTTTTTTACAATATGGGCATTTTTCTTTCTGTTAAATTCCTTATCAACACAAAAAAAAAAATTGTATCAATATCAAGGTAACTTATATGAAATGTTTAGACTTTAGTGTTAGTTACTTGAAATCATTTTACAAGAAATTAATGAAAGCCTGCCTTATTTAAGACTCCAACTTAATACTAGCTCTATTAATTTTTTATATGCAACGATTAGACGTTCATTTTTCCTCTCTGATTTATACTTTTTTAACGGACGTTAAAAGTTATTATATGGAACAGTATTGTAAGAAATCTGAAAAAAATGTTCTTTTTTCCCCCTAGCTAGGGTAGAAATGTAGATGGCTTTCAGGGATAGATGTTGCTCTGACGTATGGCATATATCATGTTCTAATACGTGTTTAACTGTGATCATCCTGCACTATATATATATAGCACTGTTATTAAACTAACATTATCCCTGGCCTCTTCAATTCATCCAATTCATGCACAAGCAAGTTTAATTTATATCACCACAAACTGGGTGTTAATCGAGCTGAGCAGCTCGAGCTCGATTCGGTCAAATCTTGGTCAAAGTTCAACTCGTGCGAGTTGGCTCGTACTTGCTCAAATCAGCTCGAAACTCGATAATTTTACAGGTTAATCATTAGTTTTTTATGTAAAATCTTTGAAAACAAAAATGAACATTGACACTTTAAGAATAAAAAATAATTTACATAGAATATAAACAAATATTTTCTTTTAAAAAAATTGAAATTCAACAGGGTTAAAACATTTAAACGAGCAGCTCGTGATCGACTCGGGCTCGACTCGAAACCTCACGAGCACGAGTCGAGCAACGACCCCAGCTCGAGATCGACTCGCTCAATAAGCAGCTCTAACCACAACTTTGCATTGTATGAAAAGAGTGGAGAAATTAATAAACAGTGGGATCATACTCACCAGGCCACCATTTATAAGTCCGGTGCATCTGATCTTAGAAGCATATATATATACTTGTTTGATTTAATTACATCATTCTGTACATACCTTATATTATATTACTATTTGGATATTAGATATATAAGTTTGATGAATTAGAGTCACCATATGCATGCCATAATATAATTTCATTGGTTCATCCACCATATATGGTCAGTTTAACAACTACTGTATTTTTTTTTTGGTTCCATTTGAGGATGAGAATTCAGATCGTAGCTCAGTGCAGCAACTTTAATTTCTTGCTACCTTACAATAACGGAGTCAACTCTTGCATATATATATATATATATATATATATATGGCTGCTACACCATTTTCATATATAGTTGCTCAGCATCACTTCTGGGTGGAAATTAAAACTATATATCGTGCAGAGTACATACTACTTTATCTTCCACAAACTAACCATATATTGGCAAAGAATATAATATTTCCTCGATCTTTTGTTTTTTTCCTTCTCTTCCTCTCTCTCTAAATATATAGGAATTTTTGTCAGCTGAAACCTTAATTTTTTTTATTTTTTTTTGCAAGATAGAAACCTTTTAATTTTTTAATTTTTTTTTGCAAGATGAAACCTTAAAGCAGAAAATATTTGTCACGTGAAACCTGTTACTCATTTACTAGCGTTAACCGAAGTTTAATGACTTTGACCCATGTTTAAAGTCGTCTTAATCACAAATTAGGAGGCTAATTAAAAAATATAACTAACCTAATTTGAAATAACGTTAGTTAAGGGTTATATTCCATGAGTGCCAATAGAATGATACTCACGTGAGTACCAATAGAATGATACTCATGCAAGTACCAATAGAATGTTCAGTTTCAAATTTTTTCAATGAACATTAGGAAAATGGTTAATGAACATTTAAATTTCAAAATTAGACCAAATCAAAATATTCATTGTCAACTTAATGAACATTTATTCATTGTGAATTTAATTTTTTAATGGAGACTACCTTATTCTAGTGGTTCACTAGTATATCTTCTATGAATTATTAATTATGTGGATTAGGTGGTGATCGATGCTATATTCCACAAGCATAGAATATGCACACAAGCTAATTAAGAAAGTTGGAAGTCGAAATAGACAATAAAAGAGTAGTCCTAATCCCTAATTAGCTTGCATAAAAAGCTTGATTAACGGTATATATGTAAGCGAGCATTAAAGTTCAGAATTAACCTCAACTGGTATTGTGTTCTATATAAATTAATACTTTCGGTTTTTGTCTTCTTTGTAGTTTCAACTTTGGTGAAGTGCTATATTGCCTACAAAATTTGTTTGTTTCCGTCATGTTGCATATATGTGCTATCTAATATCTATCTAATAAATGAGTTGTGAATTACTACTATATTTCAGTGGTTTGCAGTGGGATAAACACTGTTAAATTGCACTCTCGTTTCTATGAAGCACTTTGGTTTTAGAAACAATCTAATTTGCTAATTGTGTGTCTTGCTCCTTGTTGTCTCCTTGCCAAAAAAAAAGCAAGAATCTTCGGTAAGCAAATATGTGGATTTTCGGATTTTTATTTTAATCTTAAATGAGGTATCATGATCTTAGGATCGGAAATAAAGACAAAGAAATGGAGAAGATCCTAACACGACTAAGACCTTGTTCTTTTAGACGTAACTTCTAAAATTTCATTTCAGTTTAATAAAGACAAATTCAGCTCATTTCAGCTTCTGCTAAGTATGAGATTTGGATTAAATCAATTCAATTCAGAAAAATTTAATTCAGTTCAGTTAAGATTAATTCAGTCCAAAAGAACAAGTCCTAAGACTCACCAAAGAAAAGTTTAGGAAAAAAATTAGCATAAGATATGTAAACATATAAAAAGTTAATAGATAGTTTTTTTTTTGGTTGGTTTTTCCTTATTTCTTTTCCCTAACAGTAATGTCTTGCTAAAAAAGTTGTGGTAATTGAAAGAGGAAGTTTGGGGATGATATCCAAAACACAATCAAATAACAACTTCCAACAAGAACTCAATGGATAGAACAAATTGCACAAAGAGCTTACTCGTATCTGTTTAGTTTGTAAACATTAGCAGTCTTAAAACTTTTAAACCATATAATTTGGCATTGGCAACAAGCACAAATGCACAGTGTGACAACTATTTTTGAATAGAGGGAGTGAGGGACTGTTATGATTATATTGTAAAACAAACTCTGATAAAACATGGAAAATTCACATTAACAGAAAATCTTAGTTAACATTCTTATAAGTAGGAAATTCAGTCGAACTTCTAATATTTCCATATAAAAGAACGTTTAAAAAACTTGTATTAAGCTATACGCAAGTGGACAAACATAATCTTATTGTATCCTCGAGTGATTCTGATCTTGTCATCGGCATACCTATAGCATGTATGATCAGGAAGAAATTTGTTATGGAATTGAGTTTCTTAAATTATCAGGAGAAAAGGAAAAAACGAAAGATAGGTATCTCACAGAAGCTCCAGGATGAATCTGCTTCCCATATTAATTGGAAGCCCAAATGAACCAGCTATGATAGCTGGATCATCCATTTTGACATCATATGTCTTACTACCAGTTTTCCTGTAAACATCGTTAAAAAACATATTTGAAGGATGTAATTAGTAGCAAATAATAAGCATGGAACTGTAACAAAGTTAGTTATCCTCTGCTTAACTAATGGTACTAAAATACTGTTGTATTAGCTTACACAGTTAGTTTTGCTGCATCATTTCATTACATCTAGTAAGAGATTTCCCTTATGTCCTCTACATTCTATATGGTATCAATTTCTCTGTAGTGCTCGGAAGTTTAAACAGATCAGAAGGAAGCATTAAGGTTCATGGGCTCCAAAAAGGGGAAGGAAACAGTAAAACTCAGGGAAAAGTTCATGGTTTCCGTTATCTAGTAGTGCTAAAATATGCTTCTAAGGTAGTTGCTTACAAAATTATTCGATAATATTACAAAAATTCGATGTTCATTAAGTAGTTTCTAACAATTTTTTCTTGAATTAACTTTTCAGCAAGGATATGAAACCATGACCCCACATTTTGGTTTTCGGATCCACATTTTTTAGAGAAATTCCATACCGATCAGCAGAGGAAAGCAAAGACAGCCATGGCATGTGTTTGAAAATGAGTTTCAGATGAGACTCAAATCAAATTAGCAAACACTGGTATAATCTGTAGTTCTATACTCCGTATATAAAAACTTGATTGGTCATCTCCCTTCTCTTGATTTAGTACATAGTCCACCTGTCTGAGTTTTGAACCTTTGGGTATCTGAGTACCAGGCCAGACCCTTGTTCATGCAAGAACCAGGGCCAACAATAAACTCCATGTGAAATAACATGAGATTAAGCCTCGAACGAGAAGAAGATATTTTATACGTGCAACTTATTCTTTGCTTAGTTAATGTTGGTGAAATTCTTTAAATATCGATATTGCTAGTTGAACTATTTTCAAGGGGGGAGAAACATACTGGAATGCCCCGGTCATGGAGAATCTCAAGCCAAGTACTATATCAACCAAAAACCTTAGTTGCCCATCTTTCTTGATTATCTGCAATAAAGAAATGGCAGGTTAATACTGCATTAAAGTATAGACGAATCAACACATGCTGCACTTTCACCTGTGTACCCATGAGACCATTGGCTGCATTCTCCAACCAGCTGTCCGTCTCTACCTGCAGCAAAAGATAAAGCTTAACTCCAATTTTAAAAAATGCTTAATACAACAGGTTAACAAAATATTTATAAAACCAATTTCTTCCTGGATAATAGTTCGGTTTAATATTATTTTTTGAATTTTACTAGATAAGTAAATTCTTATTTAAATGAATTTTAATAAATACTAAACTAGAGTTATAGCTCAAAATAGAGGAAAATATGTATCAAGGAAATTCTCCTTCATTGTTGAATTAGCATGGTTGTATTCTACAGGTCTTCATGAATGATAGTCAATATAAAAAAGAAGAGACACTAGAAGATCAAGATTTTCCAGTTTCCAGATTATGAAATGTAATATATGAGTACCTGAGAACTCCATATCATCTTCCATTCTCCTTCTAGAAGCGGAGGTTCTCCATCCGTATCTTGAACTGTAGATATTAGCTTATCAATTGCCTGAAAAAAAAAAATTATACCAAAGCACGGTTAAAAGACTAAAAGGGTATACATGAAGTGTATAACTTCCAATGCAAACTAACCTCTGTCACTCCAGTTCCAGTAGAAATTGCAGAAAGCAGCTCTTGCCTAGGTTCAATTTCCTTCTGAAGCACAAAAGTGGTTCCCTGCACTACAGGACAGTGATGAAAGTCCTTAACCCTTCGATTTTCAAAGCCAAGCATGTAAATTGTAAACTGTTGATGTTTCACATCTATATTGCATATAGTTCGTTGCCAAAAATAACATATTGCATAAAGTATACTAGAGCTAAGCAGTGTATGTATACCTTATTCCCCCTTGAAATACGTAGGTTGCCAGAATTTGACAAATATGTTGTATCCAGCCAACCCTGTGCTTCATCTCCAAGAAGCCGAAATGGCACTGGATAAGGAACCTTAAATGGCAGGAATTTCAAAGAAAAGGCTGCTCTGTCAAACTGGAAAAGAATTCTCTTTCCATCTCTAACAGATGCCACAGCCTGCCCATCAAAGAGATTAAGATGTACTGTTTCAGTTAATGATTTAACTTATGACTAAACTATGACGGCCATGGAAATGGTAATGGATTTAAAGTGTAATTTTGTTAAGGAGGAACCTTATAATACCCATGGAAAACATATTTTCATTCCCATGTTTGAATTTTCTTCTTATTTTCTATTATCATCTATTACCATTGGGGAGGGTGGTTTTGTATGGGAATGGATATTTGTGAAGAATATTAGATAAATTGGAGTTAACCTAGCATCACCATGAGAATGAATTTTGATTTCACTTCCAAATGTAGTTATAAATTAATTCCCATTACAACCATTTATGACCGGCTACCAAACAGGCTACCATGTGGAAAATTGAAATTGAGCAAAACTTACCTCTACTTTTAGCTCACCAACAGCATCTGAGAATTTTACAATATTTGACACTCGTGGATCATTTGTTTGAAGATATACCTCTTGAAAGACAGTGAAGAAGTCAACTCCTACAAAAGTTCTCTGTCAGAGCAACCACAATTTATCAAGCTTCTGCCAGAGAGAAAAGGTCTTACATAAATAGAATAAGAAATATACATGTCTAGATATAATGCAGACATCAAGGAGAGCAATTTCATCAACCAAATTTCTCCTTTGATCTCAAAAGAGATAGCACCCTTTGAAGACAATGCCTTTGAAGGATCATGCCATGAAAGATAAAACATCTAAAAATAAAAGGTTACTTTTTAGTCATGTAAAAGTTGTTTTTTTCAGCTTGACTCATAAAAATAGAACGAGCAAACCTGAATTGGAGAAGCAGTTCCTGGCCTGGTTGTGAACATCAATCGCCACTGACCTTCAATCAAACTAGAACTTGTCTGAACAAATTAAATTTCACATCAAATCAGAAGCACTGGGGATACGTCACAGGAAAACTGCATAATTAGTCCAGTAGGCACTGTATTTTCAAGGGAACATGACTATAAAAGAGCTAGTTACACAAAAACTCTTCATACTTTCAAACTTTCAAGTATGACATTATTTTGCATACTAATCAGATTCCTCACGATTACCAAATCAAACAGATAAAGCAACTGCCAGCTTAAATCAGATATTCAAACTGTTACTATAAAAAATAAAAAATAAAAACCTAGAAGGAAGTACTAAATTACTTATGACTCAAACCATAAGCTGAAGCTAAGGTACTAAGGCATCATTCCGATCCAAGTACTATCCATCCATATGATATGTCAATACGTGTCCATGTGGAGCTATTATTCATATGAAGGTCAGATAAAAGATCCTAAAGGTTATGGCATTATAGACGAACATTTGAGCATACTAAACTCCAAACTTATGCTTCCAATTACATACTTTGCGTTTTACTAATTTGGTTGCCCTTGGCATTGAGACAAATCTGTCAAGAACCCACATAACAATGGCTTTTTTCCCTTTCACCATATATGATCAAATATTCTAACTTTAACCTCAAAAGTAAGTGTGGCAACTGATATGGAAATTAGCAAATATACGGCATCCTTATCTAGAATATATCAATTATCTTAAAGCAAACCCAGGAATATATGGGTTCCTCTCAGCATGTCCAAAAGTACGTGTATCATCCTCAGCATGTGGACTTGGAAATACAATCAATTATCCAGGAAATTCAAATAGCAATTTCTATGGATTATGTCAAGTGTGTTAAAGTTGCTTGGAACTGGTTTGCAAGGCTCATAATCTTGCTCACATGGAAAGAAAGCGCACTCCTATGTAGTTTTCTACGTTAATATTTTCTATACATACATCCGCTCCATATTAGTTGCAATTTATAATGTAAATTTATAATTTAAATTCGTAATATCTTTGATTCCATTTTACCAAAAATTATAGAAATTAGATCACAATAAAGCACACATTGAGACAATTCAAAAGAGATCACATGATTATATTTGATTGCATGTATAGAGCCCAAATTGCCAATGTTGCAATTATATAAATAAATTCTTATTGCACTGTTATTCAAAACACATAATGACATAAGGAAATCAAAAGGCTCGTTATTACATTACATTACATTAAACTGAAACTACAAACAGGGGAATGAGAAAAGGAAAATAGGAAAGAACCAAAAGATGAAATGGTAAAACGCAAATTACTTACTGGATCAGGAACACCTTTTAGATCTTCCAAACCTTGAACTGCAAGTTCCACTTCCTGTAATAACAACAAATTACATATAGATGAAAAGCTGTATAACAAATAAATACACAAAAGAGAGATGACAGGTTAATACTTTAAGCTGCTGAGGCGAAGCAGCGCGACCTCGTCCTTGGATACCAATGAGAGCTTCAACGAGCCGATTCTCATCTTCAGTAAATCTACAATTTGGAGTACTAAAAATCCCTTGCTGTTCTGTTTCATTGGTTAGAGATGATGAACAAATGCGAAAATTAGGGTTTTTACGTTTGGAAGTAACAGAATTGCAAGGAAATGCATTGCATGGATCGCGATTGGAAATGGAAGAAAAAAGTGAAAATTGGTTTAATCGAAGCCCAAAAGCTGCAATTTCTGTCATCGCCATGGTAATATCGTAAGAGATGAAACAGAATTTTGAATCATGCACACTCTCGTTTGTTGTTTGTTGTTTTCAGTTATTCTGTGTGAATTTGTGGAGGGAAATGAAGATCACTAAAGAAGTAAAGGTTCATGTTTGTTTGTTTTTTATTGCCAGGTGGATTGTTTAAGGTCAGATAACTGGACAGCTACTTATCCTCCTCGGCTCCTCTAATATATCGTATACACGAGTTCACTATTCAATATTCATGTATAATCAATAGTAGGGACTCATATGAACATATGGTAAATATTCTAAATAATATTGATTGGTGGTGTCAATTTTGCTCATATATTAACCACACACTTTTTCACCCTACAGGCCCGTTTTCCGTAACCCGAACGAACGAGTATTATATTCATTTTGGCCCTTCAAATGGCCTTAGTTGCCGATTTCGACTTGCGTAGAGTTGTTTTATGACCCAAAAAACCCTTCATATCATTTTTGGTCACTTTCATTCTGAGAACCTGAAACCCTCAAAAAGCGTGAATTATAGCTTTCTGTTCTCACCGTTTGGGAGGTTGTTCTGAGCCCCTTCACTGTTTTCCCAAAAATTCACACACGTGGCTCGGGGTACCATTTGGGGCATTTATGTCCGGCTTCACCATCCAATCACCATCGTTCCACCATACAGGCCCGTTTTTCCACCACCCGAACGAACGGTTGTGTGCATTTCGGCGCTTATAACGGCCCTGGTTGTCGGTTTCCACTTGCATAGGGTCGTTTTATGACCCAACAAACCCTCCATATGATTTTTGGCCACTTTCATTTCGGGAACCCGAAATCCTCAAAAAGTGTGAATTATAGCCTTCTATTCTGGCCGTTTGGGAGGTTGTTCCAGGTCCCATCACTGTTTTCCACAAAATTTACACACGTGTTCTAGGGTACCGTATGGGGCATTTATGTTCGTTTTCACCATAGAATCACCACCATTGCACCCTACATACCCGTTTTTTTGGTCACCTGAACAAACGAGTCCTATGTGTATTTCGGCCCTTCAAACATACTTGAGTGTCGGATTCCACTTGCGTAGGGTCGTTTTATGAGACAAAAAACCTTCCATATGATTTTTGGCCATTTTCATTCCGGGACCCCAAAACCCTCAAAAAGCATGAATTATAGCCTTATGTTTTTGGTGTTTGAGAGGTCGTTTCGGGCCCCGTCATTATTTTCCCCGAAATTCAGACACGTGGTCTGTGGTACCATTTGGGAATTTATGTCCGTTTTCACCATCCAATCACCACTATTGCACCCTGCAGGCCCATTTTTTCGCCACCCGAACGAACAAGTCTTATGTGCAGTTCGGCGCTTCTAACCGCCTCAGTTGTCGGTTTCCACTTGCGTAGGGTCGTTTTATGACCCAACAAACCCTCCATATGATTTTTGGCAACTTTCATTTCAGGAACTTGAAACCCTCAAAAAGCGTGAATTATAGCCTCCTGTTCTAGCTGTTCGGGAGGTCGTTTTGGGTTCCGTCACCGTTTTCGCCGAAATTCATAGATGTGGTCTGGGGAACCATCTAGGTAATTTATTTCCGTTTTCCCCATCCAATTACCACCGTTGCACCCTACAAGCCCGTTTTTTCGCCATCCGAACAAACGAGTATTGTGTGCATTTCGACCCTTCCAACGGACTCGATTGTCGATTTCCACTTCCATAGGGTCATTTTATGACCCAAAAAACCCTCTATATGATTTTTGGTCACTTTTATTCCTAGACCTCAAAACCCTCCGAAAGCATGAATTATAGCCTTCTGTTCTAGCTGTTCAGGAGATTTAGAGTATATTTTTCCTTATATGATTTCACTTGACTATGTTTTTTTTATAATTTTTATATATGTGTAAAATTAGAAAGCGTGGTGGATTTAGAGTTTTGGTGGGTTAAATTTAAATTTTTATCAAATATTTACAAGGCATGATAAATACACAAATTAATTGTTAGGTAATTACTTAATAGGGTCAAGTTTGGTTGGTTTTGGGTTAGGTAAAAAATGTCAAACGCATTCGAGTGAATTTAGGGCCGAGTGATCGGGTGTGGGTAACTTTTCCCACATCGGAGGGTGTAGAGAAGTAGAAAGAGAAGAGCTGCCGGAGTTGCAAGAGGAAGAAGATCCATAGAGATTAGAGAGGGATTCCCCAATCTCTTTCTACGCCTCCACAATGTACTTCTCAATCTAAGAAAAGGTCCTTCAATCATCATCATTAACATGGTGATTGACCCAAATAATCCGCCCACACCTTGACGCAAAGGAAGAAAACTGTGTGTGTGAGAGCATTTTGAAAGCTTTACAATAAATAATAAACCAAAAGTAAAATGTGCTCATTGTGAAAAGATATTTACTCCCTCCGTAACATAAAATTTTCAATAATTGGTTTTGCACGCATTTTGAGGAAACGATTTAAGGGTGTAAACAAAAGAATTAGTCAAAATGGTTTTAATGCAGGAAAGAATGAGATTATAAGTTCCTAATATTAAACTTATATTGACTAATTCTTTCGTTTACACCATTAAATCGCTTCCTCAAAATGCGTGCAAAACCAATTATTGAAAGTTTTATGTTACGGAGGGAGTAATACTATTACGGTCCGTTTGGTTTCTAATAATAAATTATGATAATAGGAATAAATTTAAGGCATAACTTAGCAACGAAAATAAGGTTACAATCACTATGACAACTTGATAGCATATTTCCATTCCCAAGTTTAAATTTTCTTTATATTTTTAATTATCATCTATTACTAGTGAAATATGTGGTATTAGATTGGAATGAATTTTTGTGAAGAAAAAATAAATAAATTGGAGGCAAGATAGAATAACCATGGGAATATATATTGATTTTCCTATCAAATTTAATTATAAATTCATTCCCATTATCGCTATTTATAACCGGTTACCAAAAATAGCATTAATGGTACTTCTCACCTAAAGCATCATTTGAAACTTATGTAGTACTAAAAAACACCTAATTCATATATCAGATATGAAATATCCCAATCCAAAATAGTCAAAATAGTCGATATGAAATATCCGAAATTCTAAATTTCTAATCCCAATCATAATTTTTTTGGAAATCCAAACTTTCCAATCCAAAAATATTCGAATATCCAAAGTTAAAAAAAAAAAAACAAATCGAGTATTTTAATCATGGATCAAATCGAGTTCTAACACCCCAAATTATCACACAACTATTGCACATTTCACATGACTTTGCAAAGTTATACAAAATATTCAGTAAATACCTAGTTTTGTACTCTCTTTGTCCCTTTTTAAATGCTATATGGAAAAATTAGGTGATTTTTAAGATTGTAGTTAGTATATATGGGTCATAATATCAAAAGTAGTAAGCGTGAATTTATAAGTGGGCCATAAAAGTAGAATTTATTATGTTAAGGATATAAGTGTAATTTTATAGGTGAACCATAATATCAAAAGTAGTAAAAAATAATAATATAACATTTATTTTAGAACAGACAAAAAAGAAAAATAGAACATTTATTTTAGAACAGAGGGAGTACAAAAATCAATTTAGGAGTCAGGCGCTCGGTTTTCCATTAAAAAATACAGGCACAATTTTGTAATTGACATGAAGGGTACTTTTTTAATGTAAATAAATAACTAAATATAGACAACACTCACAACAGTATATAGTGAATTTAAAGAATATAAAGGGTATATCATGAATAAACTGAAAACTCTTTCTAAAAATCTGCATCAAATATTGCAAAATTGCAACCCACAATAACATTAATCACAAATATTTTTCGCGGGTCATTTTGTTATATATTAGCTGTTTAGATAAATGATTCAATAGCATAATAAGAAGATGAAAGCTTCTTTGGTAATAAGATCCCATTCTAAGAACAGTAACATGCCAGCACATATTACATATTTTTATAAACTCATTCTTGCATGTCATAAAATCATTTTGATTAATTTTGTCATTTACATCCTTAAATCTGTTCCTTAAAATACGTGTAAAATAATTTGTTGCGTTTAATTTGGAACAAAATAACACTACCAAGAAAAAAATACTTCAAATAAAAACACTTCATATGAACAGGTTATGATAACTACAAGTCTCACTATTTACTATATATAGGGAATTCTACCTAAATCCCAATAACAAGTTAAAAAAAATGCACACAATCCTCTCCTCAAATTTGTTTTCACCACCACACCAGCTCCAAATTCAATATAAATCAGAGCAGTTATTACACTACAAATACTGGCCAAACTGCCAACAGTTAGCCAAAAATGAACCACAAGATGAATAGGCTCGTCACAGGCTCAAAGGAGAGCCCGGTGTCCCTCCATTTCATTTGAAAACCTTGCTTGATCTCACCGATAATAATGTTAACATCAGGCACCCATGTTGCAAGTCGAACTGTCTGAGAAAACCTTGCTTGATCACACCGATATAATGTTGAGTACCCAAATACCAAAATCTGATTTCTAAAGCCAAGCGCACTTGTCAGAATAAGCGTCTTAGATAGTAAAATATGCACAGCACAGTCTACCCACATATGTTAGAAATGGTAATGGTGATGTCCATTAGGGGAGGGCATGTGTTAGCAATATCTCACATCAAACAATACATAACAAAAATGCTAATTTGATTCCATTTCCAATACTAAAAAATAACAATGACAAACAGGCTATAAATATTAAGTGAAATCACCTGATAGCAAGACCAGCAAATAATTGCATATATATTCTGTCAACATGACTGCCATCACAACAGGGATGAAATATTTTTCTGGAAGGTAAACAGAAGGGACTGCACATATGAACAAGAAAAAACTCACAGCTAAAACTGAACTTTTTGCGAACATAAAACAGAAACAATTAAAGCACAGAAACCATTGTTAAGTAGGCTCAGCCTATGAGGCTATGAACCAGCCTAAGTGCATGTAACCTCATACCAAGTTACAATTTTGGAGGAGTTATCAGTTATCAAATGATAAAACCCAACTTCCCACACTCGTCTACGGATGCAACTCAAAAAACAGTCCAAAAGATTTCATTAACTTAAAACTTAAACTCTTGTATGGATCTATCTGAATAAGCTCTACTTCCATCCAGAAGCACTGATACAAGCTTGCCTAAAGCCTCAGACAATACAGTCAAAATACTCATAGTAGTAATTAGTCACCAGTCCACAGTATGATATCATTTTCATTAACCTAAAACTTAAAGTTATATTTTATGCTCATACATAACCTAGTCCCAGGAAAATTAAGCATTCTGGTTTTGCAAAGGAGCAAAGGAACACAAGTTTTCCTATAGATTAGGTAGCAACTAGCAACCAATAACCATAAACAAGCAATCATTATCATGAGTGAAAAAGCAACACAGACCGAAATGGACCATATAATAAGTCCAGTACAATGAAATATATATTCCCTTACCAGCCTTACAGATCCCTTACCAGCCTTACAGATCTCAGGGATCTTGCCTGGAAAATCCATAGAACGCCCCTTAACACTTAATGAATCAATTGTTGGATCTTACCGCAGATGATTCTCCATCTTTATCTGGAATCTGCCATAAACAACTCATGGCCAATACTCAGCTAGCCATGGAACAAGATATTATATATAACAACTAACCATTGCAATTCAAAAAGAAAACCTCTTTTGAATTATTATGCTTACATTTTACTTTGCTCTCAAAGCATCTTAAAAACAATACATGCTTTAAAAAAAAGGATTATATCAGACACAAAGGTTTTATGTTATGATACTAAGCCAGAGAAAGGCGGATACATGACTACATCCATTTTTAAATGAAAGTGTTTACAACTATTTCCTCCCTCCAACTTAACTATTTACCCACTGAAGCAACCCCAACCAAAATCAATAAAATTCTAGTCATATGCATCTTTAAAATCCTAGAGGATATCTACCCACGCACACCCCCCCACCCCCCACCCCCCCAAAAAAAAAAAAAAAAAAAAACTAGAAGAAATGCAAAATATCCAGAGCACTATGTACAGGAGTTAAAAAATTTCTTCTTCCTACAATTGGGAATACTAATCAGAGAACTTACATTAACGCGGGACAATCCGAAGAGTCACCGTCGCCAATGCTCTTCTCTGAGCTTCAATCCCAAATCCTTCAATCATGAGATCCTATGTCCTTGGCATCCTTATCTGATACTAAGGCATCTCCCATACAGATATCATCAGCTGCTCCATCACTCATAACACGATTGCTCCCTATTGCCTCTGTTTCCCCTACCACAGCCTCAACTTGTTTCAAATTGATCCCAGATTCATCCTTTACCTGTCCCTCCGGCCTATCATTCTCATTAATTTCATCTAACAAAGTTTCTCCCATGTATGCGTCTCCAACAAGTTGTCTTTTCACAGCCACATCAATATTTTTCCCACTAAGCTCCCTGCGTTGTTCTCCATAATCTTGATTGTCCACTACCAACCTATACCCAAGCCCATCATTAACTAATCCATAATCATCCTGCTTGTCTGTCCCATGACTACTCATTACTTCATTGTGGAAGACCTCTTTCACAGCAAGGTCCTTGAGTTCTTTGTGTAGCATTTCACTACTGTCATCCCTTCTTGCTTCACTATCTCCAATCTCATTTCCAGGCATAGAATCCACCTCCTCATTGTGCTTGTTCACAAGTAGGGGAGTATTTCTCAGTCCTTCGCTATCATTTTCAGACACATTCTCCACAACCTCTTCATTAATGTCTTCAACAACTTGATTTTGCCTCTCAAGACACAACAACCTCCTCCTCAATTCTCCAAGCTCCCTCTCCATCAAGTAAAGTCGCTCTTTAAGAATCAAATTCTCCTCCTCCAGTTGGGCAATATGGGTATCCTGATCATCAACTCTATTCTCCAGCACATTATGGTAGTCAGCACCACTGTTTGGATAAATCATCTCAAACCTACTGAGGTCATGGTCCAACCTCCTCTCAACCTCCACATGCTCCTCCACATCACTCTCACTTGACCCTTCATCATCCTCTTCATCATAATCATCCACTGCCTCATCATGTCCCGGAGACCTAAGCCTAATCAACCCTTTCATTGAACCGTAACCATCAACCCCCCACTCTTCCTTAGCCATATCCACCAGAGCCTCCCTCGAGGGTGAGAAAACGGGTGTAGGCAGCACTGCAGGTGTCACAGGGCAAGGAGAAACAAGCGACGCAATCCCACCAGACTTCTTGGCCCGAATAATATAAGATGTCGTATTCCTAGGAGCATGAGCATAAGGTCCCATCCTATTAAACTTCTTCTTAGGATGGTAAAACCTCCTAGCCTTCAGTCGGTTCTGCTGTTCAAGTTCGTAAAGGGTAGGTGGTTGATAGCTTCCACCACCTCCGGGGCCAACCGAAGGCAAACCACCGCCAACACCAGGTAATAACTTATCCTTTCTCCTCCCATCTTTCCTCTTATCCATAGGTTTCTTGCCCTTCCAATTAGTGTTATTATTATTACTACTACGCCCAGATTTTGCAATTCCACCATAAATTTGTTGATTCATATTAGGGTATTTCATAACATTCATTGGAGGAGGCATTGAATGAGGGGGTTGTGACCACTGACCGTAGTTCTGGCTGACCATCATCTTTGGCTGATTTGGCACCATCTGAGCTTGACTGGCCATCTGATTCATTTGATTGACCATCTGAGCTTGAGTCGGTTGCGGCGGTGGCATATGCTGCTGCTGCTGGTTTATCATCTGAGGTTGATTCATTATCTGTGAGTTACCCATCACCAACATTTGAGACTGATTATTCATTATCTTACGAGATCGTACATATTTTTTGTTCTTTCTTGATGAATAAGATAATGATTTTGAGTTGCTGTTAATCTTTACCTGATGCTGATTCATCATTTGGGACTGATCGTTCATTATTTTTAATCCCCTTTTCACAAAACTGATCTTCGCCGAAAAACCCTAAGCGAAAACCTAATTAAAAACAAATCGAACACAAAAATAGATATTAAAAAAAAAAATTGACAAAGTAAATCAAAATCAGGCCAAACGTATTACAATTAAAATTAAAAAAGTGTCAATAAATAAACTAAAAAACAAAGTAATGATTTATCAAAATTTAATTTAATCTTGAAGATCCGATAAACAAAGCAAATTGAAGATCGAAACTAACCCTAGTAATGAGCAACAAAGATTGAAGTTCACTCTAAAAGCACAGAAATTTCCTGCTCTTTAAAGAATCTGTCTTTCTTTTTCTTTTGTATTGAGAGAGTTTATTAATCTTTGGCGATTCTACAAAAAAACTCAGACGTTTTGAAATAGTTGCAGCACCGAAATTGAAAGCATTATCAGGCACCTTACACCCTTTTATAGGCGGATAAAAGAAAAAGGAACGGCTCGATTTTACGATGACAAATCAACGGAGGAGAATTAATCTACGTGGTGTATAACTGTTTTAAGCGTCATGTTCGGTTTTGGACGCCTCTCCAACCATCTTGTGCTCGGATTGTATCGAAAAGTAAAAAATTAGTAATTTGGCCCAGGCGAAATTTATAATTATAAATCATGTTTTGTATTATTGTTAATAGATTGTTGTAACAAAAAGTTTAAACCGATAGTTAATGGCATATGCCGTATGATGCATGATACAGAGTAATAGTATAGTCATATAGTGTGGCAATGCATAAATAAGTTTTTTTTTAAAGACAAATTTGAAACTATGTATGCGAATATAATAATTTTATTAGTATTCAATTTCATTTTGTTGTTTTCATTTTAATGGAACACGCTTGTTAATACATATTTTTAACCATTGATACATAATTATGCACTAGTAAAAATTATTTAAACTAAGTTTTATTAAAATACACAAATCAAAGAAAATCTAATATGGTCATATTTTTCTTTAATATATGGAGAATAATTTAGAATATTATCCCTAATTGTGAATAATATAATGTCAAAATTCCAAATGAAAACAACGAAAAGAAACCGAGGGAGTATAATTTAAGAGCTATATTGCTTAAGAAGATTTCAACACTCAAATAATGGCTCTTCATATATGAGTCATATATGCTATTTTTATTGAGAAAGTATTGATTATGCCGTCTGCCTTAATGTTATTGTGGGACTGAAATCTAACTTTTCCTTCCACACCTAAATTAAAGCCAATCTAAACTTCTACCGTGCTTGTGTCTCTTTCATTGAAGAAGTTTTTTCGTTTTTGGTTTTATCATTTTTTAAGGTGGAATCAAGCATCTGGTGATTTAATTTGTAATTTATCGTTGATGCAATGAGTTGTATAATTTATATCAGCAAGTTGATACTGAACATAGTTGATGATTTATTTTCACGCTTTTAGTATTATGGCTTCAAATTCTAGTTTTTGTATTTATATATTGTTATTAAAATATTTCTAGGTGTTTTCAAAAAAAAAATAATTTCAAGTTATAAGCAACGCCATAGTGAAAATGGTAAGAGTTTTTATTATTGGCAATTGTTTCAGCAGAAGAAAAATGATGAGATGATTTTTTCAAGGCAAGTGAATGTGTTTTCCAGGTAAGTTTATATGTTTTCAGGTAAAACTAGTTTATTTCCCGGCCAATTACTTTTCTTTCGTTTTTCCAAGTCATTTTTTTTTGTTGCACGTCAATATTTATTTTATTCTAGGTAAGTTATTTTTTTGTCCATTTAAGTCATTTTTTCCAGGTAAATCATTTTTTTGTCCAAGTCATTTTTTATCTAAATCATTTTTTTCCATGTCAGTTGAGTTTTTTTTGGCGTTATACTGTTCTGGCAGTAACATTGTGTCAGATGTGAAAAACTATTTTTTTGCTGAAAATTTTAAGCTATAACTTACCATACATGTTAGATTTTATCTAATGGCTATAAAAAAAACTTAAGCTGATGGCTATAGGAATTCTAATGGTATTCATGGTCTCATGGAATCCTCAGCATATATATACACTGATACACACACACACGTCTAATATACAAACAACTACACAAGTCTCCAGTACGATCTGTAATTAGAAACAGTGCATCTAACTTATCTCCAAAAATGCAACATCTCAGCAAGCTTGTCATTGCGTCATTTCATTACAGTGAGAAGTTAAAAACTCATTGTAGTAAAATCTTTACATTCCTAACAAAAATACAACTACATCTAGAAACTTGCAAGCACAAGCTAGAAAGCCCAGTCCTTCCGAACAGGAATTTCAAAATATAACAGCTATATCCTAAGTAAAAAAATTTGGAAAACATAATGCTTTAATATACAAAAAAGTGCAATAACAAAAATCATATGGCAGTGTTGGGGTTGTTTCCAGCAAGGATAAGAGATATTTCCAACCCTCGGCTAAATGCTTGGTTGAACATGAGCCTCGTTTGAAATGTGGACACAAAGGGAAACCATGAGAAGAACGCAATAGGAATGAATATAAGCATGCCCATCCCAGCATCATAAAGACGTGCAAGTGACCGGATGGATTTCCACATCCCCAGCTTCCTGACATAAGGTTTCCAAGCTACCGCAATCTGGAAAATATTGAATTTTTTTAATTTTTTAAAAACTTTTCCATTGAAGAAATTGAGTAAATGAAACGGAGAAAGACCAAAAAAATTGTTACTACATTAGCAATGGCAACATGAAAACAGGGAGACTTGCATATGTAGGGAATCAAATTTTGAAAAGAAAGGAAACACTAGTCTAGGGTAATAAAGCAGAGCAAGAAACTTACTGAAAGAATCATCCACCCAGTAGGAATAAAGGCTAATATACAGGCAAATATGTCAGCAACAGACAACTTTGTGAGTACAACAGCCACAGCTATCCCAGCTAAAGCCAACAAGAATGTAAGCCCTTGTACAAAACGCAACAGAAGCTGAAAGTTGACTGATGCTTTCTGGCTGAAGGTGAAAACCTGCAGCAGGAATTTATGGCAGATTCAGAAACTATACGTCAATAGAGTCTAGTAACATATACACATTACAATTCTACGAGCCCAACCTTGAAAAGCAAAATAAGACCAGCCAGTACTGCCCATGAGAAGCCATATATCTGCAAAACAATCAAAGATTTAGCCCATTTTGATCCTAAAATGTTTACACATCTTCAAAGTGATTCATTGACCTCCACTGACAGCTGAAACAGCCCATATGTATTGGCAAGCCATGCAAAATGCATATATTTTTCATCCATTGAAGAAACAACATACAAATGTAGCACTTAATTTAACAATTACAAAGTGCACAAATCACAATATAGTAAACAGCAATAGAATATCTTTCAATAAGAGTAAAGGCTAACATAATCCCAGGAAGTGATTTGAATCATTATCTTTATACATAATCAAAACCAAGAAAGAAAAAGCATTAGCACATTTGGCACATGGATGAATGCAGGAATCACTCTATAATGAGAAAATGAATCAGAAGACAAGTTGAGTCCTCACCGCAAACGACGTGTTTGTCCCTTGCACTTGTAACTTGTATACAATGCCATACTGGAAGATGACAAACCTCAGGCTTAAAATTGTCTCTGCTATCCTCCCACCTAGAGTCCGAATATGTGCCTGTCAAAAACACATTTTAGTACCAAGTATACAACCAAAATGAAATATGTCGAGTACTCTCTTTGTCCCAAAAAAATGTTTGCTACATTTCCTGACATAGCAATGAGGTCTCCTGAATTCCTTTTGAGCCCGATAACCTGTGCCAAAAGTAACTGGAAAAAATATTCGACAACATCGAGAGCACTTTATGGCTGCAAACAAATTTCAAAAGAAAAAATATATACGGAGTACTTTAATTTGTGTCCTAACCTGTTCAGATTTTTACACACCATCAACATGCAGTATATTACTCTATCCATTTCTATTTGTTCTTTTTTCAAAATTTGTATCATGAGAAATTTCAAATTTTCCTTTTTTTTAATTAAAAAAAACACTTCTCTTTTATTTTACTTTTAGAACACTTATACCCACATTATCATCGTCGTCTTATATCTAAACTGTCAAATTGTCCCACTATTTTTGTCATTGTTGTGCCTGTTCCTATATAAATTATAAAAATAAGTGCATTCCATGTTTTTTTTTTATTTATTTAAATTGTTGAACATGATAAATACAACCTTTAACGTTGCATATCAAGCAGATGGATTAACAGGAGAATGAGGCTCTCGATCATAGGGGGTGGAGGAGGAAAATCTTTGTGAATGAGTAACTGGAATAATCACTTTGGTTCATGTAGCCGACCCCACTTACGGGAATAAGGCTTTGATTAATTTAACGTTGCATATAAGGTGCCAATAGTAGAAATATCAACAGAAATGAAATTATATTAAATACTTATTTGCAGCCTTAAGGGTTGCATATATCATTACCCTTAATTCTAAGGAGAAGCTTCACTCTATTGTAGTTATGGTGGTTTTCACCCTAATTCCAAATAGGAGGGAAAAAAAATGAAATAGAGAGTAAGTGAGAGACGCAAGAGGCATGGAACACTGACTTAAAGTTCACCTCAGATCCTAAACATCCAAAGTTTGATTCCTCATACCAACCAATAAGGTGGAAGTTTACTTATCTCATACATATATATAGAGAGAGAGAGTGAATGAGAATCCAGGTGACGTGGCATAATAAGTAGTGTGGGACAAAAGATGAGACATATCTGGGAACCAGTTACAGATTTGTCTATTAACAGTGATTAGAGCAGTTGCAGTTATTGTTTTAGGGCATGTATGGAACAGCCGAACAGGTTCCACAAAAGCAACAAGAGTAACATACAAATTAAAATTTAACTTCTCTGAGACTGCTAAGGAAGTGGGGAGCAGAGAAATACCGCCCGCCCTCCCTCTCTATCTCTGCCTAAGTGGATGGGGAAATTTTCCTTTAATACTTGGTGCATTTTGAAGCAAAAGGTTCATGAATGTAGCCATGCCAGAGTAAGAAAAGCAAGTAAACTGACATTGGTAAAAACTTCATAAGAATTGATGAAGAAAAATGGTTGAAAAACGAACCTTAAACTAAACGCCACAGATTACTAATATGATCAGGGGCGGATTTAGGATTTTAAATATGGTGGGGCACAAACTATGAAAACACTTGGTGGAAAATAAAGCAAAAAAATGTATGTTACCAGGTTTGAACCCATGACCATGTGAAAATTGCAAACAATCCTAACCACTACAAGTCTACAACAAACACTTCTCATTGCATATCAATAAAGCATATAATAAATATATCTGTTACTTTGACAGACATATTAAGCAAAAGAAAAAGGAATGGTGGGGCCCGTGCCACCCAGGCCCCACTATGGATCCACCCCTGAATATGATACTACATTGACTTTTAACACACAGACAATGCAGGAAAGGGACTTTTTGGTACATGAATATGCAGCTATAGAGAGGAATTTTAAGAAATAGTAAGCCGGCAAATTCAAACAAACAGAGTAATTACCAATTCTTCTTCCCACCATGCTTCCCAACTTTCCTCGCCCTTAACTCCAATTCCACCTCTATAAAGAAGCCAATTGGTCCAATCGCTAAAGTCCTCCACAGTCCTAGAAAGAACAAATGGAAACATCGCGAATTTGAGTGCTATTAATTACATTTAAGCATTTAGCTAGTAACTGAAAATTTTAATGAAAGCCAAATAACTATTAGTAAAAAACGCTTGGACTTACTTCTGCCACTCAAAACCGGATGGATTGAACAAATAAGGAGCAAAAAGCCACGAAAGGGCCATAAACCAACTGCTGATAGAGAGAAGGATGTAGCCTATCGCACCACCATCATTATAACCATATGCAAGAAATACTATCAACAAAAGGACAACCTCAAGCCTACATTGAGAAAAAAAAGAGAAGCTCAAAGACTAATTTTCAAGTCATTACACGAGCCACAAGAAAATAAGAGAAGAGGATATACCCTTTGACAAAATGACTCCTAGAGTAAAGCCTGTAGTTTTCACTGAACTTTATATGGCGGACAACAAAACCTCTCCCAGTCGCTTGATACTAGTCCACAAACAATTACCAAACATCAAATGAAGCAACTCCTAACATAATTACTATAATCAAAGATAGGAAGAAGACAAACCCTTGCACCACCATGGAGAATTGTCCGACCAAAATAATGTGTTCTAGTTCCCAAAGAAAATGTGAAAAAAACAGAACACATTTGAAACTGCATCGTGATAAAACTCACAATTGCCTGCATGATATCAAAAGAAATTAATACATCAGTAACTTAATCACATTTCAGGCTCAAAAGAAAGGGCAACCAAAGGTGATGACCAACAAAGCATAGAGAAATGCTTTAACATAATCTTTGTATTTTCATTCAACTGCAAGCTGGTGGTTGTTATGAAGGGTTGCTAGTTGGAGGAGAAAATACTATGGTAGTGGTAGGAGGTTCTGAAGGGTTTGGTGGAGGAAATATTATGTTTAATTAGGGTGTAAATCGTTAGTTTTAATGATCAAAAGTGAAATTGCTAACACGTATTAGTTTAGTTTAATCATGTTTTTAGTTTCATAATACAACATTTTGGTAAAAGTTGAACTAAAAAATTTACCAAAGACAGACAGAAAGAATAGAATTGTTGCAAGTAATTAGTTACATCCAAATAAGGAAATTGTTGCACTTCTTTTGGTATGTAAAACATTTTATAATAGACTGAAAGAAAATCCGGCATGTATCATGCACTCCAATGACATTCATGTCGCATAATATATATCACTAAAGTTCATGTCAATCTAATTACATTGCAAAGTTGGTAATCATATTTTGCAAAAGGCTCAAAGTTCTAATCATTGAATATAATTTTCCCTCTATTTAAGAGTGGTGCCATCCTCAATTTCATAAGTGATGTTGAGTATCAAGTGAACTATGATCATCAAAAGTCAAAAATTTAACATTATTTTCCATATCCATTGTTGGAACAAAATACTGACTTTCTGGCTGCAATTATTTCAATATTTCTTGGCACAAGGTGAAAAAAAAGAGGCCCTCACATATCACATTATCACCATATACTTATTGTAACAGCGAATATGAGGTCATTAGTAACTTTCAGCGCCATTATGGCCATAAAGGAATATGACGACAAAATTGAAAAGCCAGTACTCAATGCCAAACAATTAAAATCAATAATTCATTCTGCACTATATGTAACAAGCCAATTCAACCTTGAGGGTTACTCTTTTCATCCATATCAAAACAAGCTGGCAGACCATTTTATGAGCAAGGGATGGAACCTACAATCTTAAGATCAACAAAGATGATACTCAAAGAGCTAGTCAACTTCTCGGTTTTTGGGCCAATGCTTCAAAAAAATATTTTACATAACATTATTGGATGTATTTTATGTTTAAACACTTCCTAGAAAGAGACAAATAAGGTATATCTTACCCGTTACAGAATAGAAAAGGCATATAACAGATCTTTGCAAGCATTCGTTCAGCAATTGCCAGAAAATTAGCATTAAAGGACATATCACAAATGAAATTCAAGCGAAATTCCAAAAACATACTCTAAAGAACCCATGTTCCAGGATAAATCCCAGAATCATAGGGATAGCAGTAAAGATTCCAATCTGAATAAGAAACTGGGTATTCAGTGCTGCACCAAGTGCAGTATTCTGCAGAATATGAGCACGAACTTGAATTGTCTCACCAACACCTGACAATGCCTGAAACAAAGATGTGAAAGATCCACCAAGAGAAAATCAGTACTGACAACAGGGAAGAGCTGTATGGACATAGACAAGCGAGATTTAATAAACATATGAAAAATGGAGCCACAATAAATAGTTGTTCTCAAAAACAACCATCCCTTGGCTTTGAACTACAGTGGGCTAAATTAGAACGGCTCATTCTACTGCCTTTGCCTTTTCTTTATGCTGGCAATGGTAAAGTAGCAGACATCCAGTGTCATAGAACAGAGTTCGGTCTAATTAAAAAATCTTATCAGAGCTATGGTAAACCAGCTTCATCCCAAAGCTATCATTGGCAGGAGCCCTTTATGAGCATTTAGGGTAATATTAACATTGAGGTTCTTCTACAGAATAAAGACACCTTCTAAAGAATGAAAAGGTTTCCCTAACATTCCGCTATATTCGAGCATTAAAAAAAACCCGGGATGTCAAGATTTAAATAGCAGAATAAAGATGCCTAAGTAAATACAAAATCCTCAAAACGTTCAAGTTTCAAAGACAACTCATGTCAGTTCATCCTGATTTTCAAAATTTTGAGCTAGGCAAACTCAAAAAAACTAAATTAACTAATGGAATTGTCAACCTACCAGATATGCCTTCCCATAAAGAAATATGTACACAGTCAGCACTGTCAACTGCAGAGAAATAAAAGCGACAGTTTAGTAAGACCACATTGCTACACATCTCAGAATTGCAGTAGAGGTTCAAAGAGAGAAGGATAACAGCTAAGGTGATTTGGAAGATTAGAGCGACCGTTAGCAATACATGAAAAGTAGCATTGATCCCAAAAAAGATGTAGAGGCCAACAAACTGTGGCATAGTATAATCAAGACATCTGATTTCCTTAAATGTCTGCAGGTTACAGTGCAGGCAAATATGCACTTGAAGCAAGTAAAGATGCACAGACAATTAGATGAAAACATAATATATTAAGATGAAATAAGACTAAAGCATATATTATAATTTTATAACATCTTCAGCATATTATTTTCTAGAAAAAAACTCTTATATGACAGTTTAAATTGACAGCAAAACCAGATCAAGTAGGGCACTCCAGATAAAATGGATTTGGGTCACAATATTGCTATTATGAGTAGATTTTGAGAATTTACTAACTAATCTAAAACAGAAATCATTAAAGCACTACCTGAAGAGCGAAGTGGCGAAGCCACAACACTCTAGCAACCTATGTTACTCTTACTATCCATTACATACAAAATATCTGTGTAGACATCCATCATTCTGACAAGGGTAAACTAACCAAGCTTTAATTTTGGCATTTGTATACATACGCAGGCCTAATGTTAGCACAAAGACAGAAGTCCAAATAAAATAGTTAGGAACAACTGTCCCCTATGACTGATTTAAGCATTAGTACAGAAAATAATTCTCAGAACTGATCTTTTCCTCCTGAGGAAAATTGTTGGATACGAAAATTAATTTAATTACAGATTAAAAAGAAACATCAGATCAAGTAACATATGTTAGATACGAATAACAAACAAAATATTTGACAAAATATTATTAGAACTCTGATCTTGATCCCAAAATCCTTTTTGAATTCCTGCAAAAGTTGAATTGAAGCATACCATTGTACAGAAGTAATATCCGACAGTTGTGAAATAAAATGACAACATTCTGAAGAAATCAAAAAGCTGCCCAAGCCTGTAAACATCTCTACTCAGAACTTGTTCACCATTCCCACCAGCAACCTTTCCTTCAAATAGTGCAATCTGGTTGAGCCCAACATCCCGTCCTTTACCAACCTGCAAACTAAAGTCAGATACTGATAGTCCAGCAGTATGGATGTAAATTTTAACTGTACCTGAATATACTCATGATGGGTGATGTTCCCCTGCCTCAAAGTAGAGTTGAAACCTGCAATGAAAATTACATTCTTACATCAAAAACACATTTACAGAGGGCTTCTAAAGATTGTAAAACAAAGAGAATTCAAAATTTAGGGTATGTTTGATTCAACTTATTTTAATACTCTAATGCTTATTTCAGAAAAGTTAAAATCATATCAAAAAAATTTAGATCAGATAAGTAAATTTATAACTTTAAAAATAACGACGATCAGAAAAATTCAGATCAGATCAGAAAAGTTCAGTTCACACCAAAAAATTCAGATAATATCAGATCAGATTAGAAAAGTTAATGTCATATCAGATTAGAAAATTTCAGACGAATCAAACGTATTCTTAAGCTTGATGGGAAAAGGGCCATCAAGCATGAGAGCTAATTGATATTATTCAAGGGCCCTTAAAAGTTAAAATCCTTAGATAAATTTTAAATATTTCCCTACTCTATTATAATTAATTTAACAGTTTTTTATTATTTTTTATGTAATAAATTTTAGGACGTTTTTTTTTCCTAGGATTTATTGTAATTGATAGGAAATTAGAAATTAAAAAAAGGAAATAAATAGTAACAGTAGAAATTAGGATGTAATGTAGGCTGTTTCATGGGTATTTAAACCCAATGCAAGGAACAAAAAAAAGTCAGATTTGTTTTGTTGGGAAAAAAAGTTTATCCTCCTTTTACCTCCCTTACCATCTCCATTCCAAATACACTAAATTCCATTAAAGCTTCCCATTCCACCTTCCATTTTACTTCGCTTGTTCATTCGATGCTATATAAGCCTAAAGGCCTCAAAAACATAATAATGAGATTCTTTAGCTTAGTTTTTAGATCAAATTACATTTGGTTTTAGGAGAGAGAAACTCTCAACCCCTTTTTCTTAGTTCTAGACTAGGTTGCGCGGAGTCGGATTCGGGGTCGAAAACGGGTACGGGGACGGGGACGGAAAACGGCAAAATCAAAAATCTTAAAAACGGGTACGGCAATAAAAATACGCAAAAGATATATATACAAATTTTTTGGATAATACTATAGTATAAAGCGTTTGAAATAATAATATTGACGTGTATAATAAAATGTGACATTTACAAATTTACATACTTCTTCAATCACAATTAGTATACACTAATACTAGCGTACTACCAAGGGTTTAACCTATTTTTATAAATTAAAAAAAAAAACTAAGAAAACTAGAAAAGGGATGGGTCATGTGAGAGAATGAGAGTTTCAACCCAAGGGGGGAAAAAAGGAAGGAAAAAAAGAAGAAATAAAATAGGAAGCTAGCTGTACAAGACTAGAAGTCTTTAAAAAAAATTAAAAGTTGTACAAGACTAGAAAGAGAAATAGGAAGCCAGCTATAAAGTGAAAAGGACACCAAGAGATGGAGATTGAAGGAAAAAAAAGAAGAGAGAAGGGGAAAAAATAAAGATCGAAGTTCTCT
Source organism: Salicornia ramosissima (assembly GCA_951394345.1). Classification (NCBI taxonomy): domain Eukaryota; kingdom Viridiplantae; phylum Streptophyta; class Magnoliopsida; order Caryophyllales; family Amaranthaceae; genus Salicornia; species Salicornia ramosissima. Next base: position 58,255,542 of record OX596236.1, on the reverse strand, counting down.
TCCTTCAGAAGATAAAAAACGAAGAAGCATTGATGGTGGCCAGTCTAGACAAACTTGGTGGTGGGCCGGTGGCCGGTGACGGCAACGACGAGGTTGTAGATGGAGCATAGGTGACTGTCGAAAATGGTAAGAATGCTTCAAACCAAACCCTAGACTCTTCCCCTTTTCCTTACCTATTATGATCACAAGGGACGGCAATTTTAGGCCTTAGCCGTCCCGGAAACGTCCACCTCCACGTCCCCGGCATGACAGAGCCGTACCCACCATTACCAAAGCGTCTCGGGGACGTATTTTTGCCGTACCCGCACCTCAGCCGACCCGGGTACGGAAACAATACCCTGGGAGTCGTCCCCGTGCTTCCTAGGTTCTAGATTTATTTTCTTTGCCATAACTTTTGAGATTTATTTTAGCTTTTGATTTTGGGAGATTGTTGAAGTTGATGAGTGATTTTGAAGGCTTGCTCAAGTGACATGATCAATCCAACGAATTTATTCATTAAATTCAACAAGTTCTCAATTTCGTCTATCTTTAGTTTGTTCTTCTTATGCATTTCTTTCCTTGCTTTGGTTACTTGTTAGATCTTTAGATTTCTTTCATTGATATTAGTTTTGAGTTTAATTTCATTTTTCTGGTTACTTTCAAGTTCATGTTATTGATTTCCTCTTTCAATTTCAATTGCTCATGTTTTGTTCTTTGTTTTGTGATTGGATGAATTCTTGAATGGATTTGTTGAGGTTCTGGGATTGAGATTATTTGTGGATTTTGTGTTAGTTTCTTCAATTGATTAGATGATTCCTTCATTTTGATTCCTAGGCGTAACTAACCTAGGTTCCTAAATTAGAGGAGTGCAGATGCTCATGCTTGGCAAGGGATTGTGAGTATGAGTGTTGTGTTTCCTATGTTGTGTTTTCATTTGGACCTCATTAATCTGTGTTTGTAGCGGGAGCTAGGATTGTGGATTTAGAGAGAACCTTTGGTACTTGGAAAAGGATCCAAAGGACATCCAAAGCTAGGATCTAATCAGTTGTTGCTTACTTACGTAAGAGACATAGATAGTTTATGTTCTTAACCTTAACTTGTCTTTTCTAGAAGGATTTCGTCAAGTTTTTATTTTGCTTGATTAGCTTTTTTTTAGGGAAACATGATTAGGTTAGTTTAGTCTCAAAACAAATGATTCTTGCCTAGCTTATCGCCTTTTGTCAGCATAGATCGTGTCCCTTAGTCCTTGTGGTTCAACTCAGAACTTACCACTAGACTTGTCTAAAGTAGGTTAGGATTGCAAACTTTGTTTGCACAACGTCTTTTGCTAGTTTCAAAATTTTTGAAAACCCACCCAAAACATGAAACAAGGCAACCTTATTCCTTTCCTACCATGAAAATTTTTTAATCACAAAAAGAAAATACAACACCAAAACACATTTCTTCAAACGCAAACCATTATTTATTTCCTCTTTCATTCTAAACTACACCACAAAAATATCCAACCATTTACAACCCAAACTTCAATGAACACTCTTAATTAGAGGTTGCAAACTCTAATATTTGTGAACAATGATCGGCTCTTTTCAGTGTTGCTATGATTGATGATACTTTTTGTGCTTACTATTTTGTTTAGTTGATGATTCGCTTTCGTTAAGAACAGTTTGGTTTGATTAACAAGACAATGTGTAATACCCTTGCCTGGACGGCTGGACTACTTACCTGAAAATATATCTTCACTGATGTTTATAATACGAGAAGCCTTGCTTATGCCACCACGGGTAATATGGAAAACTCGATCAAAAACATCAGGATGTCCATAATGCATGCGGACCCTGCACAAATTGCAATCAGGAAGTTTCAGTTTATCATTTTTTTTAATATAAAAAGAACAATTTAACAAAGATCTTGGCAGAGAATACATACTTCAGCGGATTTGCGAGAACTCGCTGTCCAAGAGTAACAAAGCTTGATTCTTGGTTAGACATGAATGAAGCTAATGAAGAAACACTGTATAAATTTGAACAAATGGTGAAACTATTAGAAAATTGTAAACGTCAATAAACTTATTATATACCTCTTCATTCCGTTTCATTATGACACGCTTGCTAATGCACGTTATATTCCAATTACTACATTACGTATTAGAAAAAGTCATACAAATTTGATATTTTTAAAGTATTCAATGTCACAAATCAAAGTATCAAACAAGAACCCACATAACTAAACAAGAACTTATATTAATTTATAAGATTTTATGTGCGTGAATAGTGCTAAGTTTTCAAATGGGTAAAACTTAATGAAATGAAGGAATTACAAACAAATGTTCACATAAATAGATATATGAACTTGCAGAGCCACACATATAGGAAGGTAAGCGTTGGCACAAGAGAAAGTACCTTCCAGTGAACACATGTTCCCTAACGCCGAGAATAGTTGGTCGATGAATCCCGTGATCATGAGTGAATTCTTCAAGAAGATTTCGCATCTTCAAAGCCTCTTCAAAATAATTATCCTGAACAAATTATCAATAGGATCAGATGTGAATGACTCAAGGGGAGAGCAAAAAATGAAATACCACGTTACCGCAGCATACCTCTAAGGACAATGGGGAAATTCAATGAGGTAATTTGCTATGAACTAATATTAGCAGGAAGGTTATTTTAGGTATTACATTAATAAGTTGTTACTAGTAGCTTAAGGAATCATCTAAATAGTATGTTAGACAATAGTTTTCTATAAATACTCCATTACTCCCTCCATATATTTTAATTGGTTATGTTTCCTTTTCTGGGGAAATTCAATGAGGTAATTTGCTATGAACTAATATTAGCAGGAAGGTTATTTTAGGTATTACATTAATAAGTTGTTACTAGTAGCTTAAGGAATCATCTAAATAGTATGTTAGACAATAGTTTTCTATGAATACTCCCTCCGTATATTTTAATTGGTTACGTTTCCTTTTCTGGTGTCACATAATGTCTTTCATTTAGAATATTGGTAAACTTTTTCTAAACCTACTCCACTTTATTTCATCACAATCACCACACTCATTATTTTTTTCCAATGAAGCATGGTTACTCCTCCCTAGGGGTTCTAGGACAGCATTGAAAATAAATTGGGGACGTATCGGGGACGGCAGTGAGCCACATGCACGTCCCCAACAAAAACCAGTTTACAAAAAAAAAACTTTTGCTCTTCCCCTCTTTGCTTCGAATTGCTTAGGGTTAGGGATTCGTCCACGAGCTTCCTCATTCAGGTCCGTCATCCTCCTCGAAGTTCATCACCAAGCCTTCCTCCTTCTCCATGTTGTTCGTGAATGCCGAGAAGTGTTGCCGCTGCTCCAGCCTCCATGTAAGGCTTCAAACACTTGAAAGTTGATAACTTTTTTTTTTGGATTTTCAATCTAAGTGGATCATGCTATTCCTGTTGCCTTCCTTTCTTATAAAAAGGAACTCTCTCTCTTGTTTTCATTTGGTTCTTTTCCTTCTTTTTTTTTTTTTTTTTGCTTTTTTCCCACCTTTTCCCACCTTAGGTGGATGTTGTTTGATATAAACTGGGAAAGGGGGGAATGTAGAATGGTGGGAAATTGTGAACCTTGAAATTTAGTGCTCGACTATATTATATTTAGGGGTACATATTAATGTTTTATGTAAGTATTTAATATACTTTCTAAAATGGTAAAAATTTAAGAATATATACTAAAATTAAGAGTAAATGGGTGTAATAAATTCATAGTTTAACTAAACATTATTATTTTTAGCTCCTTAAACATAGTCCAAATGGCTATCTATAGCATTTTCCTCATATTCCATATAAACTACAATATTATTTATTTATAATTTATTTAACCTAAAAAAAATTTAAAATTTCAAAAAATATTAAAATACTATTTGTACCCTTGTTGCACCAGTATGCCTTAAATTTTTAAAATTTGTCATTTCTTGTCCTGTTCCCGTCCCCAAATCAGGGCAACTTGGATTTATTCATTCTCTCCTAATTAAAACTTATTTTATTCTAAAACACACACACCATCCTCATCATTTTACGTTTTCTCTCTTTCCTTTCACATATTTCTCTCTTTTTATGTGAAAGGAAAGAGAGTAAAAGTTATTAGGAAGATAGAGAGATATGTTGAATATTGGCTAGTGTTTTCTTTGGGAGTGGGCAAGCCACTCGAAAGCTTGTATTTGGAAGAGAGTCAAGCGTTTATAAGTATCATATCTTATGTAATTTCACCTCTATTTTTGGGTGCTTACAATTTTTGTTGCAAGAAAATTGTTCGGTTAAAGTTTTGAGGGGCATTCTCACTTCTATGGATCAAATTTGCCGTCAAAATTGGCAAAGGAGTAACATAAGTGCCAAAAAAAGAAAATGTTGAAATTTTTATGTTACGGAGGCAGTACCAAAATTCTATTCTCCAAAATGCCTACAAAACCATAAGTGAGCAATTTTCTTGAAAAAATTTGATCACGCAAAATACTACGAAAACCCACCCTATAAAGCATAAAATTAACGTCCAAAAGTAACTATTGAGCCTCATTAATGTCACGGTTTCACTTTGTTGTCAGGGTCGGCATTTGGCCAGCGTAGCCTGAGCAGGGAACAGGGCCTCAATCATAGCAGGGGCCCAAAATTATCATACTTAGAATAATTGTTTCCATACTATAACAACTAAGAAACTATGGAATAGTGGTAAGGTTTTGTACACCAAAGCAAGGAACCCAAGTTTGAAGCTTGGTTGAAGCATTTTTGGAAAAAGCCAATTACTTAAGGCCTTTTGCATTTATATCCTTTTTTAGGGCATGTAGCTATTCATTATTACTTAGTAATTTTATTCCAGTTGTCTAACTTCCACTCATGACTTTATAAAATGAAAAGTCATCTCTTTCTAATTCTAAGCAAACATCTTCTCCATAAATGAAAATCATCAGTTTCCAATTCCACCATGGCCACAAATTTTGACCATCCTTGAATATATTTTTCAAGGCCTATTTTTAAATTTTTAATATATTCTTATACATAACAAACATTTGCATCTTTATGAATTTTCTAAATGTATAAAGGTTGATAAAATCATCTTTGAATTCGTATTGAAGGTTTTCCTTGTTATATATATATATATAAAAAGAAACATTTTTAAGGGCCTCTTTATACGAATTCATACAGGGCCCCAACATCCTAGTCCCAGCCCTGTTTGTTGTACAATACGAGGTTACTCTTGGAATTTTGAAAAACACAAGGTTACAAATGATAATTTCCCTTATTTTTTTAGTTAAGGTAATATATTATTATGTCTTTTAATGACTTTTGAGCTGTAATACTCCTATAAAACATGATTCCGATATTATCCATCAAAGTGACTTGCTCGTGACCACCAAAACAACTCTTAAAAAAGATTTCTCCTCTTTAGCATCACATAAGAGTGTAAAACCACTCTTAAAATATCATTCCAACAATGTTTAAGAGGGAGAAAGAGGAAAAAGGTTGTTAGTGATAATTTTTTTGTTGAAGGCCTAACTTTGCCCAAAAAAGAGAGCTTTACTACAATAATTATCCCACCTTTGGCCGATCGTCTTTTAATAAACCCACGTTCATAAAATTCCATAATAATCCCACATTTTACCCCAATTTTCCCTATTGCACCTAATGACATGTTTTCGAATTTGGGGGTTTTTGGTTCGTGGGGGGTGGTTGGGGGCTGTAGGGTGGTGGGGAGGGGGTGGCGAAGGGGCGGCGGGGGGAGGCGGTTCGGCTGGGGGTGGTGCTGGAGGTGGTGGAGGTGGTTGGGAGTTGTTTTTTTAATTTGGGTATTTGGGTGGTTAGGGTTAGTAGGGTGGGGCTGAGTGGTTGGGTTCGTGGGTGTGGGTGTGGGTGGGGGTGGGGCTGGGGTGGCAGTGGGTGTGGGTGTGGGTGGGGGTGGCAGTGGGGCGGGTGGGGGTGGTGGTGGTGGTGGGTGAGTGGGTGGGGGTAGGGCTGGGTGGGGGTGGGGTGGTTGGGTGGTGGTTAGTGAAGGGTGGGGAAAGGGAATGCAAAAGATAGGGGGGGAGGAGGGTTTAGAAAAGTGTTAGATTGGGGGAATGGGTAAGGGAATGGGAATGGTAAAAGTGGTCTAACAAACACAATCAAAGGGAATGGGGGCAGTTGATTCCCATTCCCTTTGATTATTACCCCCAACCAAACACACCCTTAGTCTATTTAACGGGTTTCGGGTTGGTTTTTCTTGTTCATGACCCACTTTTTCCGGGTCGGTTTTTGGGTGACCAACGGGTCGTGTTTATTTTTGACAGCTCTAGTCATGTGCAACATTGCCAAGAAGATGCACCGCAAAAGAAGAGGCAGAAAAAAACCTAGGATGTGCATCAAACCTTAACCATTATCATTGTAGTATTAGAAATTTAGAATTGACGTAAACGCCTTCCATTGCACTATGGAAAAAAAAAAGTGAAAGTATTGGGTCGGTCCGTCTGACGGCGGACCCAATAAGCCATTATAATAGTGGAACGGAAGGCCATAATTTTGCGCTCGGATGTCGGATCGAGGCATATGATATGTCGAAATTGATTAGTTATTCGAGACGAACGCAGTTGCAAATACCCGAAGGGGATTTGGCCACGGGAAAATGCCAAACGAAAAAGCCTCAAAATGCCAAAAAATGTGTCCAGGTTATATTTTGTCCAGGTTATTTACAAAATGTGTCCAGGTTAAACAATATGTGTCCAGGTTAAACAACATGTGTCCAGGTTTACAAATAGGTGTTCAGGTTTACAAATAGATATCCAGGTTTAATAATATGTGTCTAGGTTGAACAAATATGTATCCAGGTTTAACAATATGTGTCCAGGGTTAACATTATGTGTCCAGCTTTAACAATATGTGTCCAGGTTAAACAAGTTTTCATCAAGTTTACTAACATGTTTCTAGGTTCAACAATATATGTCCACATTTAACAATATGTGTCCAGGTCCAACAATATGTATCCAGGTTTACAAATATGTTTCCAGGGTTACAAATTTGTGTCCAGGTTTACAAATATGTGTCCAAGTTTACAAATATGTGTCAAGGTCTACCAATACATGTCCAGGTTTAACAACATGTGTCTAGGTTAAACACATATGTGTTCAGATTCAACAATATGTGTCCAGGTCCAGTGGACTTGTTGTCAGACCGGTCTGACACAATACCTTTTCAAAAAAACAAAAAACCCAAAGACAACAACAAAGCTTTAATGCCAAATAAATTGGAGTCGGCTAGACATGAATCAAATGTAGAATCACAAAAATAATCCACGAATATCTTCCTTCGCTAATCTTCCCTACTTACCACTAAATTCTTATTTTGAGATGAAAGCAAAAATTATATTGGTCGGTGAAGCAACAATACAAAGCACGAGGATAGGATTATTCAAGCAGAAAGAAGTTACCATAAGTAAACTATTTCTTTTAAATGTCTGTAAATTGGAGAGAAACTAAACGCTCTAACCACTTGATAGAGAAAATTATATTCTAAACATTGTTTTTTAGGTGCAAATATTCTAAACACTGTGCATGGACTGCTATACGGTATAACGGAGTAAGAAATGGAAGAGTTTGTAATCAAGGACAAGGACACACTACAAAAGTTGGTAACAAAATGAAATTTTTGTGTATAGAAATTAATTTATTTAAAAAAAAAGTTAATTTAAAAAGGTAAAGTGAATAATGTGCCTATAAGACACAAAATGGATTGGACATAACGAAAGACACAGGGTTTTAATCTTTGGTGATCAAAACAGGATTCACGAAGGAATGGATTGGGTATTCTTATGGATCAGACTTACAGCAATGACCTGGTGAAGGTAATTAGAATTAGAAAGAGAGATTGGATTATGAACAATAAGCTTATATTAGGCGATGAGGTCATGACTATTATAAGTTCTAGAAACTAGAGGGATGGAAGGTACAATAACAATGGGAACAAGAAAAGTAGGCATCCATTTACGTTCTAGAAAATATTTGTCCAAAAGAGAATATAGACATAATCTATGTAGCATGGAAACACCAAGAATTTCCGAAATGGAAACTTTTCGAAATGCGGGAACGCTAATCCAGAAAAACAAGGAAACATGGAAACATTTAGAAAAATAAAAATTGTTTAAAAAATAAACAGTGAAACAAGAAAATTTCTTAAAATAACCAAATACCTTTGAAATATCATAAAATTGATAGAAATAATAATATACTTAAATTGCCTTAAAATTGAAGACACAAACGGAAGGGAAAGAGTTGTTTGGTTGTTGGCTCTTTGAGCTTTTGAAATAGCACTCGACATTTACGATGTATTAGATGGTAAACATTTCAGAGGAGTTTCCTAGGCATTTCCAAATTCCAAGTTTCCAAAACGTTGAAACATTAGGTCGTAGAGGTTTCTGTACTTCATTCACATAACAATAAAAACTACTAAACATGTAAAATGGCCAAACATTTCAAACACCAAAAGTCAAGCAACAGAACTATGTCTATAGTCTATGTCAATATAAGCTACATTGTTTACCTGATTCATGTCAATAGTCTGTATTGCTTGTCCACGAGTAAATATAACAGCATGGTTTTGATTCTCGGGCTTCCCTTCCCCAAGTTTTGGATTCCCTGGCAACTTAACAGTGTAGATTTCCTGTATGGAAGGATTAGCACAAAAAATTCGATAATGCCTCAGTTTCCATGCCATAAAAATTGCTCAATTAAGATTTTAGAAATGATTTTAGCCCTTAAGAATCAAATTGAAGGTCAAAATAGACAAAAAAAAAAAAAGAGAACAAAATCACCTCATTTTATGTGCTAAGAAACGCCTAAATATTTATATTGGCACGCAAATCGAAACATTTCAAGGTGTTTTTTTAGCCAATTTTGGCTTCAAATATGACTCTTAAGGGCCAAAATATCCCCCACAAACCTTAACCAATCATTTTTCAGGGCATGCAAACGGCAAACCAAAACATACAAGCTCAGGAATTTTCTTGCATGCAAATTGATGCATTTTCCGATCTTTTTTTTTTTGTCAATTTCAAATTGGACCTATAAGGGCCAAAATAACACCACCAGCAAGTGATTTTCAATGCACACAGATCGAAGCACACAAAATGAGGCAAAGCCCTAAGCCCCTAACCCTATTTAACCCCAAATAATGTCTTATAACAGAATATTATGGTAGAATAAGAACCATGTAGATTTTTTTTTTATTTTTATAAAAGGTGGTAAAGCCTAAAGTATGATGGTACCAGATGAAATAACCCTATTTATATCACTTGAGATCATAGGAGGCAGAAGCAGATGCAGATTCTAGCTAACATGGCATTCCTAAATAGAAAAATGAAATGCAACGCAGCATCAAAAGAGTATTGCAACGAATGATAAACGATTCACCTTATCTTGTCCATTGATATCCGCCTTTACAAGTTTAGAGTGGTACTCAGTTTGCACTTTTCCGTCCTTCATAGATTCCACAATATCAATAAAAGCAACTCGGAGACCTTCATTTCTAGCAAGGAAGTGAACAAGTTCAAATAAAAAATATGAAAGTAACACATCAATAAAAGTGACAGTAGCATTGAGCAAACATAAATAGTACAGATAAACTTCATAACTACCTTTGCATAAGCAAAGAAATATCCGCAGCTTCAGGCTTTCCCTCTTCCTTTTGTTTTCCATATATTTGGCACGTAACAACATAAGAGAACTTCAAATCTGCCTGAGCACGTGCTTCAGGTGATAGCTCAAAGCCCTGGACATTTAGGGCATCATTGCCTGATATTGGAGCCTCTAGAACAGCGTCCCAATGTCAGAAAACATGCACTAATATTTATAAATAAAACAATAAATCGAGACTCATAAAGTACACACCTCCAGAAGCAATCCTCTCCAAGTAGGACTGAAGCATGAGGGCTTTACGATAGTACATCATTCCACGAACTGCACAATCATCAATTTAAAATTATGCAAAGAGGTCAGTTGCAGAAACCATTAAAATATGTAAATCAGGACACCAACTACTATAAAAGTTCAATTAAACTGGGAAATAGACCATATGTAACAATAATCATGCTCTTGCATGGGACACCATAAAACCGTCACCAAAATAGGCATGTAAAAAGGCTAACATGACAACTAGATAGTGCAAAATTCATTAAATTTTCTGATGAAAAGGCATGCATACCAGTTCTTGCTAATGTTTGGCCACGGTAGGATGCCCAAAAACGTAGTTCCTCAATGTCATTAGGGCTATCAAAAAGGTCTGTCTCCTGTGCATTCTCATCACGCCCAATTCGAGCAAGAAAATTCTTCCATTCATCTGTGCAGAAAAGTACACTAATATATAAGAAATAAATGTAACCCAAAGAATAAATGCCTTGTGAAACTAGAAAGACCAATGCAATGACATCATTGTAAGCTTTCCCTTTCTGGTGAAAAACCACGTAACTCAAATCACTAGACCATCACTATAGCCATAATGGTTCAATGGCCAGCTTACTGAAGCCAAGTTTCTATTAAAATAGCACATTCCTAAATTCAGGAAAAAGAAATTTGCACAGTCCACTGGCAAACTCCATTGGCATCCTGTCCATATTATTCTCTCCTTTCCATGCAAGTACGCAACACATTTATAATCTTAAAAGTGACTTCCTAAGTAGAATAAAGCATCCCTAGACCCCAATAAGAGTGCATTTTGATTTTTTTTGTTTTTAATAAGAATACTTTTATTGTGCCGAATAGTGTACTCATCTACCTGGAAAAATTTTCTGAAGGTAAAACACAAGCGATATCCCATCCTCATTTTTCTTGCGTAGTTCATCCATACTGTAAAGCACTGTCTCTGAATAGTAAGGAGTGAATACGCTGCAAGCCCAATAAATAAAATAAAAAAAAGAAAGATATTCAGCTCTCTTCCCTCATCATCATAAAACAAAACCAAAATACATGAGATCAAGAAGCAAAGCATCCAGGTTACCTGAAGGACACCATCTCACGCACAGCTTTTGCTAGAGGCATGTCCATGAACAAGGAATTGGTAAAGAATTGGAGTCTTCTACGTGCTTCAAGATTCTTTGGTATGTTTGATGCAGAATCCTTGATTGTCAAAAGTGAATACAATCTTTTGATTTGGGACTTCTGCAGATTATATGGTATCACCCTCAATTAGAAGCAACAATTTATATCTGACTTGATTTTAAAAGACAATAAAAAGAAGTTTCAATATACCAACTCAGGGTCTTTTGGCCACTTCAACTTCGAAAAAAGAGTACCTTCTGCCCGTGCTTTTGATAGCAGACTCCATGTCTGCATATGGTCCCTGTGCATAAATATATAAAAACAAATTTAGCTAGTTATTCTCGGCTTACACCTCTCTATGATACCAGAGACAGGACAATTGAAGGATAAGTATACAACAAAATCCAAGATGTTTGAGACTTGCCTCATGTTCACTGCAAGTACGTCATAACGTATGACATCATAGAGATCCTGGATGGCTTTTACAGCACCCTTCTCAAGGTCTGCTGTCCAAGTACCTTTCTGTTTCACATGATGCATAATAAAGTAAGATTAGCAGAAAGTGGATGATATTGACAGAGAACAAAGCATCATGCACCTATGACAAAATATTGTATGACTGAATATATCGTATCTGATCTAAAGAGCAGCAAGGTTGCGAAATGAAAATTGAAACTACTCATTCAGAGAACTTCATAATAAAATGCAATCAATACAATAACAGATATGTTGGAAATCTAAATCATATAGAAATCATAATGAAGAGAACGATGCTATAAATACTAGCCTTAAGAAGTGATATAGTAAAAGGCAAACCTACAGTTGATCACAGAACTAAAATGCAGGCCTTAAGCAATAATACTCAAATAAGATAAAGACAAATATAGCCCCTTCTACTACTGGGTTTGGAAAGTACAACAACATAAAGGGCAGCATCCACATTACAAAAAAACAAGACATGAACAATTCTCATGCCGTAAGGAGCTCCATACAAAAGCAAGCCCATATGAGAAAATTAACCAACAGCACAGAGCCCAATATTGCTTAGAGCCCCAAAAACACAAAATTTCTTATATTGAATCATTTTATTCCACGTTTCTCTGTCTTTTGGATAAAACATAAGCTTTTCATATTTTAAAAAAGACACTTTTTCATTCATTCCAATATACATAATTATATGAATTAAATCAACTGTTTTTAAATTAGTGTTAAATCTCAGAGCTTTATAGGCTGCTAATTAAAAAAGATGTATGAAGCATTTTTTTTAGATGTACTACAGTATTAATTCATTAGTATATTTCCTTAAGTCTAGAAAGCATACATTGAAAAAGTATAGCCAAATGCAATTTTTTTATGAAAAAAATAATTGGCTAATCATTCTATAAAAGACCGTATGTTTTCAACATGGTTCAAAAATGTGGTTTCGGTCGCGATCGCGGAAACGGTCGCGGTGATGCGGTAACGGAATGGATGCGTTAATCGCGGACCGCGTCGCAGTTATCGCGTACGATTTTTATTTTTAACTACTCTATGTTTTATAATAATTGTGATTATTTTTTGGATTTTTTTTAGTTATACATTTTTTTGTTATTATGATTATTACTACTAGCATTTTTTTTTAAAGGAACTATGAGTACTACCACTATTAATATATACAAATGTAATAAGATATTTTAGTTAAAATAAAATTAATGTTTAAGGGAAAACAAAAGACATCTCCTTATTAAACAAAAGAAAGGGCAAAAAAGAAAAAGAAATGAAAGAAAAGAGAACAAAGTGAGTAGTGGGGCTAGTGGGGCATGTGGGACTTGGAAAACCAGGGAAACAAAGAGAGAGAAAGAAAGGGAGGAGTGATGCTTACCTCAAATATTAAGAGAAAAAACATTGAAGAAAGAGAATGAAGAACACGACTCAAGAGCAGAAAGTGAAATTGAAAGTGAAGACAATGGAAAACCAGGCCCTGTCGACACCGTCTGCGCCACCCTCCGGTACCCAACCCGGCCACACAAGCATTACCAACTCGCAATATTAGTTTTTTCATTTTGTAATTAGGGTTTTAATTTAGGGTTAAATTGAAAGTGATTTAAGCAATAAAATGAGGGCTTTTGTTTGAATTTGCATTTTAAAGACAAGGTAAGCTTTAATTTGAATTTTGTTTGGATTTCTGGGTTAAATCTCATATGTGCTTTCCCTCTTTCTCCTTCCTTCTCGATTTTTCTTTGCATTCACCTGAAAATTCGGGCGAATCCGAGTTGATGCGGCCGAATCGGGCAAAAACTTAGTGTGTTTGGAAACAGCGTGACATACTGGTAAAAATCGTATCGGTAGAATTCGCATCCACATCAGCTCGGGCGCATCGCATTGATGCGGCCGATATTTTGCACTATGGTTTTCAATTTATGGTATATGTAATATTTAGCCTCAAAACTATTGGACTAACTTAGAAATGATTGTGCCAAACTAAAAAATGGAACATTCACAAGATTGATTGTTATAAAAATGTATACCATGAAAAAATCCCTAAAAACTACTTTATAATTAGCGGCTTAGTTTTACAATTAGCACAAGACCTCATTTCATATACGACACCCCTACATATATTGCTTTTGGGGAGAAGGGGTGGGTGTGTGTGGCAGCATGAAACTCATAACAATACCAGGAGTAAATAACAATTACACACACGGGTGCAGGCTTTCCTTCTAATCAAAAGGAAAATAAAACGCGTACCAGTACTCCCATAAGGGCTGTGACTTTCTGAATAACCAAAGATATCTTACTAAGCTCAAAGTCAACATGAAGGGACCCCTTTGCTATACACGCTTCTATATCATCATACACCCTCTCCACCCTGCATTGAGTTAAATAATTCATGGTTAAATGATCATTGTTTTAGCTTTTGCTTCAGAAAACTAACATATTGCTTCAAGCCACATTAATTTGACAGAAGATAAACCCTCATTATTCACTAACCATTTCCTTCCATCTTCCTCTAAGATTTCCAACAAAATAAGCTTTATTGAGTGGTAGCCCTCCACAACAGCATACTTCATATATTCATCTCTTGAGATTCTTTCACAGAGTTCATTTTGTGAATCTCTACTTTCTGCTGCAATATCTCGTGCTAGAAATATCTTGCAATCATAAGATGAACAGCCAAAAGAAATCAAACCTTCACTAAAAAGTTATTTAAAAAAGATATAAATCAAATTCAAAGTATAACAGGACATCATGAACCTTGCTAGCAAGAAGGAAGAGAGGCCACTGAACCAATGGCAGGTTTCCAATATTTTTAGGCATGAAAAGCAACTCCATTTCCCTATAAATATTTACCAAATGAAGCTACATCAGAAAAGAAATAACAATAGATGCACAGAGCAAGATGAAAACCAGAACGATAAAAGAAGCAGATAACTGAAGATACACACAAGTTGGTGATGAAATCCTCCTCTCGCAGATTCCTTATGATTTCATTCCAGAATGGTGAAAATCTAGCAGCATCTTCCTTGCTTGTTTCCACGAGCTTGATAAGAAAGATTTAGTATGGAAAAGAAAAGGAGTAAGTTTTTTTATGCTTTTAGGTGTATCCACCATATGAGCATATTCCACAGCAAAACAGCCCCAATATATCAAAAGAACAATAAAATCAAAATGCTCCACCCTCCCCACCCCCCCCCCTCCCAACCGAAACAATAGTTTATAACAACATAGTACCTCTGTAACAGTTTATTTGTAAGAAGTTAACATTTCCTTTTAAAAGAAGATAAATTGTTATAGTGATAGTATTTCATAATTAGTAAGCAGTAGATATAAAGAGCATACAGAAATCAACAATCATGCTCCAAGATTAGAGGAAAAGATTATTCCGCCTCAAAAGCTAATCCAAGCAAACTACTTCCTCCTTCCCTAAATGTTTACTATATAATCCTCTTTAAGATGTCCCTAAAAGTTTCCTACATTTCCTTTTAAAGCAAATGGTCCCACACATACCCATCTCTACATTTTACTCCTACCCCACATATTACCTACCTATTCGGTACAACTTTTAATAGAGTAAACATTACCATTGTCTTCCAAAAGAAAGAAACACTAGAGTTTGCAAAGTCAAATATTCCAATCTTTAAACCGACCACTTAAAACATGCATGTGATGTTATGGAAAGAATTACTCGAAGATTCTCTCAAAATCTGTTGTTGTTGTTTTTGTTGTGTGGGGGGTTGGGGTGTTTGTGTGTGTGGGTGGTGGTGATGGTGGGGGGCGGGGGGAGTGAGAAAAGAACCCCAAAACGGTGGGATCAGCCAACATCTCAGCAATACAAAGAGATAGCAACAAATTGGAATGAGAACTTTCAAAATATCTTTAAACATGCTAAAAGTTATTTATTAGCAGATAGCAAATTAGTAAACCCAACCTGACCAGCTGCAGACTCTGGAATCCTGCATGTAAAAACAAGCACTCAGATGACAGAAAGAACCAAGCAGCTAAAGGGCATATCAACATGACTTCAGGGAGCGCAATTTTCATAAGTAGAACAGAAGAAATACATAAAATTGATTGAGGGAAAAACCTCTTAAACGGTAGAACATAAAGTTTATCCATAAATTTTGGAGGAAACTGCTCAAATAGTTGGTGAAGGGCATCTAATGATCGAATCTGCAACAATACATATAAATAAAACTTGTACACCAACCCCCAAAAATTGAAATGAAAGCAGGGAGGTAATTTGAAAATATCAATCATGGCAATGACACATGCAAAACGAAACGAAACGAAACGAAATAACTCACCTCCCCAAGTCGATCTCTTGCCCCCAGGAGAAATCCCCAAACAGCAGATACTATTGTATAAAACACATAAATGTCTAATAGATATATCTGGAAGAGAAATGCAATGAACAAAAGCACATTAGAATAAATATCACGATCCAGTCAATTTTAAACATAGTATATCTCAACTTATGCATTTCTAAAAAACTACTACTCCCTGTCCCTATTTCTTTGCCCCTTGTGGGCTATGCAGTATGCACACAGGCCAAAAGGGAATTAAAGGATTTTATATAAGCCACACCATGTGCAATAAAGTAAAGAGAAAAAATATGTCATACATAGAGATGGAGCAAAGAAATAAGTACAAACCGAAAAGGGAAATGGTGCGAAGAATCGGGGACAGAGGGAGTATAAAACATAATCTAAGCATAACACTGATATCAGTTGAAAATTGGCAGATCCAAGTATCCAACACCTTGTAAATAAGAAACAATTTAAGCACATCTGTGCACAAGGCTCAACATTGATCTCTTTTGCTGTAATATAATGTCTACAATTGAGAGGGTTCACCAAGATGACTTGAATCTTTTTTTTTTTCTTTTTTTTTTAGAGTAAGATGACTTCATCTTTTTTTTTTTTAGAGTAAGATAACTTGAATCTACGTCCTTGCTCTATCAAAGAAACTTGAAATCAGACTTACATAGAAGCTCACAGTTTAATAAATATAGTTCAGATTTTTACAAAAGTTTTAAGGATAATTTCAGATGATATATTATGGGATATGCTTCCTAGCCTCAACTAGCAAGTTGGAACACAAGCCTTAATAAGTATTTGGTGGTCAAGCTAACCTTAAGCCCACACACGTGACACGTAATTGGAAACACAAATTTATTTTCTTAGGAACCGAAACGCCTAATTTATAAAGACAAAATCTAACTAACTACAAGATAAGAATTGCAAGTCTTTTTTTTTTCACAAAAATAACCTCAAAATTAAGATAAGATAACAAATCCTAGTCTTTCACCCCATTGCTAAACCCCAATTCCTTCATTCTTGCCAAAATAAACAAGACCAATGATTGACAGAGTTCACATTAGACCATCCAAACACTAAAGCTCACTGTCATATTAACAAACTAGCACCATCAACATCCATAAACACCCCCCACATAAGGTTTTTTTTTCATATTCTTTGTCCAGTAATAAATTATGGGTTAGTACATTCAACTCAAATCTAGATTAGCCACATCAAAAAAAGGTAGTAAAAAAGAAAAAATATAAATCGACAATAAGCATATATACAATAAACAAGGACACCAAATGCACTTAAGATACATGAGTCACGCACGCATGCCAAAGCCCAAGGCAAAGTAGCCGAAATGTAGATTAGGAAAAACCTTTTGCAAATCAAATCTCCTCCTTTCTTAGTAAAACAGCGCAATTCATAAGATTTCATATTAATGTTACTCTAGAAGGCTAAGAAAATGTAAAAAACAACCAAATTCAACTGAAACAAGTAATAACTCCCACAAGCAGCTTCAAAGACAAACAATACATGTGTGCGATCATTCCCCAAAGAACCACATGTTTCCATCAGAGATTCAGGGTGTGCAGTTGTGCACAAGTTATTTGTACATACTACATAAACATGTTATCAAATATACATGCATACACACACACACACACATTGTTGCAAACATGTTATCAAATATAGAGCTGCAACAAAACAAAACCAGAGACAAATGAGTGAGAAATAGCCATGCCATCTTACACAAAATACAGGTGCCCATATGCTGAGGATTGTCAGAGCATTGTGGTTATCTGCAAATCAAAGATCAAATCCATAGCGGAAACTCAGCACCATCTTCTAGTAAAAAAAATACATGTAATATGTGATTGTTTCAAATACAAGGTCCACGATTCACAGAGACATAATCCCTACATTTCTTTTTTATCTATAAACTTCTTATATTGACACAATTCACAAGAATTGTTTACACCCTATTCAGTAACAGTAGCTTTTGTGGCAGCTTTTAGAATTTTGACTTTGTTAAACATCTAGTAGAAAATTTCAACAGTGTTTGCCAAATAGATCCTGAGGCAAATCTTCTTAATATCCACAAGATTAACGGAGATTGTTTTAGAACCATGGTTAACACGATTCACGGAAATATAACCCCTACATTTATTTTTGATCTACTTCCTCCGTTCCAAAAAAAACGCAACAAATTAAGATGCACGGACTCCTAGGCATTTTTTTGTTGTGAGAGTAAAAGGGATAGAGAGAAAAAGTGGATGTGAGAGATAGAAATAAATTACTTACAAAAATAGAAAGATTAAAATTGTTGCATTTATTTTGAAACTTCCTGAAATAGAAACTGTTGCATTTATTTTGGAACGGAGGAAGTATTAGACTTATTATATTGAGCCTATTCACATAAATCAATAAGGCTCAATTCGGTGGCACTAGCTTTTGAGGCAGCCTTTAGAAATGTGACATACTCAAACCTCTAGCTTAGTTTTAAAAGGCGCGCCTGAGGCGCGCCTAGGCGCAAGGCTCTTCAAGGCACTAGCGTTTGGGCTTTTTTAAGGCGAGGCACAAGGACCCCTTGGAGGCGCTGGAAAGGCACGCCTTTTTGCGCCTTTTTGGGAGGCGCAAGGCACATGAAAGCCGCGCCTTTTGGGGGTAAGGCGCACATCAGGTTTTTTTAAAATACAAAGTTTTTTATTAGGTCATTTGAAGCATTTATATATAAAAAAAGAAGAGAGAATAAGTAGAAGAAAAGGATCGACATTTTGAAAGAAGAGAGAGAAGTATAGAAGCAAATCCTAGGTCCCTAACTGTTGCTGCCATCATCACCCACCCACCGCCGGAGCTACCATCGTCACTGCCGATCGTCCCTAACTGTTGCTGCCATCATCACCCACCCACCGCCGGAGCTACCATCGTCACTGCCGGTCACCGAGAAGTTTATCTCTTTTGTTCTTTTTTCTTTTCTTCCTCTTCGACTGTCTTCATCTCTTCGAAAATGCTTTTTTTTTCCTTTTCTTTTCCTCTTCAAAATTATTGAAGTGTAAACTCTTCTTCTGATCTGCCTTGCGTTCACCCTATTTTTCCTTCTATTCTACCTTCTAATCTGCCTTCTACCTTAGATGATGATGATGACGAAGTGGAGGAGGACATTTGTGGAGATGAAGATTACTTAGGAGATGAGAATGACAATGAGTACAGTGATGGTGATGAGTATAATTTGGATTAGAATTGTTCTAGTACTTTAGGCAAAAAAAATGAGCTTGGACAACCAAGTTTGCTTTTCCTTCCCTTTTTTCTTTTCATCATGTAATGTTTTAGACTTTTGATACCGTTTTTTTAATATCAATTATACTTTGTTATGTCATTTATGCATTTATAACGAGTATATGTTATTTATGTAAAATATATGATCTAGTTTTAAAAAATTAAGGTTTTAGAAAATTTAGTGCGCCTCACCACCTAAAGGCGCGCGCCTTCGCCTTGCGCCTTGCTCCTAGGCTCCAAGGACATCGTGCGCCTTGGTGCGCCTTGCGCCTTTTAAAGCTAAGACCTCTAGTATATAAAGTCATCAATGTTTGGCAAATAAATCCTTATGCAACTTTTCATAAATCCATAAGTATTAGCTTTTTAAGGTAGAATTTCCAATAAGCTAAAATATATTTTTTGATTTTTTTTTCTTTTGTAGGAAGGATTTGAACTATTATTTTCAATAATCATTTTATAGGTAAATCAAGTTAATATGAAATTTCAACTAATAAAATTGTTATATACAACAAGTACACTGTAAAGTTATATATAATCTTTCTTATTTTATCACTATATGTAGATATGATAACAGGAACAATGAGTAAACATCTTACAACAATCTTCTTTATTAAACATCTTTTCATTAATATACTGTGTTTTTGTCTGTCTCCATGCATTAGTTTCAATAATCATCACTCTATTATAATTAATAAAATAAAACAGTTTTTATTGCTATAATACTATAATCAATCAAATTAGTCAAATTTTGTTAATAAATACATGTTCATTATTGAATTTTATTGTTCAAACTTTAACCGCTACTTTGTTTAACATAGATACTTTGCATATCTACTTCCCAAGCTATCACAATATATCAAAAGCTAAAAGTTGCAGTAGTTTCACCAAACACACCCTTTGACCATCAATGGTGATTTAGGCCCCGTTCTTTTGGACTAAGTAAAACTGAACTGGAATGATCTGAAATAAACTGAAAATAAATACAAAAGAACAGGGCCTAATAATCAATTTAAGGTAAATTTCAAACATGGAATATATCAACTAAATTATTGAGAGTTTAGGAAGTGAATTGAAAAGTAACATATGATAAACTATGGATGTCAAGTTGTTCTAAGGTTGCAATCTTTTGGACTGAGTAAAACTGAACTGAAAATAAGTCCAATTCAATTCATTTCACTCAATATAATTACGGAGTATCGTTTTTTCCAACTTGGCACCTTTTTTCGAAATGTTTTTCCAGCATAAGTTTCTGGAAATGGTTTACAACAATGGTTTTCCGATCAACTTTTCCAGCAACAATTTTACAAGCCAATTCACAGAACTATATTCAAACTCACTTTTCTGGCAAAAATATTCTAGCCTTAGTTTTAAAAAAGCAAAAAATTGTAAAAAAAAAAATAAAATAAAATAAAAAAAAACATTGTTATGGAATAGAGATTAGAATTAAAAACTAAAAAAAAAAAACATTAAATTAAAATTAATAACTAAAAATAAATAATTAGTTTACTCCACTTCAATTCAGTGCAGCACAAAGACCAAGGCCTAACAAGCTTAAATGTCAAACTAAGTAAATTATTTATTTAAAAAAAACGAGGGCGGTGATTAAGAAGCAAAGAATTTCTCACAAACATAATTCATGGGTAAAGAGAAGAAAGACATATATCAAAAAATATTCTAAAATTAAAAAATAAAAATTGCTCCAGCCTTCCAGGAAAAGTTTCCCTCTTCCAGACTTTCTCTTCTCTTCTCCAGATTAGAACATAAACCTAACCAATTTTGTACTACAAATTTTGTCATTGTTATTTACATGATCTTTTTCTTCATTTTCCCTTCAGTAAGCCACGCAATTAAAATTACAATGCCAGACAGCATGTTCCAGTCATCAAAAACAGCCACTAAAATTTAACCCTCTTTGTGTCTACAACCCTCAATCCCACTACAACCCACTTTCATTCAAATTATGGTCTTTGGCGACAGAAAAGCTGCTGCATTTTGCTTCCCGAGCTGGATCATTAACTCATCACTTACAAAAGAGGGGAACTTAAACTAACAAAGTCTTTGTTATGGTCAGCTTGAGAAGCTGGACACTGCCTATCCTGGTGAATGCCGGACAGTTGCTGCTGATTATCATCCACCTTGAGGACAAGGTGGAAGTTTGGGCCGGTAATGCTATAAATTAATATTTACGAGGAGGTTGAGAAGCTGGACACTGCCTACCCTGGTGGATGCCGGACAGTTGCGGCTGATTATCATCCACCTTGAGGACAAGGTGCAAGTTTGGGCCGGAATTGCTATAAATTAATATTTAGGAGGAGGCGTATTTTAAGCAATGCATAATAAGTTGCTAGTAGAAACTAAAAGAAGATTCTAGAGGAGTTGGATATAATTTCTATAAATAAAAGAAAATGAGAGGGAGAGAGGTTATGTTGCATATTATTCAGCATCTACTTTTTATCTTTAGAAGAGAGTCATTCAAGCCTCTTGAAACACAATTACAGAGACATGAGGACACCAGGGCAGAATAGTAGGATACATTCATTATAGAAATACAAAATGTAAACACGATAAGATTCCTTCCTATGACATTCTGATAACAAAATTTTACTTACTCCGTGATACAAAATCATGCCATGAGTACCGTATATTGTTCATCTCAACTATTGTCCTTGTCGGATCAACCAACGGGCGGATCTGTTAAAAATCAAGAATCTTGAAATCACCACATTGAGGAAAAAAACTGATCCACCATGAGCATTGTGTGCTGGAACAAACACGCAACAGTGGAGAAAATACAGAATGAGATTTTGCAAATTTACTTGCCTGAAGAAAATATCCAAAAGAAAACTTTCCTGCCAAGACTATAAGCCAAAAGAACATATACCTACATCAAGCGCATCAAAAACCCATGAGTTCACCATAAAAAGCTGATTTTAAACAGGCTAAAATGCACATGTAAGGTGCAGAGACACCATTTTTCGAATCAGTGCACTGCATTACCATGGAGGTACTACTATATATAAAAGAAGGGTCAAGGAAAAAATACCAGCTATTTGTCTGGAAAAACAAGAAAACTGGTGCAAGATGAAATATATATGGGTTAAATGACTAACAATAACAGAACTGAAAGCTCCACCACATAGTTTATCGAACAGTATTTGAATTTGACCATGAATTGGAGGTGTATTTCTTTGCTGGCAGGCATTCAAGTTATTTTTTTTTAACTATTCCCTTGGTTTTTTATATATTGCACTTGAAAACAAGCTTTTTATTACGGAGTATAGCAATGCACCAAGAAATTAAATGTGTTTTTAGGATTTTATTACTTTTGTTTTTGTTTTATTTACTTTTACCCTTGTCCTTTTTACTTATATTTTGTCTTGCTAGCTTTTTGGTGATTTTATCAGCTTTTGGTGATTCTATGTACTAGAATGAGACAAAATTAATTAAGGTAGTAGCAATATATATATAGGTAGGGAGTAAGGAGTTAGGATTATTCAGAAAAATATTGAAAAGGCTTTGGCTTGAGAGATTTGTGACCTAAAGTCACTCTTTTGGAGACTTGCAACCTCAAGTTGCTAACTATCTTTTGTATTACATTATGAATTTATTAATCAATTTTCCAGATTTGATCTTTGAAATTTCCAGTGCTTTATAAGTATATAAAAAAAAATTAAAATAAATAAATAACAAGTAAATGGGAAGACTTCAAGGAATACATCCTAAAGACACACATGAATTAAATATAAAGTCCAAAGTCTAGATTTAAACAAGAAGCGAATCAGAAGAAAAATTAATAATAATAACCAAAGTTATAATTCGATGGAAAAGAGCAACAAAACAAAACTTTCTATACTCTATATCTCCAAAATTCCCAAAGGCAATCCAATGTGCAAAAGGCTTAATTATATAATGTGTGTGTGTGTGAATAGATATATGTACATTTGTATGTATCTATACTTACTGTATTTATAGTTTCAAATGAATGAACCTATAGTTGATAGTCAAAGTACTTATAAGCCATAGTTGATTATCTATGTCGTTATCACCTTCTCATGATAAGAAACTTTTCAATGGAACTCAACCCCATATACATATACATATACATATACCTATATGTATATACAGATATACATGTGTGTGTGCGTGTATATGTACATGTACATATATACAAATGAAATTAGGCTCATGTGAGAAGGGGGGGAAAGAATAATGACCCTTGGATATGAAGGGTCAAGATTAGATTAGATTGTTTCCTCTTAACTCTACTTAAAGTTTGTAAACAAAGTATCTATAGTCTAAACTCTAAAGTCAATGTATCTGTGCTCATGTATTTATAGTTTGCAATGAATAAAACTATAGCTATTAGTTAATGTACTTATAGGTAATTGTTGATGTATCTAGGTCCTTACCTTTTCATGATAGTATAGTTTCACTGGAACCCAACCCTACATATAAATATATACAAGTAAACGTATGCATATGCATACTTGTGTTATGTATATGACTATATGTATAAATATGTATGTGTGTATGTAGGTATGTATATATATACAAACACACAGACACAGACAGACACAAGCACACACGCACACACACACACACAAACGCACGCGTGTGTGTGTGTGTATGTATATGTATGTACAATTGAATATTGACCACTTACCTTATAAAGTCAAATGTCCGTTCATACATTCCACGACCAACATAATGGCGTTCCTTTAGCATAAGAAAAAGGCAATATCAGAAATCAAACTGAAGCAGAGACTAACAGAAGAAAATCAATCACAAGCCATGCAATCTCCATAGACTAACAAAGAAAATGCTAACCTGACGCATCTGTTTGAGAAAACTGATTATTGACCAACGATCACACCGAGCAGTAACTCGGTGGCAGGCAGGTATCTTCATGAGGAAACTAATGAAAAATTGGACAGCAGCATATATGCCAATTATAATGACATAAATCTTGTACATAATTGCCTCTCCTTGAATAGATTTCCTGAAGGATGGCACCAATGAACACATTCAAAAGCTATTAAGTATTTGCACAGCTGATATTAGAAGGGCAAAGGCCCAACAGCCCATTCTGAAGCCACTAAATAACAGCAAAAAAATAGGTGGCGAGAACTCACACGTAAAGGAATGATATGACAGCTGAAGTGCAAGCAAACCAAACCAAGCGTAGAAATACTCTAGAAACAGCAAAGTTACGTGTTGTTGAATATGCTCCATACATCATGAGCATGTCCAAAACACCTGTAAGGAATGTCATTGTTAAGAAATTCCAGCTGAAAAGTGAGTGCAACTATATTGTTGTATCATGGAATGGGTAACAGGAACTCACTCTCGAACAACTTCATTACAACAAATGTTGGACCAAGACTAAGAACTTGTTTAATAGTTGTAGAATTTATATGCCCGCCATTAAAAGCAATAATGGTCATAGCCTGGAAAAAAGAATGAGGCAGACAATATTAAGAACATCACAAGTACACAAGCAGTACACATCAAACATAGACAAACAAGAGCCTCAATGTAAAAATAACTAGTTCAGTTATGCACTTATGCTAACAAAACACACATGTGCATAAAAAATAGCTCAATTGCCAAAAGGAAAGTTAGGTACCGGACAAAATCTATCTCGCCATACTATGCCACAAGAATGTAAGATCAACAGCACAAATTGAGTTGGTTCATTGAAATTGCTTTCAGTTCAAGGAGATAAAGTGAAGTGCACAACTCCAGCCTTTTTAAAAAAATCACCAAAAAGGATGAAATGAAGTTAGCTCCCTCAAACAACTCTAAATTGAGAGGCAAGCGCAACACCTGGTATTGAATATTTAGGCAATCTATTTCCTAGTTCTAAAACCCAATCCAAGTTATCCAACCCTCCCACAACCATATAAAAACTGAAACTACTTCCAGATCAGACTATAACCAGCAAATGACAACAAAACAATATAGTGCTAGCACCTTTAGTTCCTCACATAATCACAACTTTGGGAATAACAAAGGGAGCATAATCAGAACAAAAGAAAGTTTATATGATAAAAAGGGGAAGTATAGGATTAAAACCCACCACATAACAACATTAATACAAACACCATTCTACTCAACTAATCTAAGCAGCATTGAAAAGTCCATATACTACAATCATAATATTTGATTACAAGGCAACAAACTCTAAATATCCAAGTTTATAGATTAGAGGATTCAATGGAAACAGTGTTTAGTGTAATCATTAGAGCAAAGGCAAACCTGCACACACAAAACACTAAATCACAATACGAGCAGGCAACCGCTTAAAGGCATTGGATAATATTGATATCAACATCATATGCATAACATCAATCTCTCTGGTCCACCAACTACTATTGCTAGGTAAAAACCCGCATGCTCTTCTAGTCACTTATCGATTGAATACATAAGTTTTAAAACACTTCAAACAACACAGTAACTGACGAAATCCAACAAAGGAAGAACTTAAAAAAAATCATTCGAAACAACCACACAGCAAAAAACAAAATATTACAAAGCACCTGAAACGTCATGACAAGGAATATCCAGAGGCGATGGAAACTATGATACAGATGCAAAAATGTACGATGCTCAACAAAGGAAGTTTTGCCTTGACGCTTTCCTCCACCGGACTTCAGCAAATTCTACATAACGATCACACGAAGAGGCAATATAAGAGAAAGATGAAAGTAGTATGAAACCCAACTAAAATTTAAGAGCTACCAAGAGGCACATCAGGACTGAATACAAAACACCTAAAACAGAAGATCTGTTTGCTAACATTTGTCACCATTATCACAAGGAAAAGGCAAGGCTTCAAGATAAATTTCTTTAAAAAAAAAAAAATTCACTACAGTTGACATGTTCAGCAAAATGTGTGTGTGTGTGGGTGTGGGGGGGGGGGGGGTGGAGCATGGAGCAATAAACCAGGCTGAGACACTAATATTAATAAAATAGTTATTTCAAATAGTAAGCATGCCTTCCAGCCCAATATTGCAAAAGAAACAAATTTGGACAATAAACAAAAGAAAACCAATAGAAAAAGTAAATTAAAAGTAAAAAATCAAACTTTAGACTTGGGTTCGGGCTTCAAAAAGAACGCAGAGCTTGTACGCCAAGGCCAGCTAAGCTCAAAGCAGTGCAGTGACCTAAAACACAACACACAAGCATTTGAATGTGAAAACACACACACAACCAAAAAAAAACCTAAAAGCCAAATCAATTCAGAATTTCCAACAAAG
The DNA here is from genome assembly GCA_951394345.1 of Salicornia ramosissima. NCBI lineage: Eukaryota > Viridiplantae > Streptophyta > Magnoliopsida > Caryophyllales > Amaranthaceae > Salicornia > Salicornia ramosissima. Next base: position 58,229,220 of record OX596236.1, on the reverse strand, counting down.
ATACGTACCAAAAATATTCGTTAAAGTCATCATAATTTCTCCACTTGGAATGAGGTGCCCTTCCATTGTCGTTGTTAGTTGCCTCCTGATATAAAAATATAAAATTATTGTAACATCTACGCAAGAAAATACCTCTTCTACTCATATAAAAAGCAATAACGTTTATGCAAAATTCTCTATCTTAGCAACTGAGTATGTTGGATTTCAATTAAGGAATTTTAAGGTAAGCTTCAAAAGAAGATCACAAATAACTTTTTCTCCAGCAGATTAATATGTGAATTGGAAATTTCTAGATGAAAATAATTAGTGTATAAGCATCAAAAAACAACTATCAGGAAGATAGAATTGCAGTGTTGGAGAACTTGGGGAATGGGCATCACCATGCCTAATATATAAGCATGTACATCTGTAAGTTTGTGTGTGTGTGTGAAACCAATGATTCGTTATAGGAGCAGATATGAGAAACCATTTTGCTCTTGAATAGATGCCAATTTTCAATTCATCCAAGAAAAGCCATCTATCTCTTAAAAATGTCTGTGGTCATTTGATTCAAAAGACTTCCGTTAAAGAACAGACTTGATAAATAGTTAAATACTGACAACTGTCAAATAATAGGTTAAGAGTATTAAAGCCAGAAAGATTCATTCAACAATGAACTTAGTTCTATTCCACATTTGATGTTTAATCAATAATTCAAAGTACTTTTCTCTTAAAAAGTCTCTGATCATTTGATCCAGTATTTTCCATTAAAGAATAGATTTGATAAACACTGACGATGCTCAAATAAGAGCATTAGAGCCAGAAAGATGCATTTGATAATGAACTTGGTTTTAAGCCATCTATGACGATTAATCAACAGTTCAAACTTCAAAGTTCAAACTATTTCTGTTGTGTATTTTTGACAAAACAGTATTGAAAAAGAGATATAGGTTGCGAAGTAAGAAGCCCCTTTGATATCTTCTTTTGAATAATTATAGTGAAAGTATTGGGTCAAACCGTCTGAACCAATGTTAGTGTCAGACGGACTGACAGTGTTATATTTTCATGGTTTTGCAACCTACATTTGCGTGAAATACATTGGTTAATGAGTCTGACAAAGATGAATACATGGGAGAGCAGAATTGCCGTCAACAATACTATGGCTTCTACATCAAAAAGACAAAAACCAACATAATCATGAGCAAATCTAGCACAGAAAGGGGGGAAGCTTGAACACTTGGCAATGGGTCCAAATCATGGCAAAGCTTCGACATCAAAAACCATGGCAAAGCTTTGATGATGATGAAGAAACTGGAAGACGAAGCAGAAGTAGATCAGAAGCTTTGCTTCAATAGAGGAACAAACTAAAAGATGAAGATGGTGGGAAAAGGCAGCACAGAAGCTTTGCTTCAATAGAGGAACAAATAGAAGATGAAGATGAAGTTCCCCAGGTTTGCTTCAATGGAGGAACAATCTAGCACTGAAGACGGGGGAGAAGTTGAAGCACAGAAGATGGAGGAGAAACAAAATGACCAGGTTTGTTTCTAGAAGATGAAGTTTACCATGTAAGCACAAAAGCCAAATGAGTTTTCCAAGTAATTGACCTTTTTGTCCAGGTTAGTTGTAATTATTTCCAAGTTAGTTTTAATTTTCTCCAGGTCTTTTTTTTATACGTTAATGTTTATTTTTTTCCAAGTTAACGTCTAGTTTTTCTAGGTTAGTGTTAATTTTGTCCAGGTGTGTTTTAATTTTGTCCAGGTGAGTCTTTTTTGTCCAGGTAAGTCATTTTTTTTCAAGATAAGTCACTTTTATGTCCAGGTGAGTCATTTTTTTGTCCAGATGAGTGTTATTTTTTCCATGTAAATTTAATTTCTTTCCAGGTAAGTTAGACTCGTCTAACAATAACATTATTGTCAGACGAATCTAACACAATACCTTCTCTTAATTATATGTATACTACTTCCTCATCTTATTCTAGTTCTAAATTTTACTTTGCATATTTTCCTATGCACAATTTGGACCCATAATCATTACCTAGAAATGAGTAAAAATTATTAAGATAAAATTAATAAAATTACATATTGAGACAAATAAAATGGATCTAAATAGAAGGTCAAAGTTACAAAAAATGTATTAAGACTAGAAATGAATTAATTCTTATGTATTCATTCTAAAAATGAGTTATTGAGTTTACATTAAAAAAAACTTAATATACTAAGTATACGTGAATCAACAGCAACCATAGGGCTAGGAAGCACAGGGATGGGCCCTCGGCCACACTTCGCGTACTGGGACAGCATGGGACGAGGACGGTGTGGGTACGGCAAAAAAAATGTCCCTGAGATGCTTTGGTCAAGTTGTGTATGGCTGTGTCATGCTTGGGACATGGAGGTAGGCAGGTAGCTGGTCAAGGGGGCGTTTTGGAGACGGCTAAGAAGCAAAATTGCCTTCCCATTTTTTTTTTGAAAGGAAAAGAATCAAAATCAAAGCTTACCCTGAATATATTGAACAAAATATTATGCAAATACTAAAAAATTTAAAAATCAAAGCTTACCTATACAATAATTATATATTTCGAGTTCAGCCCTCAATTAATATCGTATTATTTTGCAGATTTGGTTAATTGAAGACAAAAACCATAAGCCCTAATTTTTCGACTTTCATACTACTAGCTAATTGAAGGTTGCTTTTCACTGCGTCGGTGAAAGAGATTGCCAACCACGGTCACTGACTCATAGTCGGCGGCAGAAGAAGTAGTGAATCTCTAGCACTCTCAACAATGCATCTGCTGTTTAGACTGTGCAGCACTTCCTTTCGCCCTTTTTTTTTCTGCAATTATTATTCTGGAACTTCTTTTGAGATATGGACACGCTTCTATTATTTTTTAATTTAAAATTGATGAGAAATCAGTCAGACTTACTACCTCCCGTCACTTTTATTTGTATTTAATCTCTATATTTGGGTTTTACACTTTAACCTTTGGTTTTCTCCAAGCTATTACTATTTACCAATAGCCTATTTTGTACTCCCTAGTTTTTACTGTTGAAGAAATGAAACTAATTTTTCTTTTGAGGGTGTAATTGCTGGTTTTATGTGTGTGTGTGTGTGTGTCCCAAAGCCATACCCGTTTTATAATTTTTTAGTTTGCTGTTTTCAGTCCCCATTCCCATTTCTGATCCCGTATCCATACCGGAGCTACCCAGCATAAGAAAACTTTTAATCTAATGTGAATAAGAGAATTGTAGGATGCCTTTAACCTAATGTATCTGTAGTTATATTACTTATATAATGTATTTGGAGTTTATGTATGTTGCACTTGTAGTTATACTAGTACCTTCATCCTTCCTACCATAGCCTAATCCGATATATAATTTCCGTTCCAATACTAGTCTCCTTAATTTAAGCATGGTATGATGACAGTATGACACAACTCTTGAAAAGGCTAAAATATTTCCAAACAAGTTTAAAAATCAGATTCTGACAATATCAGACAATTAAATTATGAGCAAAAACAAGAATATTTAATCATATAAGGAATGAAGAAAAAAAAAATTATAAAAAAAAAAAAATCAAGCACAAACACTCAGTTTACCTGTACATATATCAAGAAAATTTAAGAAATTAACCTTTACAATTTATGCACCACATGATCAAACATTACACTACAATCAAAGGATTCAAAAGTAATAAGGATGGAAAAAAATGCACCTACCGCTGCAACAACATCGTATAACGGAGAGATCACTCTTTCCAGAAATGAGACACCATTATTAGTCTTGCAACTATCAGCTTGCTTCATAACTTGCTGCCTCAGGATCTCATCCATTTCTCTGGCCATCTGAAGAAATTGCAGCACAGAAGATGTTTCAACATGAACCAATTGCAGCACAGAAATGGAAAAAAAATACTACCTCCGTATCGCAATACTTGCAACTTTTGTCATTTTAGGTTGTAACACAATACTTGCAACAAATATTTTTTTACTATATTTAGTGAAAAAATTACCCATGTGAAGCTTTTTTTAACTTTACTTTTGTTGTGGCCCACTTAATTATTCATTTTTCACTCTATCTCTCTTAAAATCCAATTTTTGCCTAGGAGTTCGTATCGCATACTTATGTAGCGAGTATTTGCGATACGGAGGTAGTATATATTAAGTGAATGTAGCCATTATGCTAGAGCTCCCAATACAGACTAACCATGATATCCTCAATACTGCTTCAGCTATCTTAAAGAGCAAGTAATACTAAATAAGTGTTCATTTCAAGTTAACTTACATGATGAAATATGTAGCATAAGCACTCTGGCAGAAATCGAATGTTTGCAGCTTCACCCCATATAAGGAAATACAATGACACAAACAACAACTTCTTTTCCCTGCCAAGGGATCCTAAACTGCACAGAGTATACAATAAGTGTGAGCAAAATGAATCCCCCATATGAATAAATCAAAAACCAGCAATAATCCAGAGAACATAAACTATACAGACTACAGCCAAGTGCAGACAGTCACAGAAGTTCATTGAGATACAACAACAACAAAGCCTTAGTCCCAAAATAATTTGGGGTCGGCTACACATTATATGGAATCCTTTGTTTTAAAAAGCACACCTTGGGTACGCCTAGGCGCGCCTCCCTCCCATGCCCGGGGAAATGAGCTTTATCTAGGCGAGACTTAGTCCCCTACAAAAGGCACCTTTGCACAATTGCACCTTAAGGAAAATAGCTAAGATTTAAGTTATAAATTGAAGAATGATTGAAATTCTGTCAAATTGAGACTACCTTATCTTTACATATATCATTATTTAAATTATTAGGGATCCTTTTAATTAGTATTAAATACAATCAAAGAAAAAAAAATTGAAATAAATATATAAATACATGCTCCTCGCTACAAAAGACGCACGAATAGGCTCCAGTGACCATTTGCACCTTACACCATTTAAAACTAAGATGGAATCGCAAATGTCATTTGCCCACAACACTGAAGAGCTTTGAGATGAACCTCAAAATTTTAGCCAATAGATATTAAGTCCATAAGTACGGAAAAGCACCATTAACATGAACAGCCAATGAATGCAAGTATTTCTCATTTTAACAAATTAATTAAGGATTCAAATATAGTCAATCTTTGGCAAGAATTTCAAGAAATTTGAACTCTTACGTGCTCCATACTGTCTGAACACCCAAGTAACTACACCATTTAATATAGTTGTCCAGGGACTTCTCGAACACCCTCTTTACAGCCTCCTCATCCAAATTCTGATACAAAACAAAGGTAAAAGAACTTTATTTTAACTTGTTACAAACAGAAAACCACAATATTAAATGGACAAAAAGAAACTGTTCAATCTACATTCTTAATAATCAAATATTATAGCCTATATTTTACTACATCTTCCACGTCTTATATTGCCAGCATAAGGATAAAAAAACAAAAAAAAATTAAGAAGAATATTAAAACATTAAAGAAAAGGATATGTGAGGACATGTATTGGAAATAATTCAAACCAAATCCACCTTTTACAAATGTACTTCAAATGATACACATAAAACTATACATGCCAATGAACCTCAGGAATCAGGATGTGCATCATTAAAGAAGACTGTCTTATATTGCCAGCATAAGGATGAAGTACTGTACCGGCTCAATTTCTTCAGGGATTCGGAGCCGAGATTGCTCATTTGCAAGGAGATGGATTACATGCTCCCTCTGATTGGAGACATTGTCTTTCTGTCAATTGTCATCAAGATTAAACATTAAACATTATTAGGAGTTCAAGAGTACCAGTGATATTCATTAATTTAGCATAATAATAGTATTGTAATACAAATAGTACACCAAATTCCAATATAGCATAAAAGGCATTAATCAAAGGAAAAGAAGTGGGTGTATCCCACATTCTTCTTTGTTTCGGAGGGGCAGGAAGTGGTTAAAGTCTCAAGAATGGTACCAAGACTTCATATAAATTCCCACTTAGCTCCCTATGCAAGCCAAAAAATTACTTATAATGATCCAACATTTTAGCAGTTCTATCTTTGATTACTACTTAATAATCCAGCCTTTGTACCCATTTTTTTTATTGGGCAAAATGTAGAAGAAATCAAGAAACCTGCTATAGTAGGTTAAATTCCAAAAAAAAAAAAGTAAAAAGAAAATTAAAAGGATGTTTTGCAGGTGAGTAGCCTATTTAATGGACACTACACCCACTTCTTCACACCACCATATCCAAAAAATATTTAAAAAATCCAAACCTTTCTCTTCTTCATTCCTTGTGCTTTTGTATCCTGTTCTTTCTAAATTAGCTTGAGTCCTATTTTTAGTTGTCTTCTTCACTGTCGTTTCTATTTCATCACATTTGTTGAATTAATGGAAATAATAACTACTCTTGGAGTGGAGCAACAAAAACTGAAGGAGAATGGATTTAGAGTTAGGAGGAGCCATTCTAAAGGCAAAAGGAGAGGAACTCTAACAAACAAGAGATTAGGAGATGACGTTTACTCAGTGACCAAGTCTGAGAGTACTCCAACTCTTACAATCGATGAACAACAGAAAGTATAGACAACAAGAGTGAAAATTCCACCCGAAGAATTTCAATCAATGAAACCTCGAAAAAAAAAATCATACAAAGACCAGAATTGTACTAAATTACCCTCAAATTAATGACAAATTTTTGCCCTCAATTACGCTAAAAATTTTGATGAGAACTTTTCATATGAAATATAGATGTCAATTTTCATTTGGATTTTGTTGTCAATATTGCTATGAATTACGAATTCAAGTAAAAAAAATGTCAAAAGCTTTGGATTTATTTTTTTATTTTTCTCTTTTCTTTTTTAGGTGGGATAGACTCAAGATTTCAAAGAAGAGGAAACCAGCTAGAGGAGATTTTAAAGGTTTCGTTGAAAGGAGTAGACAGGAGGAGACAGAAGCAAGAGGTTAGAGAGGACACCAATTGGGCCTATTGGGTCAGTCTTCGGACCATAAGTATTTGGTCAGACGATCTGACCCAATACTTTCTCAAAAAGATAAGTCCAGACCTCGGGTTGTTCAACCCAGTGATTTTCAAAACAATGCAAACAAACATTCAATATGGTACAAAAAGAGGAAAGATGAAGATAAACTATCTAATTCAGACCTGGAACCCAAAAACAAAATGCAGAAAATCAAGCATATCAGGGCCCCTAACAGGAGAAATGAAATCAGCTGGCACTTCAGGAAGACCTCTGATGTCCTTCAAAGCAGACACAGCTGCTCTCACCTGATATCAAGTAAAAGCAAAAAAGAAGCACCAATGTGAAAACCACATCTATTTTAGAGTATTCAACTCTTAATAATCATATCCTTCAACGACTTACCTCAGGGAGAGTACCAATCCTGTTTGTTGTGACTATAGAATCCAGGGGAATTATATTGTAAGCAATCAAATCTTCGTTCATAGCTGCATCTGACTCCATAACACGCTTAAGCTGGCAGAGAAAATAAATTGAATTTACTTACAAGTGAATAATTGATCTGCTAAGAATTTGTAGCAATCATTTATACAACTGTATACAATCAACACATTATGTTATACAATTAAGTTTGGAAGACACTAAGGAGATATCAGTGGCAACCCTTCAAAAAAGGAAGGCCAGGCAATGTACAAAAGGCACAAGCCACAAGGTGCACGAGGTGATAAAAAATTTCCTTGCGCCTTAGGCACACTAAGTGAGGTACACAAACAATGGAGGAAAAATGTGCTTGGCCTCTGCGTGCCCAAGTCACCTTGCACCTTATGCTTGCCTTTACATAAAGGTACCAAAACAACAAACCCTAAACCTCAAGGAACATCAAGCATTGACAAAAATGAGTACAGATTTATAGGTAATAAGTTGAAGCCAAAGAGTACTCAAAATTTTAGTCACATAACCAAGGAATTACAAACAATGCATTCAATTGAAGTGCTTGCCTAAATATGCATAAAAAAATATTAAAAAAATCAAAAGATAGCTTGAAAGCTTTCATTAATGAAAAAAAGAGCAATAAGAAAGATACAATCCCTTAATAAATGCATGACTTTCCAAAATGATGTGATTTCTATAGCTTAAGGACAGCATGAAATGGTAAAGAGCAGAGCATCCTAAGGTGTGGCAAGTAATCAAAAATTGAATCCAACCTTAGTTTTGGGACTTGAAAGCTAAACTACAATGTGAATTGAGCTTGAGCCATTTGATATAGAGGTCGAGGAGAACGACCCCTTCAACACCAAAGCAAATCTTTACGAGCTAGGGCCCAGAGAAGACAATACCTACTAGAGGGCACCTGTTCAACCAAGGATAGGGGTGTTACACTTGGAGGGTATAGAAAATATCTACTAGTAGGCTCTTGTTCACCCAAAGATAGGGGTGTTACTGGGAGGGTTTCCTTTCCGTTATCTTGGAATACCAGTTAACTCTAAGATATTAAAGATTGGACAATACGAGGCCCTGGTGAACAAGATGACTTTAAAGATCAACACTTTGTAGAAATCTTTCTTTGCTACAAGATCAAGTTAGTAATGTTGTATTGATGAGCGTATACACCTACTGGGCTCAAATATTGCTATTTCCTAAGCAAGTCATAAAACAAGTTAATAAGATATACAGTTGCTTCTTATGGCAGGGAAGTGGTGACTGGTGATGGAAAGAAGCCTGGATATGTATCCTGTGACACCTTATGCAACTATGCAAGCCTAAGAAAGCAAGGGGACTCGGCATTAAGGATGCCTCGTATGGAAAATCAACTGAAATATAGCAAAGAAGGAAGATACACTTAAGAGTGAAATGGATGCATAAAGTGTATACGAACCAAAGATCCTACGACCCGGATTTCCTAGCTGGAATTGAGGATCTGTGTAAAATCAAGGATGGTTCGAAGCATATCATAATGCAATGGAGCAGCACTCAAAGGTATTTAGTCCAGTGTCACATAATTCGGCATTCGTTTCGGAACGCGGAACGAATTTGGGAGCGGAATTCTCAGCCCGTAGGTTTAGGGTTTACTATAATTTATTGATTTATTGATAATTCGGCATTAGTTTCGGAACGCGGACTGAATTTGGGAACGGAGTTCGCAGGGTTGAGGACCGAATTATGTGACACTGATTTTGTCACGAAGATTTATACTCTTTTGCAGCTTGTTTATGGGAATGTTCAATGGACCTATGCTATCTAGAGCTAGAGTAGGGCAGCTGAGCCCAAACCCCAATTTATTACTTGGTTAAGCAAGCTAGGAAGGCTTCAAACTGAGGAAAGACATCATAAAATTGGAAATGTAAAAGCATACTAGGAAGGCTTCAAATCAAAGATAAACTTGGACAACTCTGAGTAAAATCAAGGATGGTTTTAAGCATTTCATGATGGAGTGGGACAACTATCTACGTTTTTCAATCATGATGTACACTCTTTTGCAGCCGGACAATGGGAATGTTCAACGTACCTACGCTATTTGAAACAGGGGCAGCTCAGCCCAAATACCAATTTATTACATGCTTAAGCCTGCTAGGAAGGCTTCACACTAAAGTTAGACTTCATAAAACTGGGATTGAGCATGATGGCCTCTGTCTAATCTATAGGTTGTACTCTAATACTCATATAGTATTCAAAGCCGTGTTAGTAGCTAGGTTTGAGTGTGCATAACTAATTCTAATCGAGTTAAATTTTTTCGAACAAGAGGAAGGGCAAGAGATCGAAAGCTGAGAAGATTATAGTTGTTGTGATGATGCGGAAACGGTACTAATGCGTTGATCGCGAATAGCAACACGGTTGCCACATTTAATTTTTATTTTCCTACTTTTAATGTTTTTTAAGTAATTTGCACATTCTGAAGAAAATGATACGAAGTATTAACACTGATAATAATAATACTCCAATATGGATGTTGGAGAAATTTGAATTTTAAGAAGAAAAAAAAAAAAGACTGCAAATATTTTTGCATCAAGGGTCGGCGTTAACCCCTTTCCTTTTTGCATTGGTTATAGATCAAGTGACAAGACCAATCCAAGATGAGGTACCATGGTGTATGTTGTTTGCAGATGATATTGTATTGGTGGATGAAACTAAAACAGGGGTTGATGCCAAATTGGAGCAATGGAGACAACAGCTGGAATCTAGAGGATTTAAGCTAAGTCGGACTAAGACTGAGTATTTGGAATGTCGTTTTGGGTCACAGAGGGGGGGCAAGTGATGTTGTGGTGAGGTTAGACGGGAAAGATCTAGCCATGAGCAAGTGCTTTAAATATCTTGGGTCAATCTTCCAAAAGAATGGAGATATTGACCAAGATATGGCTCACAGGATCAAGTCGGGGTGGCTTAAATGGAGAGCGGCCACAGGAGTGTTGTGCAATCGAAGCATCCCCTTAAAGTTGAAGGGGAAATTCTACAGGACCGTTATAAGACCAGTGTTACTCTATGGTACAGATTGTTGGGCTTCTAAGAAGGAGCATATCCAAAAGGTAGGGGTTACAGAGATGCGGATGTTGAGATGGATGTGTGGCAACACTCTACGAGATAGAATCAGAAATGAAGATATTCGTAGGAAAGTTGGTGTTGCGGATATTGCAAGCAAGCTAAGAGAATCGCTTGCGTTGGTTTGGGCATGTAACACGGAGACCGGTGTTACTCTATGGTACAGATTGTTGGGCTTCTAAGAAGGAGCATATCCAAAAGGTAGGGGTTACAGAGATGCGGATGTTGAAATGGATGTGTGGCAACACTCTACGAGATAGAATCGGAAATGAAGATATTCGTAGGAAAGTTGGTGTTGCGGATATTGCAAGCAAGCTAAGAGAATCGCTTGCGTTGGTTTGGGCATGTAACACGGAGACCCAGGGAGCACCGATACGATCAGGGGGATTTCAAACGTGGTAGCTTAGTTTTAAAAGGCGCGCCTCACTCTCAAGCTCTGGGAGATGCGCTTTAGCTAGGCGAGACTGAGCAACCTCCGAAACGCACGCGCCTCGTGCGCCTTTGAGCGCTTTTTGGTAAGGCGCGCCTTAAGAAAAATAGCTTAGATTTAAGTTATAAGTTGAAGAATGATTGATTTTTTTTCAAATAGAGACTATCTTACCTTTAGAAATATCAATATTTAAATTATTAGAGGTCTTTTTAATATATATTAATTACAATCAAAGAAAAAATTAATTTGAAATAAGTATATAAATACAAGCGCTTCGCCTAAAAGGCGCACGCCTTCACCTTGCGCCTCGCGCCTAGGCTCCAGCGACTGTTTGCGCCTTGGTGCGCCTTGCACCAAGCGTGGTAGGGGGAGACCGAAAATGACTTGGTGGGAAGGAGTTAAAAAAGATATGAAGCAGTTGGATTTACAAGAGATTGAGGCTCTCGACTGTGCGGGGTGGAGGAGGAAAATCTATGTGGACGACCTCTCGGAATAATCACTTTGGTTCATGTAGCCGACCCCACTTATGGGAATTAGGCTTGATTGAATGATTGACTACAAATATTTTTATATTTTGATGAAATTGGATAAAGCGGTATAGTACTGTACGGAGTTAATGGTGTGTCATGTGTAGGCCAGCAAGTAAATGTACGGAGTAAAATAGAAGTGGTATAGTAGTGTGATAAAGTGGATTAAAAATAATAGAACAAACCTGAACAACTTACAACTGGAAAGCTGTAAATTATTAAAGGTTATAATTGTGCTAGGTGTCCTGAACTACTCCACGGTCCCACCCCAAAATCTATCTTTTATATTCACTTTTTTGCCCTCCCTTTCTACTGTTTTATGGATCATGAAGGCTGATGCAGTGGTATCGTCTGATGCGGTGAAGAATGCGCTTTAATTTTATGCCTCGTTACACAGTGTCAATATCGTGACGGTAAGTTTCAAAATTGTTACATCACGCCCGCATCGCAACGATTCGTTTGCATTTTAATAACATGGGTCTTTCCCTAACAATTTAAGTAATGATATATATAAAACCAAGATAAGTCTCAATCCAAAGAAATTTCAATCATTCTTCAATTTATAATGTATATCTAGCCAATTTTCAAAAGGCGCACAGGAGCGCCTCATTAAAGGCACTATAAGGCGCACAAGGCCGTAGGTGGCTGAGCCTCACCTGGTTGAAGCCTATTTCTCAAAGCCTAGCAGCAAGGCACGCCTAGGCGCACTTTTTAAAACGAAGCTCGCATTAAACAGCTACTACAGAATTTAGAATCTTATAGAACAAAGCAAACAAATTTCCTAAGTTAACAGAAATAAAAGAAGCCTTAGATATAACCTCCTCCGGAATCATTGTTTCAGCTTCTTCAGGGGAAACCTCCCGTGTCATTTGTTCAAGTACTTCTCCCAACACTTTGAGAGTTGCAAAAATCTTTTTCCTTTTCTTGGTTTTCCTTTCCAGCCTGATATCAGAGGAACAAATACTTGTAAACTTATTTTGATACAATCACATAGCAATATAATAAAAGTTGATATTCAACCCTTACAACTCAAAGTCATCAATACATCATAAATGCAGTTACGGCCACGAAAATCATCTATATAATATACTAAAAGGCGTTCATCGCACCGTATTGCGCCACATTAAGTGGACTAATGTCATATCATTGTCCATGTCATTAGTCTACATTTCATCACACCATTTAAAACCCAAAATGAACTAAAACAAAAGGCTTAAACAAACATCGAACCCACAAACTAGCTCCATGTAGTTGGACTTTTTACCAGTAGTCTATATTTTCTCCATATATTTAATAAGGAGTCGTTTGGTTCGCTTAAGGGAAAGGGAATGGCTTAAAGAAAGGGAAAGGAAAAGAATAGAATGAAAATGTCATTAATTTAAAATATCGTTTGGTTTAAACAATAATGGGAAAACAACATTAATTAACACCACTACAAACACCAACCACAATAATAAAAAATGACTCCATGACCCCACCACCACCACCCACTCTGTTGCCGGCCCTCCCCACTCCCATCGCCGCTTCGTCACGCCCCAAACCACCTTCCCCACCCACGTAACCCCCCCCCTCTAGGTTTTTTTTTCAAAAAACCCTAGAACCTCCCTCCCCCACCGAAAACACCCTGCCACCCCTCCCCCCACTAGGGTGGGGGAGGGGTGGCAGAGTGTTTTTGGTGGGGGAGGGATTGACTATATTTTACCTTATGTATAAATCGCAATTAGTAGTTAAAGTGTGTTGGATGAATAATAACAAAAGTCAAAGTGTTACATCTAAAAAAACGAAGGGAGTATATCTTTGCACATTTAAACACTCTTTACAAATCTACAACCTCAATGTTGGCAATTGATATGACCGCACCAACCCTTATGTATAAATCGCAATTAGTAGTCAAAGTGTGTTGGATGAATAATAACAAAAGTCAAAGTGTTACATCTAAAAAAACGGAGGGAGTATATCTTTGCACATTTAAACACTCTTTACAAATCTACAACCTCAATGTTGGCAATTGATATGACCGCACCAACCCTACCCCAAGTATGTCGATTTGCTTGAAATAACTGAGCAAATCTATTTATAGAAATTCATATGGACTTGACAGATAGTCAATTAACACTCCCCACCCTAAAATAAAAAAATCAAAAATAGATAAACAAAACAAAACAAAAATTTTAAAGATCCCTACTTTACAAAGGCCCAAACCAACACTATAGTATTATGTATGATAGAATTGTGATACAGTATACACATACAATAAGTCCAATCTATCCTTTAACATATCTCATCTCACAAAGCCATATACCTTAATGTTTATAAACCATGAAGCATGAACTCTCAAATACAGATTAAAAAAACAAGGAAAAGGCATGAGCTGACAACCTCCAAGCCCACCTCAGATCCTTTAGGTCTGTGGTTCGATTACTCAAACCCATGGAAAAAAATAGCGGTCACGTTCGCGGAAACAGTCGCGTTGTCGCGGGAATCGCTTGTAACGGCAAAAAAGAACGTTTCAAGGCTGTCGCGGCGTGAACTTTATCAAAAAAATCACATAAGCTCAATATTAAGCTTTTTCAATCTTCATTTATTCTTATTTGTTTTTCTATCACATTATGTCAAAAAATATTATTAGTTATTATTATTAAAATTTATTTATAATCCAGCTTATTTATTGAAAATTTAACTATTGCAAAGTACAAGTATGGCTTCTCTTAGCCTTTTCTTCTTTAATTTTTATTTTATTTTATAAAAAACGGGCGTTTCTTGCAAAAACGCGTTATAAAACGGGCATTTTCCCAATACGGAACGCCATCGCAGCGATTTTTGTGTGAATTCCAACTCTCAGCACTATAACGGCATTTCGCGTATCGGTATCTCAGAACCAGGTTACAGAATGGCCGTTACGTAACGGAACGGCGGAATTTTAATTCCATGCTCAAACCAACAATAGTAGTAGGTTTTCTTATCTTATACTCCCTCCATTTTGTTTTACTTTCTACATTTGACCCAAAAAGACTCAAACCAACAATACAATAGTAGTAGGTTTTCTTATCTTATACTCCCTCCGTTTTTTTTTTTTTTACTTGCTACATTTGACCCAAAAATCTCTTACACTTTTGGTCAAATGTAACAAAAAAAAAATGGAGGGAGTAAGAACAATACATAACCTAAACTGAATTGTCGATTATCAAGTAGTAGGCCAACAAATCATTACCGGTAATTTTTTAATATGTAGTTGTTATAATTTTTACAAACAAATAACTAAAGATATTAATCTTTAAAGTTTTGTTTCGATAAGCATGAAAAGATGAAGTGAGCAAATTATTTTAAAAAAAACGGAATGAGTATAACGGATGATATGTTACATACAGGGCAAATGTATATATGGCTTATTAAACTCTTGACATTAATTAAAGAAAATGTGGTTTGTATGTATTATGGAAGTTTTTCGTAAAATGAGCTTAACATAGTCGGTTAAGATACTAATAAGACACCGAAAGCCATATAAAAAAAAATAATGAGGGTAGAAATTAGCTCAGACAGAAGAGCATACTCTCCAAGGTTCCCAGTAAAAGTTCCGGATTCTCGAAGCTTAGTTTCATCTTGCAACAGCTGATCCACTTTATTAATTTGTCTATATTTCCTGTAGAATTCCTGCAAAAGAGCAATATCTTGGCTTCTGTCTATACTTCCAGCTTCTCTCTTGGCTAACTTTTGCTGCATTGAGACAAATATCACAAGTATAATACAGAGGAAAAGGAAACACTCCAATGTTGCATTAGAATCAAAAATACAATCTACAACTTGTTAAGCATTTAGTCAACAACAGCATAAATAAAAATATTAACATTATAATAATCCAGTTCTGGCAGGATGAAAGCACATCAT
The DNA here is from genome assembly GCA_951394345.1 of Salicornia ramosissima. Lineage (NCBI taxonomy): Eukaryota > Viridiplantae > Streptophyta > Magnoliopsida > Caryophyllales > Amaranthaceae > Salicornia > Salicornia ramosissima. The sequence continues at coordinate 58,213,911 of OX596236.1, read as the reverse complement.
AGAACAATCCATTATGACAAGAAAACAATATATCTTCACACTTAGTTCAAGCATAGCATGTCACTCATCTTGTATGCAATTTTCATCTTTTGGAAATATGACAATTCCAGTATCTCGGCAGGATGAAATCACATAATAGAGCAATCCAGCATGACCCAAAAAACAAAGGTGTCTCACAATAAGTTCTAACATAGCATTTCACTCATCTTTTATATGCTTCATCTTAGGGAAGTAAAATTTGCTTATGATGCAAGGTCATTTTACTCAAATTACAATCTATATACTTGTATCCATGTGGTTCACATGACTACAACATGAAGCTCACTCACAAGCTAAAAAATAGATAAAAACAAAAAATATAACAAGCCCTCTTAAAAGAGACTAACATTTACACCTGTACCAACAGGGGCGGAGCCAGGGGTGCTGGCGGGGGCCTTGGCCTCCCCCTTGGCCCAAAATTGCTACTATATGTTTAAGTTTAAGTGAAAATAAACAATAAAAGTCTAGTAGCTCAATTGATTTGAATTTGATTGCTTGTTTATAGTTCTGTAGACTAGGGTTCGAGTCTCACTAGCTATATCCTTAACTTTTTTGCTCTCTACCATTTTACATTTTATTACTTTCGTGTGATATTGATTTCGGCCCCATGATAAAAAAAAATTCTAGCTCCGCCACTGAGTACTAAGTCTAACAAGAAAATGCTTATGGTTTATATCTACAGGCATTCTGGGTCACCATGTCAACAAAAATAATGTCGTGATGTGGTCTGGTGGATCATTCATAAATGCTGCTGGCAACCATGTACGCCAAGGCTCAATTCGCATGAGGGGAAGTAAAAGAGAGAAAAGGACATTGTATTTCATTAATCACAAAAAAAAGGAATAATATTCAAAGATATTTCATACCTTGATCACAGACATTAACCCAGTCTTGAACTGCAGCACACCTCGTCCCTCGCTATTAGGATCAAGATTCTGAGCCATCGAATAACCATGCTCACAAACTGCCAAAAAAAAAAAAAAACCCATATAAAATAATTCAAAAATGCATTACTAATCTTCAATGTTGTGAGCGTGCAACTTCATTTGGATTAGAGCTTTGATACTTCAGTAGTTTAATAGTGTGATCAAAGTTAACATGGTATATTGATGAAATGAAAAATTACGGATTCGAGCAACATTAGGATCTTCATCTTGAATTTCATCAGCAGCTCGGAGTATATCATCAATAACCCTACTATTAGCCAGTGAAGAAGGAACATTGCCAGCAATTCCAGTGGTGTGCCTCCCATGAGCATCTGTACCACCTCTTGCACTTCTCACTGCTGCCCTAACCAACCTTTCCCATAACTCTTCTGCTCGAGACATCTTCTGCTCCCAATAATTAAATAAACAGAAAAGGATTACTGCATTATTAAGTACTGCTAATAGACAAGGAATATTGGAGATTCATCAATTGAAAAAGGAAAACAAAAAAAAAAAAAACACTTGTCCACATACAAGCAATGACAAGTTTCTTGTGCAATTGAAAGCGTGTTCATCCAAATTAAAACAAAAGAGAATCATGAATTAAGATAAGCAATTATCGCTTTGAGACACCAAAGTTCACTCGAATTTAATTTTAAAAGGAAAAATCAAGGAAAAATGATAACAAATTGAATTTATACCTGGAAAACTAAATCTGAGCAGAACTTGACTTAATTCAGCTTCGAATGAGCTACCAAATCATCTTTTAGCCAAATAAGAAGAGATCAGTGAGGGAGTAAAGCTTAAACCCTAAGATCGTAAAAGGAATTACAGTTATTATAGATGTAAAGATTCAAATTTGGAAAATGAAAAGGAGAAGAGTTAGAAGACTATGGAGTGTATGGTCTATGGAGTGCAAAAGGAAATGAAAAATGGGCAGTTCCTTTTTCACCTTTTTTTTATTTTTGAGGAAATTAATTGAACGAGTAAATAAATTAATTGGTTGGATTCGGACCAGCCAGATGTTTGTGATCCGGTGATTCGGTGAATATATCATGTTCAAAATGATAAATATTAGTTCAAGTAAAGTTTATGTTTAAAATGATGAATATTGCGGTAAAAAATAATCTAATATTTCATGTATCTTATTTTATGAACGTGAATATTGTCAATCCTAAGTTGTATGCAGGGGTGGATCCAGCATGGTCTGGTAGGGCATAGGCCACCCATTCCTAAATAAAAACCAAGTTCAATTTGGGCTTCTTGGTTTTACACAATAAAAAAAAAAAAAGGATGAAAGGTCACATGACTATGACTAAGTGAGGATAAGTAGGAAACCTAACAAAAACCTAACACATTGTCTCTCTCTTCTCCTACTCTCCTTTGGCCTCTGGCCGTCCAGGTGTAATCGGTCGGTCATGCAGGAGTAGTCTAGGTGCTCATACATGCAGTCGAATAGTCGTGTAGCCAGTTTGTACACTCAGACCGGCCACCACTCGCCAAGACGCCGCTAGAAATTTACGGCTTGTATCCCTTATATCCCTTATTTCCCTAATTACCACTTTTCAACTTCCTTGCATCCCTTATTTCCATGAATCTACGGCTTATTTTTCGCCATTTTTATTAATTTGAACTTAAAAACTCATTATTTTGCAATGAATTTAGTTGTTTAAATTTTTTGATAGAATTTCAAACAAAATTCCAATAATTTAAGAGAGAGATTGAATAATGGAGGAATAAGATAGAGAAAAAACGAAACAAAAATCAAGGAGAAAATAAATCTGCATGTAGGAGAAGTCATTTTATAAAAAATAAAAGGACTTGGGATTACAGAAAGTTCGTTGGTCTCAGGTCCAACCAATAATTTGCGTTACTTCGTGCAATATATTATATTCTCCCCAATCTATGTGCTCTCCAAAAATATGCAACCCACAATATATACTTGCCCATTAAGTTGATAACAAAGGTTCGTTAGGTTTAATTTTAAAATTTGAATAATGTTTATTGATTCTTATACTAATGTGAACATCATTCTATTAGTACTCACGCATAAAGATGGCAATCAGGTCATTTAGGTCGGGTGCAAGTTGAATTCATTCAGGTCGTGTCATTTCGGGTTCAATAGCTTCTAGTCTCTAGCTGGGTTGGATTCGGGTGTTTGCCAAACTGGTTTAGAGGACATAATAATCATGATTACACATCATTAATGGTCAGTTGATGCGGATCGGGTCCGGACGAATTCAGACAAATGGTATCATGTTAGTTCGAGCCTGTTTCAGATCGATTCACATTTGTCATCTCTATAATCACTAATGTAGTTAACGGCTTAACGCTGAATAATTTCTAACTAATCTGGTGTCAAACTCTATTTCCACAATATCTCAGACTTCAATCTTGTTAATTTTCAAAGAAATTCAGTTCATATTAGCTCATGATAAGTCTAGAATTTTGTTATTTCATTTGAGTTATGATTAATTCCCTCCAAATTACAAGGTCTACCTCAATAACCAAAAAATGCAACCATTGTATTTTTTTGAAAGGCGGATTTTGTTTTTTAAAAAAGCCAAAATTACAAGCATCCATTGCATATGTAGTGTAATGTGGAACACAATCATACCAAACGTTTTAATGGACTACACAACAATAGTTTTTTGGCTAATATTTGAGCAACTACTACATTACCCTTCCTTTTAACATGACTCCAACTAATGTTACTAAAACATTTAACTAATTCAAGAATATCACAAATCAACAAAGAGAGAAGAGATAAATCAGTTGCTTACTATTGTAATTTTGGCAATATTTAATTTTTATTACTTTAATCCACAATGATAATTTATATATAAGGAACAACATAGTCATGTGAAAATCTCGTTAAATTCATCTCAAACTCTAGTTTTTTAAGGCTTTAAGCTCGAGTTTTAATAACTTTTACAAATTTATAATCAAGGCCATAAATTATTCTTTAAAATTTATCTCAATATACATGAAAATACAATAATTGAATCCAGCATGAATGTTTAATCGTTGTCATTAATATGTTACGGAGGGAGTATATTTTTCATATTACCACTTTATAACTTGAGCAAATTATCGTGTATAAATCAAAATTATTTCATAGTAGATTGTTCGGATAGTACTCATGCATTGCACGGTTTTTTACAAAACAAAGTAAGAATACTTTTTAATACGATATTTTCTTTGTAATAATTAATTGTAAGCATGTTAAATGTTCATCACACTAATACTCATAATGAGTATGAGTTTGTTTCAAACGAAAAAAAACTACTAATGAGTAAAACTATAAACTAATTGTGCATGAAAATAAATGTTTAATTAAAAACACAATTTTAAATCCAAGTAAGAATAATAATCAATTTAATATCCCGTCAAAAAATAATAATCAATTATTTAATATTTAAATTCTATTAATGCTGTAATAAATTCTAGGAAAGAAAAAGATTGCATAAAAAACTAAGAAGATAACAAAATTTATTTTGGAAGAACAATGCGTTTTCTGCACGACTGGCCGTACAGAAAACAAATCATGCGACATATGTAGTGCACAAAACAACAAATCATTTTTCTTCAAATGTAAACCATGCAATCAATTGTTGGCATTGCTTCATTTTTTTAATATCTATACTTTCCTACCAATAAGGCTAGGAGTGATAAAAAAACATTTCAAATTTTTTCAAATGTATTTTTTTACAAAAAATACAGTTCTAAAAAATAAAATATAGACACTAAAATTCCTAATTTTTTATTCTCTACAAATAGAGATCCATATTGATATAATAACTTCTAACGTTTCGTGTGGGGGTTACAAAGTTCATTTGTGTGCGGGTTTACAAAATTCATTCATATGGGGTTACAAGGTTAATTTTGTAACCCAAAATAACTTTGTAACTCCCAACAAAACACTTTCAAACTCGTTTAAACACTTTGTAACCCAACAACACTTTGTAACCCAACGTAAACACTTTTTAAGCTCAAAAATACTTTGTAACCCCACGTAAGCACTTTGTAACCCCACATACACACTTTGTAACCCCTCAAAAAACACTTTGTAACCCCACTTAAACACTTTGTAACTCCACGTAAGCACTTTCTAACCCAAAAAATACTTTGTAACCCCACTTAAACACTTTATAACCCCACGTAAGCACTTTGTAACCCAAAAAATACTTTGTAACCCCACATACACACTTTTTAACCGTACCCCCCCAAAAAACGAACACTTTGTAACCCCACTTAAACACTTTGTAACCCCACGTAAGCACTTTGTAACCCAAAAAATACTTTGTAACCTCACATACACACTTTGTAACCCCAAAAAACATTTTGTAACCCCTAGTTAAACACTTTTAACCCCAAAAAACACTTTGTGACCCAAAATAAACACTTTGTAACCACATTTAAATACTTTATGACCCCAATAAAAAAAATTTAGAACCCTACTTAAATACTTTGGAACCCTGCTTTGTGACTTCAATAAAACACTTTTACTTTAAGACTTTGTAATAACCCCACTTAATACTTTGTAACTCCACATAAACACTTTGTAACCCCAAAAAACATTTTGTAACCCCAAAAAAACACTTTGTAACCCCATAAAACACTTTGAAACTCAATTAAACACTTTGTAACCGCAACAAAACACCTCGTTACTCTACTTTGTAACTCCAATAAAATACAACACTTTGCAACTAAAATATATTATTTTGTTATTGGGGTTACAAAGTGTTTATTTGGGGTTGCAAAGTGTTTACGTGTGGTTTCAAATTGTTTAATTAAAGAAAGGTTAGAAAGTGTTATTGGGGTTACAAAGTGTTTATTTAGGGTTACAGAGTGTTTTTTGGGTTATAAAGTGTTTACATGGGGTTACAAAGTGTTTCGTAGGAAATTACTATATCAATATACTCTATTTATAGAGTATTAAAAAATAAAAATTTTGATGTTCAAATTTAATTTTTTTAGAATTATATTTTTTGTACAGAAATACATTTAAATTTTTTTAAAAAAGTATTTACCTCTCTCTTACTATGATTGGTGAAAAATATTATAATTAAAAGTGGTTTATTTGGTTGCATGTGTATGTTGAATGGAACATGAAGTATATGAGCTTGCAAAATGAGTTGCATGTACAGCAGGCCGCATGGTTTAAAATCATGCAACCTGCTGTATATAAGAATTTGTGTTTAACAAAACAAGACGTAGCACGCAAACAAACCAAAAGTTGACATTGGCAATTGCGGTATGCACGTCATTGGGCAGCTGAATGGGCCACCTTAATTGGCTCACAGACAGGGGGCTTCTACAAATTAAATCTGAACTACAAATGATCACCACTACAAATTAAATCTCAACCCTCGAAATTAATTTCTTTTATTTTTTTTAATTGTATTTTTCTATTTTATTGATTTTCTTAAATTAAAAAAATATTTTTTATATAATTATTTCTATTAATTATCATGCTTCCTTCCTCTTCAATAAACCTCTTCCAAACTCACCTGCTTCCTTCCTCTTTCACCCCTCCTTCTATCCCATCCACCACCACCAACCCCATCTCCTCCGCCACCACCACCAACCGTGCAGCACATGGCAAATTAAAAACCAACGCAACAAATTCCATGTCAACATTGGCATAATTAACCACGATGACAACGGAAAAACTACCCTCACAGCCGCCCTAACCATGGCTCTCGCCGCCTCGGGTTTCGGCGCTGAGGGGTTGGGTGGGTCGTGTGTTTCGGCAGATGGGGTTGGGTTGGTCTTGGGTTTCGGCGGTCGGGTTGGGTCGGTCATTAGATTTAGCGATGGAGGTTGGATGGGTCGTGGGTTTCGGCGGTGGTTGGGCATTTGCTGCTTGAATTTGGCTAAATTGGGGCATTTTCGGTGCCTGGCTTGGGCAGTTTTGGGGTTGTCGTGGTTGGGTTGAGGCGGTGACTGGTGGCGGTTAGTTGTACGGCTGGGTTGGACGGTGGTGCCATGGTTGGGTTGGACAGTGGTGCCGTTTATGTTGTACGGTTGATGTTCTTACAGTTGTGTTGACTGTTGAGATACTTATTGTAACACCCCAATAATTCTCATCAAATTATAAATGCTATTTTCAAGAAATATTGAGAATTATTAAAGTGTTATCGCCACGTGTGGAAACGTATCGGCTTACTCAGAATTTTGCGGCGGAAATAAAATAGTACTAAATTTAAAATAAAACTAAATCTTATTACAACTTGGAACCATTAAGGCCCTGAAATTATTGAATCAACTTAAACGAAATAAATCCAACTTAATAAATGAAAATGTCTAAAATATCCCAAACTAAAACGTTAAGTCGAATTTAGAAAATATTTCATAAAGTAAATAAATGTTTCAGAAATACCACTCGTCACTCAAGCCCATAATCGTCCCTGAATTCCTGCACAAACTTACCTTGACCCTGAACGACTGCTCACCAATAATTGGGTCATCACAGGTCAAGATATTAACAAGACCAAATTTGTACGGCGTCAGCAAAGCTGAGTACGGCAATTAAATATCATGTCAAAAACTTAAATGCTATGGTGAGTAATTAGTTATTATTCCTTGTTAAACACCTTTATTATTAAGTGGCCCTCTAGAGCCGAAGCCAGTGTAAGCACCGGGCGAGTTGTCTATGCCTAGAAGGTGACAATGGGAGCTACCCACGTCACAAATAAAGGAATGAGCTCAATCCGCTAATGGAACACGTGGATCCTTCGGTTCCCTTAAAGTCACGAGACCTGCCGTGACCCCAACCCACATCCATGCCAATACTCCAGACGTGCACTTGTCTAGAGTTTTAATGCTTACCCGAATCTTTCACTTTAAGTGATTAGTGTCTTGAGAGTTATTACACATAACAAGCACACACATATCATACAATCCACATAACACTTGTTTTAATTATTGTTCAGATAAAACACACTGAACTCTTGTCTATTTAACGAGATTCCCATTAAGAACATATGTCTTAAGTGGTATCTCAAAACTATTAAAGGGCATGAAATATTCGGAGAATCTATTCATGCATTACCAATAAACTTGAAAAGGACAACCTGTCCATATGTGATGAGTTATTATGTATGGTTTTGATGATTGTAAACAAATGATGATTATCTAACTAACATGTGTTTTAAGATGTGCATATTACATTCCACTGGACAAGTTATATACAGTTGATCCAGCACGAGACGATGTATACGACATGAATAAATGAAGTTCTTGAGTGAGAACTTCAAAGAGAAAAAGTCTAAATTATATTAGGCTTATGAGAAGCTTCGGAGTAGAAGCAAATGGAGAAGACGTTTAATAATCGGAACAAATATATTGAGGAGAGAAATAAGAATTTATTTTTCTTCACGTTAATATATTAGAATAAATAAAGGAATACTTAAATAAGGAGAAAGGACACATTAGTATGGCAAACATTGATAAAATTAATATTTGTCTAATTTAATATGGGTGAATAAAATAGATTTACGGAGAATCGACTAAAAGTAAATTCAGTTGAAATTAAATTTATTTTATTATTGATATATTTTATGTTATATATTTATAGAGAATAAATTAGATGAGTGTCTAATTTGTATTAAATATATTTCATTTAATATATACTTATTATTTTGTAAAATATATTTATTGGGCATTAAATTAGAGGAGTATCTAATTTTAAGGTAAATATATTTTATTAAATATAATCTTAACCCTTTCTATATATTAATTTTATATGTGTTGAATTACTAATATTAGTGTGGTGCAGGTATTTATTGTTGCTAATATAAGACTCGTATGTCACTCGTATATTTTGAGCAATATACTTGAACTAACATTTTTGTTTTGTTTGGTATTATATTTTAAGTGACAAATTATTTCAAGTAAGCCTTGTTATATGTGTTTTATTTAGGCTAGGATATTTTGGTGAAAAAATTATTTAAAATATGAAAATTCTATCTTGGTCCTATGGTCATACGTGTAGGTTGGTTACACTACTTAGATGGAATTTGTTTTGATTTAGTCAAATCCACTATGCTTGTTAGTGTGGTGCGTGTGATTAAGAAATAGGAATTAGTTTTTTTATTTGTTTAATAAGCCCACTAAAATAGGTAGCTTAGGTGTCTCTCTTTATTATTTACGTGTAGTTTGTTAGGAGTTAGTTTTGTATTTTAAATTCAAAAGTTAGTTTTTGTTTTTGAGTCAATCCACTAATTTAGGATTAGTTAGTGGAATTTGTTTTTCTATTTGTACGTGTAAGTGGAGAGAGGTAGTTAGTTTGAGTCAAACCATTAACTTAGAAGTGGTTAGTTAGTGGTTATTAAAATTAAGAAAATAATTTTTTACCTCCTTATAACCCACGCAAAAGTTGACATTTTATTTCATGTTAATTTTGTTTCTTATTTTGGATTTTAGGTATGTTAGTGGTTATGCATGCGTAAGTGCTAATGGTGAGTAGTCTTTAGTTTTTATTTTTGTTTTAGAATTTAATTTATTAAATCTTTATTTTATTTTAGAATTAAATTTTTTTTGTTTCTCACGTAGGTTAGGTTTAGTGGGTTTTAGTTTTAGAAATTAAAAATTTAATTCTTTGTTTTTATTCCCACGTGAGTCTTAGAGTTATGAGGTTTTAATTTAGTTCATTAATGAATGAAGTTTTATATTAGGAATTTTTCTTCTGTTAGTTTTTGCAAATGTCTTGGTCAAGGTTTTTGTTGGTAGTGGATGACGTGGCACAACTCCAACACACTACTCCATGCACTACCCCATGATCACGTATGTTTTTCTTCTTCTCCAAGGCAAAGCATTTCGAGATTCTATAAATGAAGAAAGCAACCAGAATATTCCAAGTACTACACAACAACTACACACAACAATAACTCTCAGACAATAAGAAAAGGAAGAAGAAAAAGAGAGAGTGTCAATGTAGTCCTTTCAAATGGAGTATGATTTTTAAGAGGCTAAGCATCCATTGTTAAATCTATATCCTCTTGAAAATCATCTCCTTCTCCTATCCCTTTATGGTTTTCTAGTATTAGCTTCAATGTATTTGTAAGTTTCGATTTATCAAGCGTCTGTATTATTTTGATGTACTTCTAGTGAAGTAGGCAAGAATTTGAGTGAATTCTTGTATGGGGGAATTGTAAGGGTTTGAGTGAACTCTTGTAGTATGGGGAAAGAAAATTTGAGTGAATTTTCTGTTAGAGAAGAGAGAAGATTTCGAGTGAAATCAAAGAGAGAGAAGAAATCGACTTTTAGTAAAGTCGTGTCACGGTTCAAGGGGAACAAGTGACAGGGGGAACAAGTTACCGGGGAACAAGTTACCGGGGAACAAGTTCCTAGTGGAACTGAGAGAAAGAGAAGGTCCGTTTATAGGTTGTAAAACAGAGTCGTTTTGGCCTATAATTAATAAGAGAAGTCCAAGAGTCAAAATCCCCAGTGGTCGAGGTTTTTCTTCCTATTTGGGCCTAGGAAGTTTTCCTCGTAGGTTAACTTGTTTGTGTATCCTGTTCCTTGTTGCTTTATCTTTTCTCTACTTTATCTTTACTTGCTTTTATATTCGTCAAATTCCGCAAAAATCGAAAAGCGAGTCCCATACTACAATTCACCCCCCTCTTGTAGTATACCATCCGAAATAACAATATGCAAAATAAATTGCGACTAATAAACTTGAAAGGGACAACCTGTCCATATGCAAAATAAATTGCTACTAATGAACTTGAAAGGGACAACCTGTCCATATGCAAAATAAATTGCTACTAATGAAGCATGAAATATTCAAAGAACCTATTCATGCAATATTCTCTTTTATAATCGGGAACATGAAATAATTCTTCCTATTCTTTTCTTGATTGGTTTGCAAACACAGGTTATACAAACAGTTAAATTCATCACAAACAGTCATGTTCCAGAAATTCACATATCTTTACAAGCATGATAGAAATACGCAAAGTCCTAACATGATACTACGTCTGAAAACTTATCAATCACGCGTACCTTGGATAAACTTGGCGGTACTCCACCCTTTCCTTTAGAACTCGCCTAAGTAATATTCCTCGCCTAAAATATATAAAATAAATTCATTATATTAAACTCGAGTCCTTTAAAATATCCAGCAGCTCTAACCTATCCTATACCTCCCATAAATTACTAGATGATAATAATAATTACTTAATTGTATGTATAAATACATTCCTTAATCTAAGATTTTAAAAGAAATTTTAAAAAGCTAATTAATAAAGAAAATAAAAGATTTTTTTTTCTTTTTATATATGTATATACGTATACATACATATACCCATATATACATGCATACTACCTACGGCGACCGCGACAGCAGGCAGCAGGCGGAGGCTCGGCGGATACGATCAGACGACACTCCGGCGACGCGGCAGAGAGTGGTGGTGCTGCGTCCGGTGGTGCTGCGTGAAGGCTACGTTGTGTTTTTTTTCTTTAAATGAGAGCCACGCACAACAGCAGGAAGGACGGCGGCAGAGGCGGCGACCGACTCCGGCGATAAAGCAGCACGGAGCGGGAGAAGCAGAGGGCACGGTGGTGTTGGTGGTTGCCGCGGTGGAGAGTAGTTCTTTCTCTCTGTTTTTTTTTATAACCGAGCCACGAACCACCACAAAGGGCTGGTCGTGGCAGGTGGCGGCGACGGTGACTAGCGGTGTCGGAGGTTGAGGATGGGTGGTGGTTATGGAGGTTTTGAGGTTGAGATATGGTGGTGGTTACGGAGGTTTTGAGTTTTGATTTTTGAATTTTTTTTTTCTCTTCTTTCTTTGGTTCACGGTGAGGGAAGAGAGAGAGTGTGGGGTTTATTTTTTTTTTTTTCTCTTTTTGCTTTTTGACCTAATTTGGTTTACCCTGTGTATTTATAATGTTACGGTTATTCAGGGTTTATCAATAGGGTGGGCCTGTGACAAACTCTTTTAAGCCCGTATCATTTTCAAACACTGAATTCTTTTTATTTATTTATTTATCTGTTTGAACGGTTCCCAACCGGCAATTAAAACCTTTTGAGTTATGTTAAATATTACCCACAATTTTCGTAAAAAATGATTTCAAACATATAAATCATTTATATTTCCATAAAATAAAATATTTAAATTATTTTATTAAAGAAAACATATAAAATATCCGTTTAGGGGTATAAAATCGCGTATTTATGTATAAATAACTCTATATTAGGGTATAAAAATACGGGGGATTACATTCTACCCCCCTTAAAAGAAGTTTCGTCCCCGAAACTTTGGTGCTAGTGACTTTAAGAATCAAAATGCTAAATAAGAATCTAAGGATGGACTAGAGCTGCTGTAACTTGTCAAACTTTCTATATGCACCACTTGTGCCCTAAGCTAGGCAATATGCCCAAAGACTATTGAAACTTGTCTTAAAGCGAGGAAAATCTATCGTACCAAATGCAAGCATGCAAAAATGGTACCTAAAATGCTATAAAAATGCTGTACAAAAACGCGAATTTCTATCGCATTCTACCCCCCTTAAAGAAAAAGAGTTACGCCCTCGTAACTCACCTCATTGAGAAACTTCGGGGTAATTTCCTTTATACTCACCTGCTTGCTAGTGAATTTTGAAATTCGTTTCAACTTATTCATACTCTTGATAACCAAATCACTCTTATTACAAAGACATCTATAAGAAAATAAACTTCCAAAATATGGATATCTTCTTCTTATATCAACTAAAATTACATAATATGCCTCATATATAAATATAATTCAAGTGTTTCGAAATATCGAACAAATAAAGTATCTATTGTTTCATGAGTAAAGTTATTCTATAGGGAATTGTTACCATTGCTCTCACATGCCTCAAGCAATCTTATGTACTTTAAGCTCAGCTTTCCCTTTTGCCAAACAAACACATATATCATTTGAAAATCTCCAATGCAACTCAAAATGAATCTTCCATTATTGGATCTATTCCCTATAATGGCCTAATACCTACAAAATGAAACAATATGCTCGACTTTAGTTCCTAAACTATGTTTCACTCTTCTCCAAAATTTTGCTAAGATTTTAAGTCCCTTACTATGTTAATAATTCCTTTTCCTTTACTGTAAAAAAAACTATATGGTTCTCGTTTCTCGTTATATGCATCTCATTTGTGAAAACATACATATTTGAATTCTATTTCCATATCACAACTATTAATGATTATACTTTATTTACGGAGACAACATCAACCATTGTTTCCCTCCTTTGACGAACTAGATACCCCAAAATGATGTACATTACTTCATAATAAACGACACTTAATTAGCTCATCGCATAAATAACACACTTCTTAGTAAACGATAAATAACATGCTATTTTGATATTCACATAGTTTCTCACAATCCTAAAACATATATTACTATTTGATATACATCGAATTCTCATAGCCCAAACTGTTAAGCCATAATTCTTAGTTTCTTTGTTTCCTAGTCCTCTTCCATAGCTTGGTTTCTTACCAAAAGTATAACCTAAAGCATAATTCTTAAATAAGCGTCCAATACCCTCCTCTTCGCTATATTATTATTTAATCCAACTAAAAATTTACATAGGTTATCATGTCAAAATCATCATTGTCATTAAAATTCAACTCCTTAAAAAAAATTCATCATCCGCTTTCAATATTGTAAATAAGCCATAATCTTTGACTATATCTAATCCTCATGCCTGCTTCATACCTAAGTGTCTTTATCAACATGGTACTTTTAGTTCTTATGGTCGATGTGTATGTCACAAATCACACGATACCACAACATCTTAAAATTCCCAAAACTAAAACTATCATCATTACATCTACATTCTCGTAGTGTATCTAACCCCATATAGTTCTATACTTCATCTTTATACAATAAGCTTTCTTTTCTTTTAATGGTCTCACTTCATATTAGTAACTCCTCACCACAAGCTACACCTTTAATCCCCAAAACAAAAGTTGGTGCTCTATATAGTTGATTTGTTCCTCATGATGGTTGGAAAACCTCACACACTAAATAACCATTCAATCTTCGGTTGTTTCTTCATCGGATTCATAATAACGTCTACAGAAATCCCTAACAAGCCTTTGGTAGAAATCAACTAAACCCGAAGTCATGTAGTCTCAAACATCCTTTAAGGTATAAAACACTTGATAATAATAGCCTTAGTCTTTACTAGCTCCATCAATATACTTTCTTTTTGAAATCAATGTCCCATTGTTGTAATTCCTTTAATCATAATTACCTCACACTAAGGTCCCATAAATAATCGATTCTTTCAGCATGACTCCCAAAACACTCCTTAATCGCTCATTACTTTTTTTCTTTTTTTTTTTTTAAAAAAAAAAATCCTTTAAAAATTCTTTTACGTCAATAAGATCTGTCTCCCATATCTGATGAAGAATCTTCGAGCACTTTCTTCATTAAGTCCCAAAAGGTATCGCAATGGTCAGCTAGTTGATCATCTCAATGATATTGATTAACCTTATATCATCTACATTAATTCCTTAAACATCATACTCGATATTCCCCAACAATCATTCTTAATTACCTAAATTCCTCGATCTTTCAAGCCATCCCATAGTCAGTCGATCCTGGGCCGTGGATACTTAATAAATCATAGTATTGTACTATCCTCTATCTCTTTTAGCAACGTAAAGCCTCATAAATTCATTTATTCCTCCGCGCTAAAATACTTGTTCTTCTCTAAGTGACTATCATAACTTCTAATAAGTAATTCTCATAAACAGTCAACACTTATTCTCCTTATAGGACACTTTCAAACTTATCATGGCTCTAAAATGTTTAAATTGTTGATAATTCAATAACTTCCTTGGACGATATTTCCCAAAACATAACTCCCTAAATAAAGACAATTGAAATTCATTTATGCTTAAAGCATATGCTATCTTCCCTTTACTTCACTTTTCCCTTCTTTGTGCCAATATCACATAGACCAAAGTAATTAAGATTCCTTTCAGAACGGACTCTCTCATCTGTACTGCTAAGATATCCCAAATGCTTTAACTTCCTAAAGTACAAATAAGAAATGAAATTCTCCAAGATTTCCCTAACGAAACTTATGCTCTTTACACTTCGTCCTTATCGCATATTTATACAACATAAATCTATTTCACAACAATTCTATTGTTTTTAATTTAAATGCTAAGGGGTCAACACAGAAATTACATCCGCTTATAACAATAGATAATCTTCTAGATAATTGGGTATGCATGCTAAATCAAACTTAATTTCCCATTCCTTTAAACAGACTTGGATAAATCAAAACACATACTCCTATTCCGAACCAAACTTTAACTAAAGCAAAGCTATAGGGGATATGATATTGAAGACATTTATAAACTGATCACCTTCCTCCTTACCCATCAAGGCCAACTTGTTCATAGCATTAGATCCTCTTCTTCCTTAGGTTCTAGTATTTCTCACTTCTTCACTTGGCAATGGTAACTTAACCCTTATATATTTTTTTCTAAGAAGGAAAGAGAGACAATTATAACTTTCCTCTTAGGTATTCCACGAAATACCGAAAATTCCTTCGATGACAATTATGAACATTAACTACTGGAATTATACTATTGACAAAACTTTTGATAGCTTTGATTTCTGAGGACATCAAAACTACTAAATAACATTAATACAGATCAAGTAGACACTTTATATAGCATCAACTAAGACATTCGCCCTAGTAATCATTCTAGCACATGAATGCAATAAAATTGAACTTTACTCAATTCTACTTAATGCAATGGAAAATCCTTGCGAAGCTTGTTTATTTTTGTTGGCTTAGAACCATAGAAAATTATTGAAATTCTAATACTTGCATAACCAAAATAACATGATAAACGACATAACAATCATTAGTCAAAGAAATATGAAAATAAGAAAGTTAATTGAAATATTCCTTGCTTAACTATTCCAAAAGTGGTTGTGCTTAAGAGAAATTCCAATCGTATATACTAAATGGCCTCAACCTTTCCTCAAGAACAATGACATAACAACTTACTATGCAAAGTAAACTATCATTCTAAGACTAAATCTCCAAACACATTTGTAGTTCATCCCATTTATAGTCCAACCACAAATAGCAACACTTTATAACATCAAATCATCTCATTGTCAAAAGACCGCTTCACACTTTTTAGCACCATTTTTCCATCGTTGATACTAATGTCAGCATTTTCGTGACTAAAATCTCCTAAGGCTTCCCGATCACTCAAGTGAGTTCTGCCAACATTTCATTTTATGTGTCCCTAGATCTTACTAACTTCCTATTCCTCATTACAAATGTCCTTAACAATCAATTTGACACATAATCCTACAATTTCATTTCTTATTCATCCCCAATTATATCCTTTGTTGAAATATTTTTTACTTCTTCCTCTTATTCATTCCTACTTTCACTTAGAGATATATAACAAATTTCATTTTGCACCAAACGCTCTCTTGATTCCTCTAACTATCATCCTTATCAATATTACCCACTCCCAATGATAATACTCTTGACCTAGTTACTTTTTAACAAAATGAGTTAATTTGCTACCTCGGATCCAGGGTATAGATGTGACATTTAGTTCTTCCATTAGAAAAATATAAAAGCTCCCCAAGTAATCAAAGAGACCTCATCATCATTTGGAAAATAATGCAAAACACACCCCAAAAATAAGAAAAATAAAATAAAAATACTCACATAATCGTTGATCTCATTGGCATCAACCCAAACATAAGCATGTGCTTAACCTCAACCGCCCTTAATTCATCCTTAAGTGTTAACTAAGTGCATGATGGAAGGGGCAACTTAATAACCTAAAAAGTACATACTCTCACGAAATCTTAAATGAAAACCCAAAATAACAACATAACCCCAATAATACAATCATTACTGCAATGTGGCTACCATAAAGTTTCAGAAGATATTCACAATACGTAAAGGTATATATATAATACTACACATATTAACCACATACAAGCAATGCAAGAATGCAATAAAATGATATGCTTAAGTTCTACATGTCCTTTTCAAAATTTGCAGTAAAACTTTCTTTTAAACTTAAAACACAACTTTTACCATACCATCTCAAGAATACATAAAAATTCCACACAACCATATTGAGACACTATAAAACACACATAGAAAAATAAACTAATCATTTTCATTCCCTTCCCAAATCCTCACCATTGTCTTAAGAAAGAAAAAGTTGAATTTAAATGTTTTATTTTGCTTTTAAATTATCCTTTGTTTTTTTTTTTTTTTTTTTTTTTTTTTTTTTGTAAAATCAAAGTATATTTAGAATTTAAAAAAATTTTGACTTTTTAAGAAAATTTTTGGATCAAAACCTGAGGCTCTGATACCACTTTGTAACACCCCAATAATTCTCATCAAATTATAAATGCTATTTTCAAGAAATATTGAGAATTATTAAAGTGTTATCGCCACGTGTGGAAACTTATCGGCTTACTCAGAATTTTGCAACGGAAATAAAATAGTACTAAATTTAAAATAAAACTAAATCTTATTACAACTTGGAACCATTAAGGCCCTGAAATTATTGAATCAACTTAAACGAAATAAATCCAACTTAATAAATGAAAATGTCAAAAATATCCCAAACTAAAACGTTAAATCGAATTTAGAAAATATTTCATAAAGTAAATAAATGTTTCAGAAATACCACTCGTCACTCAAGCCCATAATCGTCCCTGCATTCCTGCACAAACTTACCTTGACCCTGAACGACTGCTCACCAATAATTGGGTCATCACAGGGTCAAGATATTAACAAGACCAAATTTGTACAGCGTCAGCAAAGCTGAGTACGGCAATTAAATAAGCATACAGATCTATTGCATATAAAAATCATGCCAAAAACTTAAATGCTATGGTGAGTAATTAGTTATTATTCCTTGTTAAAGACCTTTATTATTAAGTGGCCCTCTAGAGCCGAAGCCAGTGTAAGCACCGGGCGAGTTGTCTATGCCTAGAAGGTGACAATGGGAGCTACCCACATCACAAATAAAGGAATGAGCTCAATCCGCTAATGGAACACGTGGATCATTCGGTTCCCTTAAAGTCACGAGACCTGCCGTGACCCCAACCCACATCCATGCCAATACTACAGACGTGCACTTGTCTAGAGTTTTAATGCTTACCCGAATCTTTCACTTTAAGTGATTAGTGTCTTGAAAGTTATTACACATAACAAGCACACACATATCATACAATCCACATAACACTTGTTTTAATTATTGTTCAGATAAAACACACTGAACTCTTGTCTATTTAACGAGATTCCCATTAAGAACATATGTCTTAAGTGGTATCCCAAAACTATTAAAGGGCATGAAATATTCGGAGAATCTATTCATGCATTACCAATAAACTTGAAAAGGACAACCTGTCCATATGCAAAATAAATTGCGACTAATAAACTTGAAAGGGACAACCTGTCCATATGCAAAATAAATTGCTACTAATGAACTTGAAAGGGACAACCTGTCCATATGCAAAATAAATTGCTACTAATGAAGCATGAAATATTCAAAGAACCTATTCATGCAATATTCTCTTTTATAATCGGGAACATGAAATAATTCTTCCTATTCTTTTCTTGATTGGTTTGCAAACACAGGTTATACAAACAGTTAAATTCATCACAAACAGTCATGTTCCAGAAATTCACATATCTTTACAAGCATGATAGAAATACGCAAAGTCCTAACATGATACTACGTCTGAAAACTTATCAATCACGCGTACCTTGGATAAACTTGGCGGTACTCCACCCTTTCCTTTAGAACTCGCCTAAGTAATATTCCTCGCCTAAAATATATAAAATAAATTCATTATATTAAACTCGAGTCCTTTAAAATATCCAGCAGCTCTAACCTATCCTATACCTCCCATAAATTACTAGATGATAATAATAATTACTTAATTGTATGTATAAATACATTCCTTAATCCAAGATTTTAAAAGAAATTTTAAAAAGCTAATTAATAAAGAAAATAAAAGATTTTTTTTTTCTTTTTATATATGTATATACGTATACATACATATACCCATATATACATGCATACTACCTACGGCGACCGCGACAGCAGGCAGCAGGCGGAGGCTCGGCGGATACGATCAGACGACACTCCGGCGACGCGACAGAGAATGGTGGTGCTGCGTCCGGTGGTGCTGCGTGAAGGCTACGTTGTGTTTTTTTTTCCTTTAAATGAGAGCCACGCACAGCAGCAGGAAGGACGGCAGCAGAGGCGGCGACCGACTCCGACGATAAAGCAGCACGGAGCGGGAGAAGCAGAGGGCACGGTGGTGTTGGTGGTTGCCGCGGTGGAGAGTAGTTCTTTCTCTCTGTTTTTTTTATAACCGAGCCACGAACCACCACAAAGGGCTGGTCGTGGCAGGTGGCGGCGACGGTGACTAGCGGTGTCGGAGGTTGAGGATGGGTGGTGGTTATGGAGGTTTTGAGGTTGAGATATGGTGGTGGTTACGGAGGTTTTGAGTTTTGATTTTTGAATTTTTTTTTTCTCTTCTTTCTTTGGTTCACGGTGAGGGAAGAGAGAGAGTGTGGGGTTTATTTATTTTTTTTTTCTCTTTTTGCTTTTTGACCTAATTTGGTTTACCCTGTGTATTTATAATGTTACGGTTATTCAGGGTTTATCAATAGGGTGGGCCTGTGACAAACTCTTTTAAGCCCGTATCATTTTCAAACACTGAATTCTTTTTATTTATTTATTTATCTGTTTGAACGGTTCCCAACCGGCAATTAAAACCTTTTGAGTTATGTTAAATATTACCCACAATTTTCGTAAAAAATGATTTCAAACATATAAATCATTCATATTTCCATAAAATAAAATATTTAAATTATTTTATTAAAGAAAACATATAAAATATCCGTTTAGGGGTATAAAATCGCGTATTTATGTATAAATAACTCTATATTAGGGTATAAAAATACAGGGAATTACACTTATTGCTGAGTAGTAGGCACTAATTGGGAGTACTTGTTCATAAATTTTTTTTGGATTAACTAAATCAATCATATGTATAGATTTGATTGTTCATAATTTTTAAAAATTGAAGATCAATCTTATATTTCCAGTATATATAATTAATTTTTTTTAATATTAGAAAATTAATTAAGTGTTAAATTAAAATTATAAAAATGTTTTAAAGTTGAATTACTCAATTATAATAAATCAAATAAAAAGAAATATAGATTTAAAAATAAAGGTAAAAGAAATTATTTTGTATGGCTAGGATTAAGTGATAGTGGTGGTCATTTTCAAAATGACCGTTGTAGAATAATTGTCACAGACAAGACCAGGGCAACCAATGCTGACGTATTTCCATCTTTTTAACCACAAACTAAACAATTCATAAAAGATGGGAGGAGTGGTGAACTTTAACAGTTGGAACAGATATAGCAACCAATGCTGATAAATTATCAAAAATTCTGATTGGTTCTATAATTACAACACTAGCCACTCAGGAGAGGGTAGAGATTTCTAAATAGGAATAAATACAAAAATTAAAAAAATTAAAAGGGATCCTCCTAATAATAATTAGATCAGTCTTTGTTACGGGATGTGCGATCTTTACGATGTCCACCAAGAATACGTGAGATCTGCAGACCTCTACTGAATGCTTGGTTGAACAACATTCTGGTTTGAAATTCCGAGACAAATGGAAACCAGGCAAGAAAAGCCACAGGTGTGAACAGAAGCAATCCCATTACAATCTCATACCCACGTGCAAGTGTCTTCACTGAACTCCAAAACCCAGCTCTGTGGACAATAGGTCTGAGGGCTTGGGCAATCTGGAAAGAAATTACGAAAATTAAGAACGATAAAAAAAAATCCGTCCCGCACAAAGTAAAGTCTATGGCAGCTCAGGAATCAATTACAAGTCTAACTGCTGGTCCATTAATTTCATATATCTGCAATCTAAAAACTGCTTCCTTTGTAATTAATGTTTCAAGTAAACTGCTTTTCAAGGTTCAAGAGGAATAGCAGTTAGTACTCACCAGAAGTAGACCCCAACCAGTAGGCATGAAAGCCAGAATGCAAACTATGATATCCTGCAATGTCATACCCGGTAACACAACAAGTGTAACCAGGATACCAACAAAAGTAAGGAAAATCAAGCCCTTGATGAGCCGAAAAACCAGCTGAAAATCTGCACTGAATTTCCGACGCCCAACAGATACAGTCTGCACAGTGTGGGACAATTGTCAGACACTCCGGCAATATAATATAAAAGGCAAAATCTAAATTTTACTAAATGTGCAATATTTTCAATTGAATCTAAGCAAAAAGATCCAGCAAACAAGTATTACCAAAAAAAAGCCATATCCTTCATCATCCCAAATGCGGGATAAAAGAGGTAATTAGATCAGACTTGCTGCACAAGTGTTGTTCTTATCATGAAAACGTACTCCTATTAACTACAGAGCAGTAGTGCACTATCGTTTTCATGGTCAATTTTTGATTCAAGCCCCCTTTTATCATAGTGAATTACTACAATTTCAAAAGTTTCAGTTTTACCTTTCAAAAGGGCCTGCTGGACTGTTTTCCCCCTAAATAATAACATAATGTATGTTCCTATTTCTAAAGTCATTGTGGTGGTTTTGGCCCTAAATCTAAGCAGAGGAAGCAATAGATATGGTGTTTGAAAATGATGTAATTTACAAAATATTTTTAAAAGGATAAAAATTACTTAGAGAAGGTGACTAAATTGAATTACAACATAAGAAAATTGATGATACTAATTACTAAAAAAAAATGTTTATAGTCAACCACCATTTACAATTTTGCACCAACTAACCTAATAAACTAGTGGATAAGAGTTGAATTCTTTACCACATAGATTATAGGTTCAAGTTATGGTATCAACAACAACCAAAACCATTTACAATTTTGCACCATCAAATTTTATCAAGATAACCAGGAGGTGAAAGCTACATATCCTGCATGAGAAGTAGAAAAGGCAGGAGGGAGGGGTGGGGTAACGTATTCAGCACTGATGTTCCTCAAGCAGTGCTAGAGGTAGCTTAAATGTATAAGCCACTGTTGCATACAGACAAAACAATCACACAAGGTTTTAGTGACGGAAATATCACTCCATTAGTGTCTTTCAATGATTATCTTTTAAACAAGGATAAGTATAAATAAGTATTCCTACTCCACAAAAGCTCTCAAACTACAACAAAATGAAAGAATAAATAAACCTCCATATTGCAATGCTTGTAACTTTTTCTATTTTGGGCCGTAAAACAAAACTTACAACAAATGTTTTTTTTTTTTACTATATTTAGTCAATTTCATTCTTTTTTATGTAAAATGACCCATTGTACCCATAGTTTGTGGCCCATGTGCTTATATATTTCTCACCTTTTTCTGTAAAAGTTAATTCATGCCCTTACATATACTTATTCCGTGTCACAATTTTTGTTGCGAGTAGTGCGATATGGAGGTAGTAAATAAAAAAAAAGAATGTTTGAACATACCTTCATTACAAATAATACAACCAAAATCACCAACCATGATAATCCATAGACCTGCAACACAGCTCGATATAAACATGACATGCAAAATAAAGCGAACCAAAAAAAGACTTTCCACTGTATACATACCAGGAAACTTCTAGTCTTTTCTGTGATTTTTAAGTGATAAACAAGCCCATACTGATATATAAAGAACCGCAGTGATAGCAGTATCTCAGCAATGATTCCACGAATGCCAGAATGACGAAGATGCTCCTGCTCCTCTTCCCACCATGACTCCCAACTCTTTTCTGAAGGCACACCAATCCCTCCGTTGTTGCTTATCCATTTATTCCAATCTGTCCAATCATCGACTATTTTTTGCCATTCAAAGCCGGATGGGTTGAAAAGAAATGGAGCAAATAGCCATGTGCCCACCATGAACCACATTGATACGGTTATCAAAATATAAGCAACAGGACTTCTATAAGATTGACCAAAAATTTCATAAACAATAAGTAAAATCATGAGCTCAATTCCCTTCACAAAATGACTCCGGGAGTAGAGTCTATAGTTGTCAGCAAATTTAGCATGAAAGACAACAAACCCTCGACCTGTAGACCTATATTTTGCACCCCCGTGAAGTAACGTCCTCCCATAGTAATGAGTCTTGGTTCCTAGTGAGAAAGTAAAGAATACTGGAGCAAGTTGCAGTTGCATTAATACAAACTCACTTAAAGCAGTTCGGAACCCTCTTTCCAAGCCAATTTCCATCAACATAGGCAATGCCATCAAGAACCCAATTTGAACAAATGACTGAGAAGCTAGAGCAACTTGGAGCGGCTTATTATTTCTAAATCTTCTTTGACTGTACAAAGCCTCCTCCAGGCCACTAAGCACAAGATAAAGACGTCCGTATAGGAATATATACACAGTAAGCACAGTAATCTGTCAAAATGAACCAAGTGTAAAAGGTTAGGGCTAAAGCTATACGTTTCAACACAAAGCAAAAGGGCAAAACAACTGTGACCTTACCAGATTGCTAAAGTAAAAACCAACTGTAGTGAAATAACATGACATCATTCGGAAGAAGTCAAAACGATGTCCAAGTCTGTATATATCACGACTGAGCGTCTGCTCTCCATTGCCATTGGCGATCTTTGCCTCAAACATCGAAATCTGGTTAAGGCCCACGTCCCTTCCCTTCCCTACTTGAATGTACTCATGATGCGTGATATTTCCTCCACGAAGGGTAGAATTAAAACCTGCATATGCAACACCATCACATAAGTTGTGTTTATTCCCTGCAACAGTACAACACAAATAACTTTGAAAAACTAAGGCATTCCTCTTACCAGCAAATATATCCTCACTCAAGTTGATAACCTTAGATGCTTTACTAACACCACCTCTAGTTAGATGAAAGAGTCTATCAAAAACATCTGGATGACCATAGTGGAAACGTACCCTGTGAAATCGAAGAAAAATGTTCATCAGTCCAACATCAGTACAAAGGGGATCCGAAGATACAGCCAACGGGAAGTGGTGGATGAATATACTCTATCTAGAAAACCTAGACCAACTAACTTTATTGTTTTACGATAAGTTGCACTTGATTTTAGAACAAGAGACTACATGATTTGTATGGCTATTTACTTTTGATAACAACGGAGAACAAATGCTTATTTCATAGAATCTAGACTCAGCTCACAAGATAGATGCATAAAAAATACATGTAGGATCAACATTATCATCATATTATATATCTTGCTATACTCAAGCTATAGAACGGGGGAACTAGCAATTGTTTTGCAGTCTTTCCATTGTTTGCTATTAGGCGGTGTTCTACTCTGTGCTTCTCATATTATTCTTGTTTAGCACAGAAGGAAGATTGTAATGAATCAATTAATTAGAAATTAGTTTTCTAATGTTTTTATTATTTTTGGACTTTTATTGCTTTTAATTTGTTTTTATTTATCTTTATTTGTCCTTTTGTTGGCTAGTATTTTATCTTGTTAGCTAATGCTTGATTTTATCAGCTTTTTGGGTGATTTTGTACTAGCATATGGACAAAATCAATTAAGGTAGTAGTAGTATAAATATGTAGGACGGGGAAAGGGAGGAAATTATCCAGAAATTATTTTGTAAAGGCTTGGCCATTAGAAACTTCTGACCTAAAGTCACTCTTTGGAGATTTGCAACCTTAAGTTGCCAACTATCTTTGTATTACATTTTTGAGTTTATTAAACAAGTTTCCAGATTTTTATCTTTGAAATTTCCAGTGCTTTACACTTGGTATCAGAGCAGCGATGGCCCTGGGAAGCACCACGCAGAGGCGGGATAACTTCAAAGAAAGAGTGGCTGAGATAAGTTCGAAGATAGAAGGGGTGGAAGCCTCGATATCAGAGATCGTAGCCTGGCTGTTGCGAGTAGCATGGAGGATTGGAGGACGACGGTGGAGGAGAAGCTGACAAAGACTCATGAAGAGAACCACCGAAGGCTGGAGGGTCGCCTGACCCAGCACCGGGAGCACTAAGAGAAGAGGCTCGAAACCCTAAAACAAGCCCAAGAGGGTTTCTTTTCAGAGAATAGAGAGATGATGGTGACTGCTAAGGGCTTTGAGGAGGCTTCTACGACTGAGCTCGGGCCAAGAACTGGGCTCATTAGGGAGAGGCAAGGGTTCGAAGGCAGAGGCAACAACCGATTTCTAAAACTCGAGATGCCCATTTTTTCGGGTTTGGGTCCGGATAATTGGGTTTTAAGGGGAGAGCAATACTTTGAATTCCAACAGCTCATGGAATTCAAAAAACTTCAGGCAGCGGTGGTTGCCATGGAGGGCAACGCGCTGAGGTAGTACCGCTGGGAGAACCGCCGACGACCGATTGCTTCATGGGCTGATCTGAAAGAGTGTATTCTAGTGTGCTTTAGACCATCGAACGCGGGCACCCTCCACGAACAATGGTTGGTTGTTTGCCACACCAGCACCGTGGAAAAGTATCGGAGGCTCTTCGTTAAAAGAGCTGCCTCACTTGAAGATGTTTCAGAAAGTGTGATGAAAGGTCAGTTTATTCAAGGGTTGAAGGAGAAATTGAAAGTTGAGGTAAGAATGCTAAACCCTAGAACTTTGGAGCAGGCTATGGATCTAGCCATGAGGATTGAGGAAAAAAAATAGAATCACCCAAGCCCAAGAGGTAAGCCCAATGAGCCCACTGACTTTTCTTGTTTTAGTGAAAACCCTACTTTCGCTTTTTTGAACCAGCCACATACCCCTTTGACCAAGAAAACTGGGCTGGCCCACCAAACCCATGCATCTTCACAAAACAACCCACTTCATTTTAATACTTCATACTCCCACGCATTCCCTAAAAATTCACAGCAACTATCCAACAACCATCCCACCCACCTTAACCGCCCAAACTCAAACCCCATCCACTTGACCCAATCTACAGGCCACTTCTCTGGTGCCGTCTGGCGGATATCGGAACAGGAACTCCAAGATTGTAAGTCCAAGGGCTTGTGCTTTAAATGTGACGATCGATGGGTAGGGCACAAGTGTAAGGCCCGCGAGTTAGGCATCATGATCGTGGAGGATGAGGACGAGTACGAACGGCAAGAACTTGCTGCAATGGAGGCCGCACAAGCTTCCACGGCACCACCTTGAGGACAAGGTGGTTTTTAGGGGGTGTAGTGTAATGAATCAATTAATTAGAAATTAGTTTTCTGATGGTTTCATTATTTTCATTATTTTCAGACTTTTATTGCTTTTAATTTGTTTGTATTTATCTTTATTTTTCCTTTTGTTAGCTAGTATTTTGTCTTGTTAGCTAATGCTTGATTTTATCAGCTTTTTGGGTGATTTTGTACTAGCATATGGACAAAATCAATTAAGGTAGTAGTAGTATAAAGGCTTGTTTACTTCGACTTAAATTCAATTCAGTTCAGCTCTATTAAGTTAAGTTAAGTTCAGCTCTCAATTTCCTTCTCTTATAAAATATTACTTTCAGCTGTATTCAGTTCAGCTATATTCAGCTAAAGTAAACGAGCCCTAAGTATGTAGGAAGGGGAAACGGAGGAAATTATCCAGAAATTATTTTGTAAAGGGTTGGCCTATGTTACTTCAACACCCTCCCAAACCCAGTGTATCGCGTAACGAACTTGACACAACTCGCGACACGCCTGGTGGAGGCGTCGACACGCGTACCGGAAAAGGATCGAAAATGAACATTAAAGGTCGAACTCGCGTAGTAGACATAGTTTATTGTTCTCATGAACTTTGCTTTGTTTGGTTTTCTGTGGATGTTTTTGCAGAATTTCAATTTTTAATTTCTCCATAACTGCTCTTATGGTTTCTTGAGCTCTTCTAGAAAAAAATAGGAAGAAGGAAGACAGAGAGTAGAAGAAGGGAAAACGTGTAAAAGAATATGAAAAGGTCAAGTAAAAAAGGACAGTTGAAATATTAAATAGGGACTAGGGAGTAGCATAAGGTCCCACCCTTGACCAACTTTTTTGGCAATACGTTTTCACTAAAGTAATTAAATATTCAAATAGGAGTAACTAGTGTACTCTTTTTCTTCTACTTTTTTTACAAGTACCTACATAGAAAACCTAAGTTTTTAATCCTCCCCTTGTAAAAGTGTTTTACAGTTGTACTTGTATTATATACTTTTATAGTAACAATAAATGAAGCATGTTCAAAAGATAAATAGATATTAAATTATTATTATTATTGTTATTATTATTATTATTATTATTATTATTATTATTATTATTATATTTTCTTTTTAGAAGGTGTCCTATTTTATTTCCGACACTTCCTACAATAGCCGTATCCGAAATATTAGTCAAGACACCCTATTGACCGTATCCCTATATCTCCTAATTTTTGGAACTAAAGTGTCAGATCCTCCGATCCCTACTTGGACACGACACTCAATCCCGAGTCTGAGTAACATAGGGGTTGGCCATTAGAGACTTGTGACCTATAGTCACTCTTTGGAGAATTGCAACCTTAAGTTGCTTGCTACCTTGGTATTACTTTTCTAAGTTTATTAAACAAGTTTCCAGTTTTTTATCTTTGAAATTTCCAGTGCTTTACAAAGACCCAACAGGGAAATTCAGCATTCAAATGG
Organism: Salicornia ramosissima; assembly: GCA_951394345.1. Taxonomy (NCBI): domain Eukaryota; kingdom Viridiplantae; phylum Streptophyta; class Magnoliopsida; order Caryophyllales; family Amaranthaceae; genus Salicornia; species Salicornia ramosissima. The sequence continues at coordinate 58,186,305 of OX596236.1, read as the reverse complement.
AGAAAAAATGGAAATAAAGTTCTATTTCTATTTTTGTTCTATACGCCTCCATTTTCTATTTTATACGTCCCTTGTATAGAAAACAACTGCATTCAGTTTTACACTGGATTGTCCAAAAAGATGAGAAAGATATGGGCTTACTTCAATGGGTTTGCTAGCAATCTCTGCCCAATGGTAACAAAACTTGTTTCCTGATTTGACATGAACCAAGCAAGAGATGAAACACTGCAACAAAATATCACCCAATTAAAATCATAAATAAATAAATAATTTAGCAGAAAACAATCATATGAAGGGCACCAACCTGCCGGTAAATATATGCTCTCTGAGTCCAAGAATGGTAGGATTCCTCACGCCACCATGCTTTTTCAGAAATTCTTGAAGTAGATTCCTCATTTTCAAAGCTTCTTCCATGTAGTTATCCTATATGCGAGAGGGTCACCATGTTGAACGAGAGGAAGAGTGAAATTAAATTTCTCATCATAACAAGTTATTTACCTGATTCATATCTATTGTTTGCAACCCTTCTCCACGTGTGAAAATTATTGCATGATTCTGATTCTCAGGCTTCCCTTCACCTAAGATTGGGGGCCCCGGGAGTTTTATTCGATAGATGACCTACATGACGCTTAAAAACATTAGTGAGTAAGAAAATCCAATCAGATTTTGGCTAAGAATCTTCTTCGAGAAGAAAAGAAGTGTTAACAGTAAAGTATCCTGTGCAAGAGGCATATCCAGGAAATGAAGACTTCAGCATATATTCATTTGTTCTATGAAACAAAAACAACTACAGAAGAAAACTAAAAATCATCTCTTTCATCTCATCTTTGAATAATTGCATTTTGGAATTGATAACATATCCTTCCAAAAACACTACTACTTTTTCATAACCATAACAGCCTTGTTATACGGCTTAGTGTACCACTATATACTTGAAGACTAAATAATTGAAGGCAGTGATTAACAACTATTACTTGATCCAGATTTTGCACTGACTCAGTTGAATTAGTAGACGCCGGCAGAGCTGCTTTGACAAGAGCAGAATAATAAATCATATTGTTCGCTTTTTTGGACCCATCTTTCCGATCTTCAACCTCATCAACATATGCCACACGAAGAGATGGATATCTGTGAGCAGAAAAGAATATTCATTATCTGCAACAACAAATAAAATAAAATAAGAATATTCATAAAAGGATGATTCACACGCACGTTGTCATGAGTTTGAGTATATCGTGTGCACGTGGATCATTGGATCTTTTATGTATTCCATATTGCTGGCAAGATACCACATATGTAAACTTCATGTCTGCAACAGCTTGGCACAACAATCTTTCATTCTGGGAGTTTTCCTCCGTGTTTAATTCGAGAGCCTTGTAACCTTCCATTAAGACTGTAGAAAAGCAGAATATTAGTTGAAATTCAGAATTGAGACCAAAGAATAAAGTATCCAGGATTTAGCGAAAGAATACCTTTATCATCTGCCATATCGAGGAAGGCTTGAAGTTCTAGAGCTTTTCGATAGTACATCATGCCTCTAACTGCAAATGGCAACAGGAATTTGGTAAAATTCAAGTACTAAAGTTAATGCGGTATATAAACTCACACATGTTCCCCCCATCTAAAATTTAACCACACAAAAGCAGAAATAAAATGTACTGCAGAGTAAAAAGTGTAAAACATAAAAAATAAAAAGAGGCGGTGTATACCAGTACGAGTCAAAGTCTGGCCTCTGTATGATGCCCAAAGACGCAAGTTTTCTTCCAGTGCTGTAGAGTCTTTGAGATCTTCTTCATTCTTACAATTGACACGCTCCAAAAAGTTTTCCCACTCATCTGTTTTGCGCAACAAATGCATCATACAGTAAGCTCAATAAATAACACAACAAGACCAGGCAGTATTTCAAGCTGCCAATTATAGATTATTGTACAAATCAACTACAGCAATGAAACCTGGAAAAATCTTTTGCAAGTAGAAAAGGATGGATACACCATCTTCATTTTGTGATTCCAGATCTTGCACTGAGAAAAGAACTTCTTCCGTGTAGTATGGGGTCAAGACACTGTAAATACGTCAATTCGTTTTAGAAAGTTACACAGCAAATACCATCAAGACAACATGTCAGAAAAAGAAACATACGCTTTACCAATATTGCAACTAACTATTTTACAAAATGTGTAAGAAAGTCAAATGATATGGAGTATGTGCTTGATTTGCTATGCATTGCCAAGAACTCTAGATACATGGATCCTGAGGGCAACCCAATCAACATGAGTTTCAAAAATAAATGAACTGCAGGCTTGCTTACGCAAACATTTATGGAGATATCATATAAACGAGAATACAAGAACCCAGGTTGCAGCCAAAGGAAAAGATTTTTCAGAAATTGTATCGCCACCCATGATATAGTAAAAACTTTTCAAAAAATCCTAAAAGAGTTATGCACATACAACCATTGTCAATGAACATTTAAGAAAAATTCAATTAGTTTATAGCTCCCACATAAACAAAAAGAAAGTTGAGTGGAAGCATTTCAAGATATCAAAAGAAGATTGAGAGAGACAACAGCGTTGATAACCAAACCCAGGAAGAAAAAAACAATCACTGTAATAACTAGGCAGCACTTCAGAAATCAATTCCAGAGTGCACAAACAAACTTAGCCTAGTGGGCAACTTTAATGCCAGCACCTACTCACCACCATGAATTGGATTAAAGTCTTAGAGGTGATTATCTATTAATGTAAGAAGGTCACAGAAATAGTAGCTAGAGCCTACAGGACCAAACCCATGAATTGATGAGTAAAATGACCATAAATTCAATGTGCATGTACAGAGAATATTTTTCTCAATGGATAGAAGGCACTACTTACGAGAACGAGAGCATGTTTCGAACTTTAGGTGCTAGTGGCATGTCCATAAATAGCGAATTTGAAAAGAATGAAAGTCGGCGCCTGGCATCTAAGTTTGATGGGACATCCATAGCAGACTCCTTCACAGTAAGCAGCAGGTACAGCCGTTTGATCTGATCCACCAAAATAGTCAATTTCATAACTATTAGCGCAAACCAATATAATATTTTAAGAAGTATAAAGATCATACCTTCTCCTTCCAAGGTTCGGTAGTTTCAATAGGAAATTGAATAGCTCCTTCTGAAGCAAATAACTCCGATGGCGTTTCTGCATCCATTGACCCACCCTGAAGTGAATCTAGCACGCTACTGTCCTCCATTATATCACTTGTGTTCTCCAGCATGTCTTGAAAAATAAGAACAACTTGATCTCGTTTCTCCTTATTGTTCTCTAACTGTAATAGCAATACCATTCATTAGGGCTCCACTGAGCAAAAAATCAGCCCAATTTATAGCTAAGTTATAAATTCAAGATAGTGATGTATGATGTACTGACCAGGCATTCTACTAGTTTAACAAAAGACCGGGCCAAGTTTGGAAGAGCACTCATCCTGTACTCAGTAACGAGATCACCTTCTTTTATACGAGCATCAACTTCTGCAAATATTCTATCTATAACACTGAAAAACATATTTCAACGTCAACAATCATAAGAGCATGGCTTACCACATGGTTTCAAGTAGGAATCTTTTTGGGCTTCACTAACTTACATTTTCTCAGGAACCCCTTGAACCATGAACTTTATAACGCTTTGAAAAGAAGCAAAACACTCACGGACAGCACAAAACATATAAGGATCAGCTTCAATTCTCTTTATCAATTCTCGGTCTTTGCCATTGCTGTCCTTTGCCATATCTAGCGCTATAGGAATCTGAAAGCCACCACCATGATTCATTAATAAATAAGGTATGCGGAACTTACGATCATGGCTCCAATATTACAATGATAAACCTTGCTCGCAAGTAGAAACGGAGGCCACTGTATGAGGTCAATGTCGCGAATCTCACGATCAGCCCAATATGGGACGAGCAACAAGTCCATTTCCCTACATTTATATAAAGAAAAATATCAAACACCTTGAAAAAAGTATAAAAAAAGCATTTGACAAGATAAACCATCAATTAAGTGCTTTCTACCTATTACTTATGAGATCTTCTAATCTGAAACTGGTAATAATCTGGTTCCAGAGCTGAGCAAACCGAGCAGCTTGTTTTTCTTTATCAGATGCACTCTGCAAATCAGAGGGAAGATCAATGAAAAAAAATGAGCATTATATATTTAATTTAAGCATGATATAAATGCCAATCGGAAAGTGAAAAAAAAGTCAAGTTTGGAGAATGTAATGCGCATCCATACAGCTAGTAGATACAAAAATTGATAATAACAAAAGATATATGCACGTCCTGGAAGAATGCTCCATATAACTATGTCAGTATGTCCCTCTTTTGTTTCCATCATAATTAACAAAACCCAATTTCCACGTAATACCACATGTTAGGATGTACCAATCAACTACAGGCTAGAAAGAAGATAAACCTCAAATAATGAATGAGAACCTAATGTAAATATAATGAAGGGAGTGAAAATTCTAGTGTAGTCTAATGACTACCGACTACCGTAGTGGAAGGTTAGGATTGCACGATTATTTATTTATTTTTAATTCTTAAATCTGATTGAAAATATTTTTTAAAATACTTTAATTAGATTTTTTATTTTAAGAAAATAATTTATGATTTTTCCTAAAATCAGTTTTTATTCTTGAAATTTCAGAATTTTTTTTCCTAAAATAAGAAATCTAATTAAAGTATTTTAAAAAGGAATTTAAATTAGATTTAGGAATTAAAAATAAATCAAAAATCGTGCCATCCACTACAGAAGCCGGTAGTCATAAGACTACACTAGAATAATCCATAATGGAGACCAACAATGTGCATCGTGCAGGCGTGCAGTCACAGCTAGCTATGGCAACATGTGCTTACAGCAATAAACAATTTAGGATGTATCCAATTTTAAGCATCCCAAACACCTGCCCCAGAAAAATCTAATAATTTTTTTTAAGGTAGTTGTTCAACATGTGACATCAAAACTAGTTTTAAAAGCCTGAACTAAAAATTAAAAAAAAAAAAAAAAAAAACTTATATGTTCAAGTGGTTAGGCACTAAATTTAGTTGCATCTGTTCAGACTGTTCTATTAATTTAATTATCAACACCAATAAACACCCATGCGATCACAAACCACTAGGCACTCCCAGCCTTGACACAACTAGAAATATACACCATAAATTGCTAACAAACTGATATTTAAGATATGGAGTGGTGTAATTTGAATATCTTTGATCAAATCCATGTAAACGGCTTGCATCATGTTGGGGCTGGGAACTGCGATTTGTTCCTTGTTGAGTGTCAACATCTTCAAGCCACTGAATCTATACGGCATGATTTGGCAAAAACCAACTCAGAATATGTGATTTTGTGATATCAGTTAGATGCAACATCTTTTAGCCTTACTCAGAACTGAAGCAGTTGTGAGAACTACAATAAAAAATGTCCAAACATTTAAAAGTGTCAAATATGCTTAAGCTAACGACCTTATATCATCATCTCATAAACAATTCAAAGTCTTACAGCAGTCTAGTATTCTCAGATTTAATGTAAAAACATTTTGTGAACCTTGCTTGATTCCCTGCCTTATAGTTCTTACTTCAAAATTGATACAATCAAAATTCTGATGAGTTAGAGACATTCATCAAGTCTTTCACCATATAACTAGATTGCTGATGTAGTGCCCAAGGGAAAGAGAAAGAGAGATCACAGAAGACGGGATATGGAGAACTGGAGCATGGAGAAGGGTGATGGATGAGGCTGAAGGCCATGAAGTAACAAAGTGAAAAAATACGACACTGATGAATTTATCATTAGAAGATTTCCTAACCTGAACTAACACAAAACACAAAAATATCCTTGAAAACTTAATCTAGACTAACCAAGCATAATGAGGAATTAAAGGATTTCCTGTTTCTTAACATTCCTTTCTTTTTTTCTTCATTTTATTCCTTCAAATGAAATCCGGAAAAAAAAAACAGTCCGATTCCAGTATGAACAATGAGCGCCAACTTTACATCAAGATTAGTCGCCAACATAAAGACTCACAATCAAGGGTCCTAAGAAACTGCTACCAACACAATTACAATTTACAAGGCATGTGTCGAAACCTGTATGAAAAAGTTGTTTTGTTCAGCCCAATCTTCTAGTATTATTTACGCACTACTAAAGTAGTAACTGGAATGAAGATTATCTTTGTCACATGTCAGTCTCTTGGAGAAAACTTTCCCGCCAAGACACTAATTACTTTTTGCATTAAATAAAATTAAATTACTAAATAATATATTTGCAAATATTCTGTTAACTAAAAAATTGGGATGATAACTATCACCTATTTTTTTAGTATAATCAACTTTTTTGCAATTATAAGTTCTTATTGCTAAGTGCATTTCTAAAGATTCCAAGGTTTATTAAAATTTTGTTTATTAAATTTGGTATTTAAAAAATATACATACATAGGTGGTCTAAAAACCAATTACACAATGAACTGAATTTGTATAGATTCAAATAGAATAAAGCTTTTAACTAAATAAAATTATTCCGAGTAATTTTTTTAATATATAACACGGTGTACGGCACAGGGTTTGAACTAGAATACCAATAGAACACAAACCAGCATCTAGAATTGTAAAACGTGATCCTGTGAAGCATGCATATTATGAAAAATAAAACAAACAGGTCTACAACTCACATCAGTAAATCGTCGAGAAAAGGTGGCTTTTAATCCTTTCTTCTTATGTTCAGCTTTTTCAGCAGGAATAAGACGTGCATTGAAAGCCCCGAGTAATGAATCAAACCTGGATCTTAACATATCCAACGTACGGATCTGGATGCACGATAAAAAGAAAGATAAGAAAAAACGTGATCAAGAGAAGGAAAAAAAGGAAAGAGGGAGGTATGAATAACAACTAACAATGACGCGGTTCTCTCAGCTTAGTATATCCAATGCGTTCAATAAAAATAAAACCATTACAGGGAGTAGGGGCAAAGTTCACCTCTCCAAGACGACGGAATGCACCATATATGCCTCCAAATATTGTGGAGAATATAGCATACCAGATCTGGGTATCCATGAAATAGACCTGTAAAAAAAACTCAGATTTACTAAGAATGCTTCATTCACCAACTATAACAATGGATACAAAAAGAAAGCATAGACTAACAAGGATAATTGGGGCCCATAATGCAATCACAGCACCAAGGTTATTCCGGGCTGCAAAATAAAACAAGTAATTAAGGCAACATTTAAAAAAATTGCATTTACAAATAAAGTAACTAGTGTTACAGCCTGAATAGTAAAGGGTTGTGTTAACAAGAAAGAAACCCCAAAGAAAAGAACAACTGCTACTGAAGAAAATGATTAACTATTCAGATTGAACAACAATCTAAACAAAAGAATTTAAAATCCTTTAAAGAAATGAGGAGATGCAAGAAACCATTCCTAGGTCAGGGAACTTTCTCCACCAGGTGATGGTGGAAATTTCTCAAACAAAAAATCTGGAAATGCTACATTGCAACTAAATACTAATCAAAGAATTGCAAAAAATAAGAAAAAAAATTAAAGTTAATTTTTTCTCTTCTGTGAGGTTAGGCAAGACATAATTAGTGGGAATCACCCTTGGTTATCCACTGAAAATAATAAAATCTAGAGCATGAGGAAGATGTTTTGAATGATGATTATGACACCAGAAATTTAGGCTGACAATGAAAGTTGTCCAATTATTCTTTTATTTTAAACTTTTCAACATGGATGTTGGACTTGCTCCATCTACAATCCAAGATTTCACAAATAATGCGGTGGGAGTTCAATGTTAAGTATTACGCTAAAAGTTGAATAGCTTGAACAATCATCTCAAAGAATACAACTCCAAGAAGAGTCGTTTCATATTGGAAAAACAAGTCAATTTATCATATATATGGATTTAGTGTATAGTATTTGAACTAGTGGTATGCGCTAGAAAGGGGCCATCTGCTTCCCTGCGCACACGCCATTACCAACGACCAATTTGTGTTCGTGACAAGTGGGACGTGCGGCTACTATCTTGGACCGTCTTGTAATTAACCGTTCCTGGCTTCTTGTCTTTGCAATTGTACCATGACTCTCCCCATATTCTCCTCCCTGCTGTTACATCATTATTCAGCTACAGATAATCTTCCTGTTTCTTCATAAATCTGTCTATTTCTTACAGAATGGATAAGAAAACCACAATTTCAGCCTTTTCATTTTTCACTCCCTACATCTGTATTCTTAGCATATATTATTAAGTTCAAACCTTTCTTATCTAAGCGCACGCTCCAAAGGTAGCTATAAAAATCTTGGGGAGCAAACGCCACCACCAATTGTACTATTGACGGAGTGAATTTACATCGAATACAGTGTACATATACCTCACAGATTCATCCAAATTAAATATTTGGCGCACATTTCGTTTTAAATTCTGATTTTACAATCTTTCCTATTGTCCATATATTTGGGTTAGTTCCATGTTGCTTTCATGAGTTCCAACAGAATTCTATTAATACTTGCAGTTTTACTTGAATGGGAAGAATTCTTGTATAGGAAATTAATATTGGATTTGAGAGTGCTTGTATTGAGTGAACTCTTGTACGGGAAATTAATAAAAAGAATAGGTGTAATAGTTAAGCGATCATGTACGTCTAGTGCTAGTTTAATTGTTTAGTTCATATAAATTCATTGATAATATCTATGATTATACAAATAGCTAATTAAAGACGCTATGGATCATGTTAATTCATGCATCAAGAAAATAGGGCAAAAAGATAGAAACAAATGGAGCACAGCAAAATCGGCAAATTATAAATGGAAGTCGTAACAGGAGCTAGGTATTAAGTGACTGGTTTACGTGCAGTGCTAGTTTAGTTATTTTGTTCATATAAATTCAACCAACCACCTTTATTAATCAGAGATCTGCTGAAATTCCTCCCTCACTACGACTCTGATATCATAAATTCTTCGGTAGCAGCGCCATCCTTTGTTGCATATGCAAGCACTGGATGTTCCAGAGAATAGTGGATTCGAAAAGAGAAGATGAAGCAATGGGTACTTTTTGTTTCTTTCAGTTGGGAATTCGACAGGAGAAGATGAAGTGGTGGGTATTTTTGGTTTCTTTCAGTTTTAACCATTGTTTTTTAGTTAAATTTTTATTTAACCAATGATTTACTCTTGTACAGATAAAGGACAACTTAAATCCATTAAATGCCCATTTATTTAGTTATACTATTTTTTTATATAGAGTACTAGACTTGTGTAATGTATCTAGACATCTGTAAGCCTATAATGCTCATTTATATATATATAACCAAGCAGAAAACATACTTCCTCCGTCCCTAAATATGATGTCCCCAAAAGTTTGCTACATTTCCTTGTAGAGTAAATGGCCTTATGGCCCCACACACTCTCTCTACTTTTTACTCCTACCCCTCATACTGCCTAAACATATAATAAAACACTTTAAAAAGTAAAAACAACCAATGTAGCAAACATTAAGGGGCAGAGGTAGTATTTTAGAACAACTTTGAGGAATGTCTTGCCACATGTTGTACCTAGTATATTAATTATATGGGGGTTTTCTACATCTTGCCCCTAAGGTTTCAGGTTTTCTACGTTGCACCCTTTTGTTTGAGACTTCGAGAGGTTCCTCATGGTGCCCTCGAGTGTAACATGAGCTCCAAATGGTATCGCCTAAAGTGTCATTAGTAATTATTTAATACCCTCTGGGCCCTGCCATTATATAAACATTGACACCTTTTAATTTTAGTGTTAGACCACAAAACTGTCACACCCACCATTCTTATAGCACAAAACTGCCACAGCAACCACCTATGACACTCAAAATCACAGCACCACCAAGCTCTAAACCACAAAACCATCAAGATAACCACCTTTTCTTTATCGATTTTATGTGGCTCAGGGATGGCAATTGTTGGGTTTCGGAGAAGGTTGTCATGCCAGATTTGTGGTTAAGGGATGATTATTAAGTTAATTTGGCGGTTCAGATAATGGCAAGTGCATTATACAATTACGAATTGTACTTTACGGGTACCTTATGGAGCTCTCATTGCACATGGAAGAAACATGAGGAGCTTCACAAACAGAAGGGTGCAACGTAGAAAACTTGAAACTTCAAGGATACTACGTAGAAAAACCCTAATTATTTTTCTACTTGGGACTATGTTGGGACTTAGTCCTACTAGCATAATAAAAATAAAAACAATTACAAATAGCAAACGTTGTCATGTTCATTACCTTGAGGGAAAAACTCATGCCATTTGAAATGTGTTATTCGAACTCCCATGACATCTTTTGTTGGAGCAACTAAAGGCTTTATCTGCAAGACAAGATAAAATTATAACTAGGAAAATGTAAAGATAGCAAAGATTAAATGAAACCAAGACCCACAATGCTGTAAGAAGAGATATATTTCAACAATGAAGTCTTATTCACAGTAAACATAGCATTGTTCTTGTCCAGAAAAATACTGAGATTTATCTGACCAATAATAGAGATTTCCTATCTTGTTCTTGTCAAGAAAAATACTGAGATTGTTCTTGTCCAGAAGACAGCTTTAACTCCAATATAGTTTTTTTTTCCTATCAAGAATCAAGGTAAACACACACCTCTATATAGTAGCTGAATGCCAACTTCGTAATTATGAGGAGGACCCAAAACATTGTGTACCTAAAGTTCACATAAAAACAAAACATCAATTCTACCAAACAAATAGATGATTCCATTTTACTGACAGATGTTTCCATCCTTACTTGAAAAGAGAAAAGGCACTTTCATGCATTCCTCTACCAACAAAAAGGCGTGGCTGCAAAGAGTTCATCACAGAAAAATACAACAGACTTTAGATACCAACCGGAGACGGCGGAAAGGGGGAAGCAGATGGAACTGTTGAGAAAGTAGGGGGAAAAAGTACAAAGGCAGAAAATTAGATTATTGTGTACTACCTGTGACCACCACATCATCAGCATCACAATCTTATAGTCGGATCTTTCAAGTAATGATCGTAGGAAAGGGAACAGAAACAGCATGGCAGTGAGCATATTTGGTGATAGGTAGGCTACAACAGCCAAAAAAAATAGTGACGGTGAATGAGCGTTGTTCCCAAACCAACTTTTAATAGTTTGTGCGAATCCTGGAGGAGGATTCTCCCATGAATAAGCATAAGTCACTGGGAGGATCACCACCCAAGCAGCGGCTGAGACAACCTTTAATATGTATCTGAGCTTAACATGAAATGTCATAGTTTGTCTTGCTTTCCAACCAAGAACCACATCAAAAGCAGCTGAGAAACAAAAATAATGATCGTCAAACTTACCACAACTTTTGGAACAACAGAAATACAACTTTAACAGAAGTGAAACAGGAAGTGAAGGAAAGAAAGAGGTGGGAGAAAATGAGGTTGTATTGTTGTAGATTCCTTCCAAATTCTTCCGACAATGTCCTTCCAAAAAAAAAAACTTCCAACAATGGAAGAAATGGTTTATTGAAGATGGAAGAAAATTAAAAATTTCTAATCCCCTCCCCCTTCCTTCCCATGATATCATTTCCAAACGAAGGCGAATGAATCCCTTCCATTCTCTTAACTTTCTTTTCAAAAATCCATTTGAGCGTAGTGCTCAAATCTAGATGCAAAACCAGCTTTAGAAGAAAGCATTTCCAGGTAAATCCGTAAATTAATTTATTGAAAACTACTTCGACTACAAATACCAGTGACAGGAAAATGATACACAAAAAACAGGCTCCAAGAATTTGAATCAAAGTTCAAATACTTCAAATCAAATAATGAACACAGATTTCTTCAAAGGAAAAAGACGACAGAAAATTAAGCTTTGCTGCAGAACTAACCTTGCCCAAGCTTTATTATTGAAGCTGTTATGAAGATACTCAGTACATTCTTAAAGACGTTTATTTCAAAAATTGCACTAGGATCACCAGTGCCATTCCATGCAACAATAATCATAGCCTGAAAATGTATAGAAATAACGACATTATTTCACAAATATGAACTAAACAACTAAGAGAGTACCAAACTATCTGAAGAGAATAGTTGCCTGCAAAGCCAAAATAAAAAAGCTCCACATTCTGTCAAAGCTTCTGAAGACATGCCAAAATGTTCGAATCTCAACAAAGTTGACTTTTCCAGTCCATCGATCCCCTTGAGTAGGTTTGTTTTCCTGAAAGTCAGAAAGGTATTTTCGAAAGATTACAGATGATTGTATGTCAGTCCTACACTGAAAATTTCTTCCTACACCCGGCTTGCACGATGATTACCATGCACTTGCACTTAAACTAGAGCATTCATATTGTATTAGAACAATTAAGCTATGCATTTAGAACATTTATATTTTACTTTTGGAAAACTCATTTCATAAAAATAATGTAGTCTAAAAATAAAACATTAATGTTCTACATGCTCAATATAAATGGTCAGCTTTAAAAGCAAGTATATCATATCATTAAACACCTAGGAGCACAGTTCACGAATTAGCCATACACAAGCACCAACAAAATATTGCTTCCTGGAATTAATCAGCAGTAATGCATGACTGAATCAAACTAATTCAAGTGCATATTTACATAAGAAATAAGATGATTTCAAATGCTGTTTTTCTCATACCAAGCACCAATTAAGAACAAGCATTTATCGCATATGCAGAAAAGACAGAACAAGTATCATATATTTTGTAGCAACTCAAACAGCATTATTATATTTATCCAACTTTACCAACAAACAACGTCTATGAAAAATTCAGCACATCACAGATGATACTGATTTTTTCTCAAGTGCAATAGTAATATGCGACAACTAAGATGGGTCCATCACACAGTTTCTCTAAGACATATTCCTTATCCATGATGAGCAAAAAGCACTTGGCTAACATCCTTTTATTCAAAGGAAAAGGACGCTAAACGGGCCTCATGACAAGAGGTGTCAATTTTCAACTCGACCTGAAAACCCGAGTAACCCGACCTGTTAATAACGGGTTTTGAAAAAAATTTGAGATTTTTGACCTATTTAAACCCGTCTTTTCAAACCCGCTAAACCCGTTAATTTTCAGCCCTACCCAGTTCAACGCGATGGGTTAAACACTTGTTAGTATTTTTATGATTTGTTGATAATTTCTATAGCATTAGACTATTAAATCCTTACTATCAAATTTCTAATTTGTCATTTTGATCGTTTATTTGTTGAAAATGATTCTAAAAGATGTTATTTATTAATTCTTGTTATTTAGGATACAATTTTTTTTTATAAATGAGGTCATAAATATTAGATTTAGAACACAAAACAACACTGCGGTTATAAATCTCTGAACCCGTTGGGTCAACCCCAACCTGAAGGATCTAGGTCACGAATAAGATATCTAAAACCCGAACCCGATAACAACCCGTTTTGAGTAACCCGGAACTGGTATCAAGTTAGCATAACCCGACCCGACCTGTTTAACATGTCTAATTATGACCAATCAGTCAGATAATGAATTACCTCCAAAAACAAAGAAGACCATAAAGTATGTATTAGACATCCAAAATGAGACATTTTGGACTGAATTAAACTAAATCCTAGACTCACACATTAATTGAACTAAATCGAATTTGTTTGGAATTAAGTCCAACAGAACAAGGGCCAAACAATTGTCGCCTAAGGAGCACGAGGACGACTACCAAGGTAACACCTGAGGTACAGGGACGGTGCGGGTGCTGCTAAAAAGCATCCCCCCATCCCTAAGACACTTTGGTCATGGTGGGTACGGCTATGTCATATATGGGACGTGGAAGTGGATTCAAGGGGACATTGCAGGGACGGTTAAGGGGCAAAAAAAACCTTCCCCTGTAATCAAAAGAGGTAAGAAAAAATGGAAGCATCTAGTGTTTGGTTTGAAGCACTCTTACCATTGTCTATAGTCACTTGTGCTCCACGTCATTGCCGTCTATCACCCAACGCCTACCACCAGGTTTGTCTTTATTGGCCACCACCCATGCTTCTTCTTTTGAGAGAGCTTAGATCTCCTCATTCTCCTCTTCTTTCTGTTTCTTCAATCTACACTCCTTTAGGTCGAACTTCCTCTATTTCTCATTTCTTTTCCTTCTCTTATTTTCGCTTGGTTTGAAATTCCCAACCCCACCTCCACATGGCCCTTTTTTCTATTTCTTTTCTGTTAAACCCTTTTCCCTGTTATTGTAGTAGTAGTAGGGTACTAACAGTTATCGAAGAAGTATGAAAATGGTATATTTTGCAAAAGCTGACGAGCACATGAATATTAAATGAATTTATACAAAAGACCAATTTGCGCGTGAATATGGCATACATTCCAAGATTAATGCTATTTCTAGAAATATTTTTATCAGTTTTTTCACCAGGTAGCCCTGACTAATTTCAAAATGTATGGGGTACCCCTATGTTTTCACAAAATACACTTAATGCCCTTAATGGGTAACTGGCGTAATTGGGTATCAAATTGTTTAACTATTACACCCCTTAAGTTAACCCAGTTCATATATTTGGCCGTCGATACTCATATTCCTATTTCATTTGCTCTACACTTGCGCTCCAAAATCAAAATTTCCAAAGAAAAACCCTATAGTAAACCCCAAAAAAATGGGAAAAAACCCTATCATCATTCTTTGTCTTTTCATTTACTCGATTTTTTTTGGCAAATTTTGATTAGTAAGGGTATTCAATGCATTTTACGAATTACTCAAGGGTATTTGGTGCATTCGTAAAAACATAGGAGTACCCCATACATTTTGAAATTAGTCAGGGGTACCTGGTGAAAAAACTGTATTTTTATTACTTATTTAACGCCTCGGGGCGTCCGTTCGCAAGATTAGTGCTTATTTTTAGTCATGAATTTTAGTATGAATTTTTTTACATGATTTTTTATTGTCCTCTTCAAGCCTTACCCGTTTTTAGAATTTTTAATTTTGACGTTTTCCGTCCAGATGCCGTTTCGGTGCTACCTAGATTGTAACCAATTGCTAGCAGCATAAAGAAAGAAAGAACATCCAGGATCCCTTCAACAAAGAAAAGCAAGAAAACAATAACTTACTGGGTTTCTATCTTGGCGATCTAGGCGAAGCTTTTCAATAGGCAAACAAAAGAAGTCTGCATCATCCCGCATAGGCCAGCCCAACCGGAAACAATCAACTGACCTATAACGACAAGTTAAAAGAGTTAAAAAGAAGTATGATATATGCAACAAAGAAAGCAGCAATCATACTGATGACATAATACCAAAAGTATTCATTCAGATCATCATAATTTCTCCATTGTGAATGCTTGGATTTTCCATCTTTACTCCTTTCTGATTCCTGTTAAGCGAAATAGGTTACACATTACATGCTCATATGAGAGTAGATATTCAGTAATTATGAACATCAAAATCAAGATATAGTCATATACCCGTCGTATCACGTTATAAATAGGAGTTACAACTTTTTGTAAAAAGACCTCTTCTTCACCACCGTAAGCTGGCATCACATTCTCACCTGTCCTGGGACTGACATTCCCAGCAAGCATACCATAAAGCTCGAACGCCATCTATAGACAAGAAATACGATGCATAAGTAAATCATATCCTCTCAAACCCAACTATCAAATCAAGCAATAGTTCGGACTTCGGACTCAACTGCAAATGTAATAGAAATTTAAATAAAACATCTATCGGTTTAATTTTAGAAAAGGGGTGTTCATCAGTTTATGTACTTTATACATCCATGAAGAAAAGAGGTAAGACAAATACAGCACCAGAAATATTTTTCAAGATATAGCTTCCAGAAAAATTGGCAAACGCTAGTGCAAGTTGAAAACAATAATCAGTGGTTAGATAAGCTATGAAACTTTCAGGCATTGTATGCAGTCCTTGCATTTAATAGAACTTTCAGTGGTTAGATAAGCTACGAAAGTGGGTGCCAAAGGCCAAACATTTTGATATGCCAAAGGTCAAGTCAGGGCTTACAAGATCATGTTTTATAAGTCGAAGAGAACGCAACATTCATAAAGTAACATGAACATAGATAAAATATATTAAACATAGATGGGCACAAAAGCAACAAATTGCATTTCATATTAGTATACTTGAAAGAAAAGAGACATGGATCAGATCAAGTTTTACATAATCTACTGCTGTTTAGTCTATTCACGGCAACAAAAAAAGCAAAAACGTGGAATGCAAGCAAACAATTGAATACCATAATAACAAGATAAACACCATAAAAATAAAACCCTCCCTCCCCCCTAGTTCAAACCTTCCTATCAAGAAACATAAATTTTACTTCCTCAAATCTGCAAAGAATAAACATAAATTTTCTAACATCAAGAAAAAAATGAAAAAAAAAAAAACTCTTTAAGAATAGATGAGAGCTTGGCTGCTGAGATCCAAAGGCCTAAATGACCTAGGTCAAATGAATTCCTATCAGTTTTCATAGAGCAAAAACAAATAGGATATTCTACTGGTTTGGAAGCATACGTGGTGATAGATATAGCATAGGCATTCAGGCATAAATCGCAGATTTGCAGCTTCCCCCCATATAAGAAGATACAGTCCCATGTACAAGAGTTTTCGCTGTTGCACTTCCTGTTGTATGGTGGGCAACCTGCAATTTATCAAATCAATAAGACAAAATTTTCAATGGAGCTAAAGATGTGCAATGGACTCACATATCTTAGGCAGATTCATCAGAGATAATTAAAAGGAATAATGGTGACAATGCAGCAAACTGAAATTACGGGAAATTACGAATTTACGGCATAGAAAAAGCTTTTGAAAGGCTTGCACACCCTCAAATACAAACTAAAAAAGAAAAATTAGTTTCATCAATGAGCTATATTTAAAGAAAAACATCTTCTCACAAACTTACTAGCTCTCTTCGCAAGCCACTAATAACCTTATTATGCAATAATTAAGCTACACTCTCCCTTGCAGTGATTCATAGAATCACCGACACCCTAAACTTCCAACTTGCCCACAAGGTGGATGGTATGCACTTGACTCCCAGCGTTGGAAAAGATGTTTTGTGTCCCATATGTAGTTACACTCAGAGGCCATAACCTGGTTTAACTTTTTGCACCAAGTCATCTTCACTGATTGGATGTTCACCCTCCAGAAGGGCTCTTCAAGATTGGTTGCATCTAATGAAAAGATAGGGTTAAAGTGGTTTTGTTAGCTAGAGGAGTGGATGCAAAGATGCTATGAATTAATAACGCATAGATAAGTTGATAGTGGTAGCTAAAGGAAGAATCTAGTAAATTCGTTAGAGAATTGGGAGAGGAAAAAAATATACGAAGTATTCAATATTGTGGAGTGCTTACTTTTTTGCTATGCTGCTTGGACTCGGGTATGGGTGTCGGACACAGTTAAGGGTCAGTTTCGGACATTCAATCAATCAATCAATGAAAGCCTTATTCCCATAAGTTTCGGACATCAATCAATCATGTCCTTCCTCTCCCAAAAATTTCAAGATAACCCTCCTCTAACAAACTTATTAGCTTTCTCCCCAAGCTACTAAAAACCTTAATATGCACTACCTACAATACCCCTCCACCTAATCTCAGATCATATATCATATCAAGATGATGAAAGGAACCAAATTATATATGAAGAATATGGGTTAGCATGAGCTAGTCATACTAGATAGAAGAGTACATAAATAGGATTCTAGTGAACAGCCATTGAAGATGTTTTCAATCACCCCTTAGGGAAAAGTTTTCCTGTCACTATTGTAATAAGCTAATGTTTCCAAATGTGGAATATCCAAAACGTTAGCGGAATACAGGATACGGCAGGGAGGCACAATACCATTCCCTCTTCCCTGCCCCGAAAATATGAAATCAAGTAGTACTAAATAAGCAGTAAGCAATGATCATGCGCTATTAAAAAATTATGAATATATAATAATAGCCTACAACACATCAAATAGACTATGTGAGAGCCAGATATGTCACTGTCGTCTGAGACTAAGAAAGCTGACCAGAGGCTACTCTTACGATCCAAGTACTTGCACCACTTCTTATAGCTTTTGAAGAGCTTTTTCATCACTTCTGTCAATGCACGTTCATCCAACTGAAACAATACGATTATGTTACAAAAGTAAACAATGTTTAAGTCATAAAAGCAAAAAAAAAAAAAAAAGGAAAGACAACATTGTAACATAAACAATCCAAAAATGCAGCAATCCATACACAATCAGAAATTTCTAAACATGAAATTGTAATGTATATATAAATGGTACTCTGTATCTAGTTCAAATGTGACATAGTCACAAATTCAGTTACACAAAAAAGATTATTACTAAAGCAGATTGCAGAAAGGAAATCCAAGTTAAGTTTTAGTTGTGTTCTAGAATCACCTTTGGTTGCTGGTCGGGCTTTGGATACTGTCGTATATGAACATTAGCAAGCAACAAAATGAGGTGCTCTCTTTGGTTGGCCACATTATGTTTCTGCATATCAATTTACATGAACAGTTGATGAGCTTGAAATGAAATTGAATAAGCAATAAATGCATTACATAATACACCTTAGACAACTGAAAATATAGAATAATCAAATAACTTTTCTCATTGAAGAAAGAAAGGAACCTGAAACCCAAACATTGCCTGGAGCCAATCCAAAATATCTTCATCTGGCTTTTTTTTGTAATCCTTAGGCCAAGGAAGGCCCCTGGTATTTCTAAGGGCAACGATCGCAGCTTTGATCTGCAGATTCAAAGTCCTTTATAAGATCCAGTAGCAAAAACTCCACATATAGTGAACAAAACAGGACACAGCTAACAAACCTCTGGGTATCTCATAATTGCCTGATTTGCACTATCTGGATCGAGAGGAAGAATATTGTATGGGGCATATCTTTCAGTTTTTTCTGCTACTTTATTGTGAGTATCCAAAATCTATAATACGCAAACAGAGCAGAAGTTATCTTAACTGAATAGCTTCAGAGTTATTAATAAGTGGGAAAGGTAAAGACATAGACGGCATAATATTTTAGACATGCCCATATAATATCAATAAATCTCACCTCACGGTCAACTTCCATTGACTGCGTCATGTTAACAGCTTTCAAGACCTCAAAGAGAACATTAGCAGTTTGATACGCCTTTGTGAGCTGAGCACTGAACATAATAAAACAGCAGTACTTATGAGGTCATTATAAAATAGCAGGAAGAACTGACAGATACTTGTAAATTCTTGATCATCTGAGTCCTTTATCCAGTTAAAAGGACTCACCGGTCAGTCTCAGCTGCACTTTGAAGAGCTTGAATATATTTCTTGTAATAATGCTGATAAAAACTTTGCATTTCTCTTGCATCACTCTTTTTAACTCTATCCATCAACGTTGGATCATTCTCCTGCAGACCTAGAAATTATTAGAACGACCCATCTAACAGTGAAATCCATCTACATATAGAATTTATTCAGCTGCAACAATTAGAGAAAAGCTTGAAGTTTATCACTCGTAGTTAGCGATTTTTTTTATTTTTTTTATTTTATTTTATTTTTATTTTGAAAAGGAAATAAAATCCGACTATCCCCGATCAAAGGATAAGCCCAGCGCATCCTTGCGCAAAATTAAGAAAAAGTGGTGGTCCATCGGATAGAACCAGCAAATTAAATTGGTATGAGCATGACCTTTGTGAGCTAAGTAATCCGCTGCTTGGTTAGTTTCTCGGACTCGATGTGAAATGTTATAGTTACTAAAGCTTTGTAGGTCTAGCTTAACATCTTGGATTATGAAGTTGATTTCCCAAGGGGTCTTCCAAATTGCTTTTATCGCGTTTAAAATAGTTAAATTGTCTCCTTCAATCATTAGGTTATCAATGTTTAGCCTTCTTGCTTGGTAAATTCCTTCTTTTAAGGTTGAGGCTTCTGCGAACAAAATAGAAGAACATTTATGCAGGGCTTTTGCCCCAGCAATCACTATATTTGCATTATGGTCTCTCATGATAAAGCCAAGAGCACTTGAGCTATTATTGATTTTTGATCCATCAAAATTTAATTTGAACATATTTTGTGGGGGCGGTTCCCAATTTACTGTGTGTGGAGAACTTTTATTTTCCGTGGCAATATTTTTTGTGTTATGAAAATCCAAATCAATGTTTGCGTCCTTACTCTTTTTTAAATTTATCAAATAGTTCCTTGTCATTTCTATTATCTGGATGCTAGAAAAGCTTTGGTTATTAAAGACAAGTTTATTGCGGGTAATCCACATGAACCACCAGACAACGCTCCATTTTGAAAACATTTCAAACCCAATTTCATTTTTAATGTTGCATAAACATTTCAAACCCAATCAACGTTTCTTACTGAACTCACTCCCAAAATATTATCACCAGGTTAATAGCATTATCAAATAAATGATACCAAAAAAGAACGTCCACAAATTTTTACAGAAATTACAACATTCAAGCCTTCAAGGTACCAAGACAAATAAGCTAGACAGAGAGAAACCAATAAAAATTATAAAAAAAAAAAAAAAAACTTAATGAACTGTTAAAGTGATACCAAATGCAGAAAGACTATAGCAAGAAAGGAAACACATGAGAAGTTTACACCAAACAACTTAACTCCTGCATATTTGCAGCACTACATAAAAGTGTTTCGCATTTGAGGTGCCAACTGTTTGGATTACACATGCCAGCAAACTTATCACATTCAGAAAATCAAATCAACTATTGTTTTTTCTAGGTTTTATTTTATCAATTTTATTTAGAAATTGTACAACCTTTTCTAGCCTTTGAAGGAGTGCTGTTTTGAATTGACGGACACCACGGCCACTGGAAGTTGGATCCAATCGATGCGCTTTTTCAAATGCATAAAATCGACCTGCAAGCCACCAATTTATCACAACTCAAAATGAACTAGAAATTAGCACGCATGAAACTAAAAAAGTAACAAAAGATAGAAGAAAAAAAGGAACTCTACAATAAAGAAGATATACCTCCATCTTACGCAGAAGGCACTCTCCTAAACTTATAAAGAAAATTGCATTGGAGAAAGTTGGCAGAGAGGTAACGAGGATATAACATTATATCATTGTGCAATGATCTTTTAGGTAATTAAGTACAATAGGTCAGAATAGGAAACTGGCAGCTCTATTTTAGATTTTTTTTTATGGAGAAGAGGTGGCTTAGCAACATGTTGACAAAAATACTTACAGCTCAACCCTAACGCCAAAATTACACTTCACAATGTTACCAAAATGTGATCTTGAATTTAGTTATTCTGACCCAGCACATCTAAAAGGTCTCTAAGTTAGTTATATTTTATCACAACTAGAAGAGAGAATTAAATCAATCTCCTTGCTTTTCCAAAATACACTCCTTAAAAATTACTGTAGCATGTGATTGCCTTGAAAATTTTCCAAGCAGAGAGATGCATCAATCATCAATCAATGTATCTAATCTGATCCCAAGAGTTATACCACTCCACATTTCAACCCATGTTAATAACTCAAATCCAAGCTAGCTATACTCAAAGCCATGTCCTATAAAACTGGACACACCAAAGAGGGGAAAATTTCCCAAATTTGTTATTTGAGCACCTCAGACATTTGGAAAACAACACCCAGTTCAAGTAACATTTGCACAAAAAATGACAGATTTTAACCACGCAAAGAAAAAACAATATCGCGGCAATTATAGCAACTAATCAATGCCACATATAGTAAGCTCGCACTAAGAACTCACTCCCGAACAGTTAAAACTCAAAATTGCAAATTCAGTGATAAATGCAAAGAGTTTAATTACTACATAAGTCACAGCTGAAAAGCAAAGGTAGCACTAACTACTCACAAATTTCTAAAAGCATCACTTAAAACATTATTAATATGCATAGAAATGGAAAACATACATAAATACGAGACCCTCGGATTATGCTTTTCAACTTCATTGGCAACACGAAGGATGGGAGCAATATCAACAAGTGAAGACGGAACTATCTCACTGTCGAACGCCGTTTCACCGAGGTTTCCCGCCGTTTGTGTCCTCATCAACCGCCTTGGTGGCGGTTGATCAGTACCACCACCTCTCGAAGTAGAGGTTGACGACATCTTTAAGCTTTATAATTTAATTCCAAACTTTCTGCCAAACCAAATCAACTTCATATCAGTTTCATAATCTCAATTTTCTTGGAAAAAAAATATATATGATTGAAAAGTTCATAACATTTCGTTTAAATTGAATCGAATACTAAATACTGCTTACCACATTTGAAAGGGTAAAAAAAGGAAAAAGATATAAACACTTCAACTTGGATACTGATCAAATGAACATGCATCAAGCTAAACATTAATCAGCTACTACAAAAACTGAAACAATAAAAAATCAACAGCATTTCAATTCAATAAAACAGCTGAAAAAAAGATAAATATCAAAAAAATTCAAACATTAAACCAAAAAAATGACCAAAAACAGTACCAGAATAGATGAAACCCAAGGTACAATTATTGATAAAAATCAGCATCAAACTTCTGAAGAGAGAGAGTGAAAAAAAAAAAAGATATTAAAGCTATGGATGACGAAGAAGAAGGGAAAAAGTGTGCCCTAGGAGAGAGAATAATGGAAACTTTAGGCAGCTTAAAGAGAAAGGAAAATAACGAAAAGGCAATGGAGGAAGAAAGAGACTCATTACTTAGCAGAAGCAGCACTTCATAGTGTTTGATGATAGAGAAAAGAAAAAAAAAAAAAAGTTTAAATTGATATATTTGGAAATTGGAATTTACTGTAAATTTGTGGGTCCCTCTTCTTCTGTGACGTTCGAAGTTACTATTTTGTCCTAGGTAGATTTTATGCTGAAATGTGAGAACAGTGGTTGAGTGGTGTAAAAATATGGGAAGATAAAGGGTATATTGGGAAACTAGTAATTCGAAATTCAAAAAAGTAAAAGAGATTCGTGGGGTAACGATATGCATTGAGGGGTAAAATAAGTAGCCGTTTTGACGGAGGCTCGTTGACAATATTGCCCTCGGAGAATTTAGTTTAGTTTTGGGCTTCGGAAGGTTTGAATTAATTGTAATTTAAAAATAATGAGAGGGGTATAATGGTGAATCAAAAGTTCGAGCCCCACGTATGAGAAGGATAGGAGCGGGAAAAGAGAACAAAGCAGGGGTATATTTGTCTTTGTAGTAAGTTACGAGTAAAATTTTTTTTTTATGGCACGAGTAATTCTTTAATTAATTAAATCAAGGACCAGAGATAATTGTCTGATGTTTGGTATTAAAATAATTATTTAAGTTTCGTACCCATAATACATGCAGGAAGTGGGACCTACCTGCTGGAAGCTCAAATATCAACATGAGTCCACGCAATGTAAGCCTTGTGATCCAACTACAATCGTTTGCGTCGCCCGGGTGAACTCTTTTCTATGATATATGATGATGGTGATACCATCATCATTTTGCCCAAATGTCATACTCGCTCTTACACGGTCACACCCCATTTTTTGGACATTGCTAAATTTACTCGGAAGTTAGATTATCCATTATTAATTAATAGAGAAATTAAAATACTATTAATCATATAAGTTGGATTATATAATATATTTTTTGGTGTCAACTATAAGCTTAAACTTTTAGTTGAGACGGTTCTCTAATATGGTATCAAAGTCAACGTGGCGCAAAGGTCACGGGTTCGAATCTCTCATCCCTTGTCCTTCTAGAGCATATAATGTATCTTTGGGTCTTAATTATAAGCTTAATTAAACTTTTGGTTTAGATAATCCTTTAACAGATTCCACTATTAACCTTAACCACAACACTTTCACTAGTGGAAAATTTGCTATTTGTTACTCCTTATTTGTTCCGGTTCTATAAAAACAGGAACAAATAATGAGCATTTGTTCCGGTTATAATAAAAGGGGAACAAATAAGTGCATATTTGTACCGGTTTATTCAAAACTGAAACAAATCAATGTTTATTTGTTCCGGTTTTTAATAAACCGGTACTAATAAGAGGTATTTGTACCGGTTTAAATAAAACCGGAACAAATAAGAAATGATTTGTTCCGGTGTTATTTAAACCGGTACAAATACTCCTTTTTTTTTAAAGAATTACCCACGAGGCCACGAATATCAGAACCCCAAATACTCATTCCAATTTCACTTCAAATAATTTTACTCTCATTCCACCAAAACCCCAATTACTCCTACCCATAAATTCCTCACCAACGCCGCCCCACATCCAACGCCGCCCAATCCAACGCCGCCCCATCCATCACTGCTCGCGCCCCGACCTGCTGCTCAATCGGTTGGCCCCTGCGCTGCTGCTCGGACGCGTGCTGCTACTGCGCGAATTAAACTTGCTCTGCCTCGAACGCGAGGGGTACGGTGCTGCCACCACCCCATCCACCGCCAGACGCTGCAGCCGGAACCTGCTATGCCTCGTGTTCCTCCTTGCTTGTTGCACCCTGAAGGTATATGTTGTTGTTGTTGAATTGTTAGGGTTTAATTAGTGTTGCTTTAATTGGTTTCACAATTGTGATAAGAACTTGTTGATTGATTTAATGGAGTTTTAACTTGCTGATTAGTTGTTGAATATTGTTGAAATTAGGGTGATAAGAATTAGATTGAGTGGTCTGCTCATGCTTCGTTGCTGGTCTGCTGCCTCCGTCGAGGACCACGCTACTGCAACTCCCTCTTCGACGCTGTTGTTGGTTGTTGTTGTTGCTTCCTACTGTTCGTTGTTGCTGCCACGTTTGCTTGGACTTCGACGTTGCTGTTGCTTATCATCGACGACCTCTTTGGCAACCACCAAGACTCTGGTGACCCAACTAATCTAGCAACCCACACATTTTGAGGTATTTTTTTCATATATTAAACCTAATAGATTGAATTGGAGTACTTTGAATAAGTTGATTTTTTTGTTTTAAATGAGGTATGTTGTTAATTGTTGGTATTGTTTTGAATTGGAGTTATTTCATTTTTTGAAGTATTTATGTTTTCAGATTTCCTTAATCAGTTACATGTTTTTTTTTTGTTTTTGTAGAACTTATATGCTTATGGAATTAGAAAATAATATAGGTAGGTTGGATTTTTTTTTGTCCAATTCATTCATATGACAAATGCCTTCAAGGTTCTGTGATGTCGAATTCATTCATGTGACAATGTTGATACGTAACTTAGGTCAAGGAGTAATGTACCCCTTATGATTGTTGTTGACCAATTTTGGAGCAATGTTGGAGATTGTCAAATGAGAAAGGGTGAAGTTACTAGCCTTAGGAGCAATTACATTGGTAAGTTTCTTTTATTTGGTTATCGGCTCTTAATTCTTTAGTATGATAGCTTAAAATTGAATCTTAATTCTTTAGTATGCTAGCTTAAAATTGAAACTTAATTCTTTAGTATACTCCACATAATGACAATCCAATGATTCTAAGTGAAGTAACATAGTAAACAACAATAATATGAATTATCCAACTTGAAACCATTTTCAGGCTTTGAGTTCACCATTGTCAGCTAGGTGTCCTTAATATAAATAAATTTAAATGTATAGGTTTAGGCATATATTTTCAAGTTCCTACAGTGGCTAACTAATATTTTTATATGTTGAGTTGATTAAATGTTTCTTAGGCCATGTTTTTGTCAATCAAAATCCACTTTTCCTAATAAATACAAATTAGAATCTACTTATAAAAATAAAGTAGTAATTCAGGTTATGCAATATATTTGTAACGGCCCGACTTTTTAGCTTGTCGATTTACGAAGGGAATCGACATTCGGATCATTACTTATTCAAATTAAACTATAAATCAAATAAATTGAATGAGTGAATTATCTTTTATTAAATAAACGACTGATTATCCAAAGTAATCCAACAATCATTACTACATATAAAGTCTGAAAACATTGTCCCAACATGCTGGAAACAAGAAATAAACTAGTAAATGTCTCAAAATGTTCTGGGAAAACTAAATACTCAAAATAAGATACTAATCTACTCAAGCCCATCCAACGAAGCCCGCTCTACTCTGCTGCATCGTCACCTGAAACTGAGGGGGAGGTCCACCGTCAGTGGCGAGTAACTAGGCTGTCCCATTTAACTGAGGGACCACCAAACACATAATAGCATAGAAATACACATAAAAACTGTAAAGAATTTAATACATGCTTTATACAAATATACAAAAATACGTATAAAAGTACGTATAAATATACGTATAAATGTGCGTATAAAATACGTATAAAAGTACGTATAGGAATACGTATACATGTATGTATAAAAATACGTATAAATACACCTGCAGAGATACGGTTAGAATACGTATAATTTACGTATAATGTACGTACAAACAACCCTGCAAATACGGTTAGAATACGTACAAAAAAATACACAAACCATCCATGTACATACATACGCATATATACTTACTTAAATACAGATTCATACACAGCGGAAGACTTAGATATTCAAATACTTATACTCGTCATATACTATACTTTTGTTTTTCATATTCATACTTAACATGTTCTCTTCATAAAATGTAACATATCTTATCACCAATAATCATATCTTATCTTATACCATAACATCAAACTTATAATAAGAACATAATATCTTCTTAGCTTTACATATGTACTTATTATATCATCTTATCTTATCATCTCTGCGGACTGTCTTCTTCAGCTCGTAGCGAACCTTTGCGTCCCACCTGTAGCCCTCCTTTGCGAGAACTAAACCTAAGCTATGGCCATAACTCCTAAATAGTCCTCCTATGTGAGAACTACCTAGACGACTCCATATTCTAGAACCAAGAACTGCGCGGGGGAACCTTTGCGTTCGTCCCATGTGAGCAGTGGCGTCGACTAAACCCAATTGATAACCTTTGCGTTATCGCAGGGGCGTCCTATCTTATTAACCCGATTGATGACCTTTGCGTCATCGCAGGGGCGATCTTGGCTTACTTATCTTTCTTATTTCGGGAAGTACTAGGTGGCCGTAATCGGAAATAAAATGTTCGAAGTCCCAGGAAAGAGAGGTGCGGCACGTATATTGGCCACCTTAAATACCAAGTCTTTCCTAGCCAGAGATCGAAACAATTTAATATCCTCTTACCCTGTTTCCTTTCCTACCCTTTTAATATCTTATGCGTTCTCAAATCTTATAACATACTATCCTTAATAAATATATCATATACCTATATCCTATCCTTTCGGATACTAACCTTAATATTGTATCATATACTATTAGTAATAAATCCGAAAAAAAAAAATATATATTTATATAAATAATACTTGTATTATTTCGGTCCTCTTAAATAATAATACTAATAATATCCTTTTATCCTTTCACTTTACAACTTATCCCTAATAATTATTTTATCCGTAACTTCTGTTATTGATTATTCCCTAAAATAATAAAAATCAAATTTAATCAAACATTGACTATTTCCCCTATTTCTACACGGCATTTTGGATTAATCAACAAATAATTATTTTAATTTCTTAAATTAATTTAATTAAACAACTAATTACTAAAAATTAGCAAAATAAGATACAAATCATATTTTTTTTTTCCTAACTTTCCCTTACTCGACAATCTTGCCAAATCATCACAACATTGATCAATCAAATTATATAATTTAATCTATAACAATTAATTAAATTAAATAAAACAATTAATATGAAAATCATACTTAACATCATATGACAAGATTATAATTCAAGAATCAAGATTAAACATGCTCTTAATTTCATCACACACACTCGACACATACATATGAGAACAAAAACATATTTTATATTCAAGAACCCAAGATTACATGATATAAATAAAGAATTAAATTAAAGATTCACTTAATTAATTCTATATGATCAGGATTAACATAAAAATCAGATTTTTAATTCTTCCTAATATTTTATATCACTCGACATTTCAAGAATTACTATACAAAAATAATTTTCAATACAAGATCTAATTAAACTAATTAATTTAATCATATTCCATGCTTTAAAAATTAAAGAAACATATCAAATTCATATGCATATCACTCGAAAAACATAGAGTAAAAGTCAGAAATATAATTCATAAATTTCATAACATATTCGAACAATACATAAAATTTCGAATTAAATTATACAAATCTTAATTACTAAAACATGCATAAATCATACATAGAAATCAAGAAAATCATGAAAATAAATCAAGAAAACATCAACATTCTACTCGACATTCATGTACAAAAACAAGGATTAAACTCCTACAATTTTCATGATTAATTCCTAATTTACTATGTGAATTGCTACCCTTTAATTAAATGGAAAAGCGAAGTTACCTGGATTCGCTATAAAATTCCAAGGAAAAAATCACTCAAAAATGGTGATTGAAGCACGGTTTTTTTTAGAGAAAGGAAGAGGATAAGAGAAGTGTATTTTTAGGGTTTTTGATCAATTTAGCAATTAGGACCCAAATGAGGTGAAGGGGTCCTATTTATAAAAAAAAAACAAGCAAAACCCTAATGTCATATTAGGGCTGCCGTGAGGTAGCAAAATAGGGGGGAGAAAGCTAGCTAGTTAGTTACAACTAGTTTGAATAGGTATTTTTAATATATTTAAATTAATTAAATTAAATTAATTATCCAAAATAATATAATTAATATTTAATTAATTAAAACAAAAACAATATTGGCCCAAATACCATACAAGGACCGGCCATGGGGAAGAGAAGGAGGAAATTGGGTCTTTGGCCCAATTTGAGGAGAAATGATTGGGCTAAAAATAAAAACAGTCCAATTATACGGCCTTTTGGACTTAGAATTTAATTAAACTACATTAATAACCACGAAATTTTCTGACCCAAAATTCCGGGTTATTACAATATTTGTTACATGTAATCCTTTGTATACTATATGCAAAAAAAGGGGAAAAAAGATGAAGCCTTCTAGCCCTTGAACAAGGGTATGTGAATGAAAATATAGGGTGGCTTTCAGTTTGTATTTTAGCCTTTTAGTTGTATTTTTTTTATCCATTTCAGTATTTTCTATTGGATTTTTTTAATGCTTTTAATTTTATTGACACTAGATCTTGTTGTCAATTGCATGTTTATCAGCCGTAAGATGAAGGGAATGAGATAAATTGGCCGATGTTCATTTTAGGATTCGATGCCGGTGAGGTCTTTCCTTCTAGGCTTACCTCGGTGAGATATTTTCAACTCTCCTTTTATTTCGTGGTTTGGTTAGTTTCTTAGGATTAGATATAGAATTGAGATCATAGTTCGAGGATGTTTGCTTTGTTAGGGGCATGAGGTTCCCAATATGAGGACACTGGATGGTTGATGGCATTGGGCCGCAACCTAATTTGATGATTTTGGGAATTATGTGCCTAATTTATTTGACTTTGTGACTTGATTCTCTTGATTTGTTTAGATTTCTTTTGAATTGCTCTTGTTTTAGTTTGGTTTTGGTTTTATTCCTTTTATTTCTTCCTTTGCTTTGCTTTTGTTTTAATAAATGTTATAGGACGTTCAATTGGATTTCTTCCCTTTTGTTTTATTGGAAGTTATAGAATGCTTAGATGAATGTGATATGACATTAATAAACCTTAAAAACATGATTTTGGTTTATTAGTGCGAAGATGGGAGTAAAAACACTCAAAATTAACCCAAAATGAATTATTTGGCTCTGTTTCCCAAAACGCCCTATCTTTGTCCAAAATCATGCAAATAAGTCATAAAATGCTTAGATTATTATTGGCGGCTAAACATACAAGAATAAGTTCACTAGTTTTATTTTTGTCTCTATACTTTGACGATTATACGTGTTTACATTACTTTTTTTTTGCAGAACATATTTAACAGCCAAAAGGAATTGGATGAGATTTGAGAAGAATTGGTGAAGTATTTTAGGTTTAATTTTTTATTGTCATAAATTTAATGTATTATTCATTACCATCTTTAATTTCTTATAGTTTGTAACAATAATTTTTATGTGTTTATGTAAAGTAGATCTATATAAATTAAAGAATATTGCCATTATAATGGAGGAAATACTATTTTGAATGTTACAATTTTTGTTTCAAGTTGGATCGATGAAGTTGGGTTGGAGAGAGACATGTTCGTTACATCATTGTTTAATGTTTTTTGCAATGATGATATGGGACTTGAATAGCTAAAATAAAATATTAGAAAAAATAATAGTAATGAAACAAAACTATTTGTACCGATTATAAAAGAAAACTGGCACAAATAGTTTTTTTTTTAAATTTTAAAAAATACTATTTGTATCGGTTTATAGTTAAAACCGATACAAATAACGTATTATTTGTATCGGTTTTTCTTGAAAACCGGTACAAATAGTCTTTTTTTTTAAAAAAAAAATTTGCTATTTGTTCCGGTTTTTGTATAACAGATACAAATAACATCCTATTTGTTCCGGTTTTTATAACCGGTACAAATAGTATAGCTATTTGTATCCCCTCTATTTGTACCCTTATAAAACCGTTACAAATAAGGGATAAAAACCGGTACAAATAGGCCTTTTTTCCACTAGTGTTTATAAATGGTGGGTAGTCTACTCGGTGGATAAAACAAGTTTTTTTCCCATTTTTTTCGTAGTGGGTTAAAAGATTAGATTAGGTGGGAGGGTTAACTAGCTTGTAAATTGGCCTATACATGTTACATAAAAAATCCACTCTATTTATAATATGAGCTTCTAATTATAAATAGCTTGTAAATTAGCCTACACATGTTACACAAAAAATCTACTCTATTGTTATATGTGCAGGTTGTAGCCTAAAGTAAGGCATATTTAAGTTTATTGAATTGAGTTGAATTGAATTAAACTGAAAACAAGTTGAAGTAAACAGGCTTTAAGTGTTCTAATCAAGTTCTGAAGGTACCGCCTGAAGACTAGGGAGCAGAGTAGTTTGAACAACATTGAATTTATAAGGATGTTTTCTTTTGACATGCTTTTTTGTACTTTTGTATCTCTCTACATTTAAAAACACTATAAATTTTGATTGCTTGATAAATTTTCATACATTATTGAGTTTGCTAATTGCTATCATATATTAGTGGGTTAATTTGGTTGGGTTATAAATCATGTTAATATAACACTATTTTTCCATAATAATAGGAAATGACAAGATACATAAGGCCTGAATCTCATCACAAGAAATGATATGTACATTGAGTTTGCTTTCAACTGTGATTTCTTAAATACTTCGTATATGGACCGGAGTACGTTATAAGGAAATGGAGTAATTAAGTTGACTATTTAGGGCCATTATTCCTGTTATGGCAAAGCCAAGCTCAAGCAAGTCCACAATTCACCCACAACTCAAGAAAAATCACCATGCAAGTTGAACGAACTAACAAGATAGCAAGCAACAATAAGATCCAAAACAATAGAAGAAATTAAAGAGTAAAGAAGATAGAGTTACCGTGGGAAACCCGAGAACCGGGAGAAAAACCCACCCTTTTGCACTTTGATTAAAATTGATGAAGAATCCAACCAAATACAACAAGCTCCAATTGTATACAATTGCAAAGCTAACACTCTAAATCTATGCTTAAACTATAGTTTTGAGGTTTAGAGAGAATTTGTATTTGATTACAAGAATTGTGTTATGTATGAATGAATGAGAAGAGAGAGAAAACCTAAGTGTTGTATTTATAGTACCACAACTTAAAAGGAAAAATCGTCGTACCGCTCGAGGGGGCGCTCCCCGCGCCCACCAAGGCGCGCCCCGCGCCACCAGAACAGAAGCCTCGAAGAGCTACTGGGAGATAGGCGCTCCCAGCGCCCCTCGAGCGCGCCCCGCGCCCATAGGCGCGCCCCGCGCCTCCACACGCGCGCCCCGCGCCTTCACTGGGTTTGAAACTCGAGCTTCTGGAAACCTGGCACGGCCAGCGCCCTCTGCTCCTCCTCGAGCTAGCCTTTCTACCTTACTCCACACATCAACATTACAATCTCCCACTTGGAGATAGGTTGAAAGAGCAAACACCAATGTAAAAAAAACATCAACTATCATCATCAAAAGTAATCAGAGTACAAGCATCTCAGACACTCATTGAATGAGACCAATTGAGGTTCGGCATAACCCCAATTTCTCACTAGTCACAACCTTAGTGAGCATATCCGCCGGATTCTTAGCCCCGACAATCTTCTTCAACCTCATCGTTCCATC
Organism: Salicornia ramosissima; assembly: GCA_951394345.1. Lineage (NCBI taxonomy): Eukaryota > Viridiplantae > Streptophyta > Magnoliopsida > Caryophyllales > Amaranthaceae > Salicornia > Salicornia ramosissima. Next base: position 58,154,151 of record OX596236.1, on the reverse strand, counting down.
ATCCACTAAGCTCCTAGTGTAATGATAACGCCGCTTGATGTGTTTGGTACGATAGTGAAATACAGGATTCTTAGCCAATTGCAAGGCACTTTGGCTATCACTATACAACACACATCCATCCTGTTGATGACCCAACTCATTTAGGAGCCCCTTCAGCCATTCGATCTCCTTACCCGCCTCTGACATAGCAACATACTCAGCTTCAGTCGTAGACATGGAGACACACTTCTGCAGTTTACTTAACCAACTAACGGCTGTCCCGCCAATAGTAAACACATACCCCGAAGTGCTCTTACTCGAATCATAGCATCCCGCAAAATCAGCATCAACAAAACCTTCAAGAATAACACCGTTCCCCTTATAGCAAAGAGACATTGTAACGACCCGACTTTTTGAGACATGTCGATTGACAAAGGGAAATCGACAATCGGATCATTACCAACTTAAATAACATTAAATCAAATTGGTTGAGTAAATGAATTAACCTTTATTAAATAAACTACCAACTAACCGTATCAATCCAATAGTCATTATTACATATAGGGTCTTAAAATACTGTCCCAACATGCTGGAAACATATAATAAACTAAACAAATGTCATAAACCAATAATCGTCTAATTAAACGGTTCAACTATGTCTCTCGGCTACTCAAACCCATCCACGATAGCCCGTTATTCAGCAGCGTCTTCACCTGAAACTGAGGGGGGGGGTCCACCGTCAGTGGCGAGTAACTAGGCTGTCCCATTTAATCGAGGGACCACCAAACACATAATAGCATAGAAATTCACATAAAAACTGTACAGAAACTTAATACATGCCTTTATATAAACACACAGAAATACGTATAACAGTACGTATATATATATGTATAAATGTACGTATAAAATACGTATAAAAGTACGTATAGGAATACGTATACATGTACGTATAAAAATACGTATAAATACACCTGCAGAGACACGGTTAGAATACGTATAATTTACGTATAATGTACGTACAATCGACCCTGCAAATACGGTTAGAATACGTAGAAAAATACACTCATCATCCATGTACATACATACGTATACATACTTACATAAATACAGAATTATACACAGCGGAAGTCTTAGAATGTACAATACTTATACTTTATATTATACAGCTTAAAATATAACCCACCACCTTAACTTATACTTAACCCATCATAAATTATATCTTAATACTTCATAATCTTACTTATCATAATCTTCCTTAACATATCTTATCATATAATTATATCTTATCTTATATCATAATATCAATCTTATAATAAGAACATAATAGCTTCTTATCTTAACATATGTACTTATTATATCATCTTAACTTAACATATCATCTTTGCGGACTGTCTTCTTCAGCTCGTAGCGAACCTTTGCGTTCGCAACTTTCCTAAAACATGTCGGGGTGAACCTTTGCGTCCCACCCGTAGCCCTCCTTTGCGAGAACTAAGCCTAAGCTATGGCCATAACTCCTAAATAGTCCTCCTTTGCGAGAACTACCTAGACGACTCCATATTCTAGAACCAAGAACTGCGCGGGGGAACCTTTGCGTTCGTCCCATGTGAGCAGTGGCATCGACTAAACCCAATTGATAACCTTTGCGTTATCGCAAGGGCGTCCTATCTTATTAACCCGATTGATGACCTTTGCGTCATCGCAGGGGCGATCTTAACTTATTATCTTTCAATTCTTTATATTATATCTTATACCTTTATCATATCATATCATATATTGGGAAATACTAGGTGACCGTAATAGGAAATGAAATGTTCGGAGTCCCAGGAAAGAGAGGTGCGGCACGTATATTGGCCACCTTAAATACCAAGTCTTTCCTAGCCAGAGACCGAAACATGACATGTATAGCTATTACTCTGTTTCCTTTCTTATCCCTAGTAACATCTTATTAACTTCTTATTGTAACTTATCCCTACTGGTACTTAATAATAATAATAATAATTATAATTCCTTTAATATATAATAATCATAATAAAATAATGACAGTTCCTAAAATTATACTAATATTATTATAAGTCAAAATAATTAACCTAAAAATTAGTCAATAATAACCATTTGTTCGACATTTTAGGGGTAGTTGATGATTAAGTAAAATTCATTAATATAATAATCAACCAAGTCAATTATATTAACCATAATTCGAATAATTAATAATTGTCACCAAAAATTGCACAAAAACATGATAAAAATTCCACCTTTCATAAATTTGACCTACTTGACATATATATAAATATAATTTAGCAAAAGTTCACACTTTAAATCAATTAAACACAATCATCAAACATCAAATAAATCAAATTAAATAATCATGTAAAATAACAATTAACAACCATAATTACCTAAAACATAATAAAAATCCTATTTTTATTTATTCAATCTACTCGAAATTTATATATATTACCCAAAATTCATTCTTTAATTTAATCAAGTACAATAATCATCTATTAATCACATAAACTTATATAAACAATTTAAATTACACTATTTTACGCAATCTGATCTTAAAGGATTAAATTAAGATCAACCATCTAAAGGTCTCGAATAGTCTGGAAATTTTAATGGATGTTAAATATAGGTTAAAGGTTTAACTTTCATAAATTTCGTTTAAAAATAACATCTTTTACTATTTTTAAGTGATTTTATAACTAACCGGTCAGATTAGGCTGAATTCGGTTTCAGAATTTTCTGCCATAGAAAACGATCTTTAAAAATTACGAAAAAATTACACAAGCTTTAAAACAGTATTACTGACTTCCACCTAAAATTTCGTAGCCATTAGATTTGATTAAGTATATTAATAAATTCGTAAACCGATTCTGAATAGTTTTACCGGTTTGAAAGATTAAATTATTTCAAGCAATAAAAGGACGAATTTTGTCACGAAATATTTCATGATTCATAATAAAACAAAAAAGAAACTGCCATGAAAAATTCATCAAGAAATAACACGATTTGATTAAGAAATAAATTCATACAAGTAATTATTCAACAATTTCAGATTTCAATAAACTACATAAAATAATCAAAAGAAAATTTCATAATAATTCATAAATATTACATGAATACATCAAGAGAATAACATGATCAATATTTCATATGGTTCGAAATTTTCGAATAAATAAGCAAACATAAATCCTACAATTTTCATGATATAATCCTAATTTACTATGTGATTAGCTACCCTTAAATTAAATAGAAAAGCGAAGTTACCTGGATTCGCTAAAAATTCCAAAAGATTTCACCTTTTTGGTGAAGAGAACTCACAGCCAGAAAAAAAAAAAAGAAGAGAAAGAAAAGTGTAGATTTTTAGGGTTTATGACTTTGCAAATATGAACAAAATAAATTATAATAGCCCTATTTATAGAAGAGAAAGGAAGAAAAAGAAAATACAACAAACCCTAAATTGTTAGGGGGGAAAACCGTGTGGGGGTAGAACAAATAGGGGAGAGTTGAGAAATATTAGGTTGACCTAACAAAGTTGGTTGGGTTAGATTTTGAATGGGTTTTTAAATAGATAAATTTATTTATTTTAATTAATCATTATTTAACTAATTAAATAAAAATTGGCCCAAATAAAATGAGGGAAACCGGCCAACTAAAAGAAGAGGAGGTATTGGGTCATTTGGCCCAATTTGAAGAAAAGAAAGATTGGACTAAAAACAAAACAGTCCAAATGAAACGGCCCTTTGGACTCAAATGAACTAAATAGGGCTAATAAAATAATTAGATGACACGAAAATGAATAAAGGGACCGTGCAAAACAAAATCAAAGAAAATAATTGGGCTCGGTTTTGGCCAAAACAAAATAAAAAGATTAGGGCTAGGCTCAAAAAGTATTAAATTGCTACATAAAATAATAATTAATTAAATAATAATCAATTAAATAGTCAATTGATTATACATTTAATCAATAATTAAAAATTTAAAATATCCCAAATTTTCGGGGTATTACAGACATACCCGAAGTACCCTTAAGATACCTCAAGAGCCATTTAACAGCTTCCCAATGCTTCTCACCCGGATTTGACATGAATCTACTAACAACTCCCACTGCTTGAGCAATGTCGGGTCTTGTGCATACCATAGCATACATAATGCTACCAAACGGCCGAAGAATAAGGAAAAGTGGCCATCCTTCCTTTTTCTTCCTTTGTCTTGGGGCAATCCTCCTTGCTCAATTTGACATCCGATGAAAGAGGTGAGAGTCGAGGCTTGGCATCAACCATGTTGAACCGAAGGAGCACCTTCTTGACATATTCCTCTTGAGACAACCTCAAAATGCCCTTTGATGTATCTCTAGAAATTCTCATGCCAAGTATTTGCTTGGCCTCACCCAAGTCTTTCATCTCAAATCTTAAAGACAATCTTTTCTTCAAGTCATTGATAAGTTCCATACTAGTACCCGCAATAAGCATGTCATCAACATACAAAAGTAAATAGATACAACCATCTACATACCTTTGGAAATAACAACAATGATCTCCATCCGTTCTCACGAATCCATTGCTTAGCATGAAACTATCAAACTTCTTGTACCATTGCCTCGGAGCTTGCTTCAACCCATATAGACTTCGTTTAAGCTTACACACCAAGTCCTCCTTACCCGGAGCTTGAAATCCTTCTGGTTGCTTCATGTAGATTTCTTCCTCCAAATCACCATGTAAGAACGCTGTCTTCACATCCATTTGCTCTAGGAACATATTCTCTGAAGTCACGATCCCAAGCAAAATTCTTATAGAAGTCATCTTCACCACTGGAGCAAAAATCTCGTGAAAATCAATGCCCTCCTTCTGTGAGAAACCCTTCACTACAAGCCTAGCTTTGTACCGAACATTTCCATTCGGTTCATCCTTTTTACGAAAGATCCATTTGCAACTAAGAGCCATCTTGCCCTTAGGCAAATTCACCAACACCCAAGTGTCATTCCGGTCCAACGAGCTCATTTCTTCACTCATTGATTTCTCCCACTTCTTTGAGTCACTTAACTTCATTGCTTCAACATAATTTTCCGGTTCACCCGAATCAGTTAACAACAAATAGTTTGCCGATGGAGAATACTTATTTGGTGCCCTTGTGACCCTTGTTGATCTTCTTGGAGGAGTAACTTGTGGTTCGTCTGGAACCTCAACATCATCTGTAACATCTTGTTCATCATCTTCTGAATCACTCGAACTTGAAACCACAGGAGTATGAACCCTTTGTTGAGGAGATGGTTGTTGAACTGGCACATCAAGTTCTTCTTCTTGTGCTTGCCTGCCACTTCTAACACTATGCCCATCTAGCTCAACAAACTTGTCTTCATGCTCAGTCGTTTCCTTCTCTACAGATTTTCCACCAAAGTTGTCCTTGTACAAAGAACTCTCATCAAAAGTAATGTCACAATGCCTAAGAACTTTCCGGCCCTTAGGATCCCACACCCTATAACCATAATTCACATCACCGTACCCAATGAAGTAGCATTTGATGGCCTTTGGATCAAGCTTGTCTCTCTTTTCGGATTGCAAATAGGCCACACAACCGAAAGTCTTCAAATGAGAGTAAGAAACCTCTTTTCCACTCCATTTCTCCTCCGGTATCATGAAATCCAAAGGCACCGAGGGACCACGATTTATCAAGTAAGCCGCGGTATTAACTGCATCTGCCCAAAAACATTTAGGAAGACCCGCATTCAACCTCATGCACCTTGCCCGTTCAAGTAGTGTTCTATTCATCCGTTCAGCGACCCCATTTTGGCGAGGCTTTCCTGGAATCGTCCTCTCCAAAATAATGCCATTCTCCTTACAAATATCCTTGTAAGCTTGCAACTCATACTCACCCCCATTATCGGACTTGATAGCCTTTATCTTTAGCCCCGAAGCATTCTCAACCTCCGCCTTCCAAGTCTTGAACTTCTCATTCACCTCTGACTTGTGCTTCATGAAGTAAACCCATACTTTCCTGGTTGAGTCATCAATGAAGGTAACAAAATAGTGAGAACCGCCAAGGGATTTGATGGGGTATGGTCCCCAAACATCCGTGTGCACAAGTTCTAGCTTCTCCTTCTTCAAGGACCGTTTGGTTTTCGTGAAAGAAACTTTCTTCTGCTTGCCGAAGACACATGTTTCACAAAATTCCATGTCGACTGATTTCAATCCCGACAACTTACCCTTTGAAGCTAGCAATTTCATCCCTTTCTCACTCATGTGACCAAGCCGAGTATGCCATAGCTTGGAGTCACAATCAGCAGTCGTAGCCACCATGTTTGTACACCCTAAGGTAGTGTACAAGGTACCTGTTTTAGTGCCCTTAGCAACCACCATGGCTCCTCTAGACACCTTCCAACTTCCCTCACAAAACATGACCCTATAGCTGCTTGAGTCCAACTGACCCACAAAAATCAGATTTTTTCTTAGCCCGGGAATATACCTCACATCTTCAAGCTTCCATGAACTCCCACTTGAAGTCTTGATCACAACATTACCCTTCCCCTCAATTTCCAATGAATTTCCATCTGCAAGATATACCTTTCCAAAGCTCCCACTCTTGAAGTTCTGAAAATACTCCTTGCACGGAGAAGAATGAAATGATGCACCCGAATCAAGTATCCAGTTCTCAACTAGACTGTCCACGCTAAGAACCAAGGCATCCCCGATATCATCACTCGAAGCCACACTAACCGATGAACTATGTTTATCAGATTCCCGTTTCCCCGAGCCTCCCTTCTTCTTGGGATTTGGACACTCCCTCTTGGTGTGCCCCTTAGTACCACAACTCCAACACACAATTCCAGATTTTCCTTTCGATTTACTCCTCCCCCTACACTTCGATCTACCCCTTGAGTTACCCTTTGCTTGTCTCCCTCGTTCCCCCTCAGTAGAATAGGCACCGCTCGATGACTCACCCGACTCTTTCCTTCTCAAGCTTTCACTTAGGATTAAGTCTCTAACATCATCACATTTCAACTTTTCTTTCCCCGAAGAGTTGCTTATTGCAGAAACCACCGTATCCCATGACCTAGGTAACGAAGAAAGCAAAATCAAGGCTTTCACCTCATCCTCAAATTTGATGTCGACCGATGATAGTTGGGACAAAATCGAACTAATCTCATTTATGTGTTCGGCGGCCGAACTACCATCATTCATCCGGACCTCAAACAAACGACGCATTAAGAACACCTTATTAATGGTCGAAGGCTTCTCATACATATTTGACAATGTACTAAGTAGTTCCTCCGTCGTAGTTATGTCCTTGACCCCATAAGCTACACTCTTGCTGAAAGTCAATCTAATCACTCCAAGTGCTTGTCTATCTAGCACTCTCCAATCCTCCTTCTTCATGCTATCCGGCCTCTTGCCATCGAGAGGTTGATAAAGACCCTTTTGATACAAATAGTCCTCTATTTGCATTTTCCAAAAGCCAAAGTCCTTCCCATCAAACTTCTCAATTTTCATCTTACCATCTTCCATGATTAATTTTAGGGTTTAACAATCAAGGTCTCAAAATTATAAACCAATAATTTAAACCTCAAATACCTAAAATACCAAACTTGAGTTTTTCAATCACAAACTACAAATTAAGCTCAAACCCTAAGCCACAAACCACAAAAGATAACACTCCGGCTCTGATACCAATTGTTATGGCAAAGCCAAGCTCAAGCAAGTCCACAATTCACCCACAACTCAAGCAAAATCACCATGCAAGTTGAACGAACTAACAAGATAGCAAGCAACAATAAGATCCAAAACAATAGAAGAAATTAAAGAGTAAAGAAGATGGAGTTACCGTGGGAAACCCGAGAACCGGGAGAAAAACCCACCCTTTTGCACTTTGATTAAAATTGATGAAGAATCCAACCAAATACAACAAGCTCCAATTGTATACAATTGCAAAGCTAACACTCTAAATCTATGCTTAAACTATAGTTTTGAGGTTTAGAGAGAATTTGTATTTGATTACAAGAATTGTGTTATGTATGAATGAATGAGAAGAGAGAGAAAACCTAAGTGTTGTATTTATAGTACCACAACTTAAAAGGAAAAATCGTCGTACCGCTCGAGGGGGCGCTCCCCGCGCCCACCAAGGCGCGCCCCGCGCCACCAGAACAGAAGCCTCGAAGAGCTACTAGGAGATAGGCGCTCCCAGCGCCCCTCGAGCGCGCCCCGCGCCCATAGGCGCGCCCCGCGCCTCCACACGCGCGCCCCGCGCCTTCACTAGGTCTGAAACTCGAGCTTCTGGAAACCTGGCGCGGCCAGCGCCCTCAGAGGCGCGCCCAGCGCCCTCTGCTGCTCCTCCAGCTAGCCTTTCTACCTTACTCCACACATCAACATTACAATTCCAGCCCGTTGAACACATTATTAATTATTCGCGGGAAAAAAATAAATAAATTATGACACACAAGTATACTTTGAAAAGGAAACAATATAAGTTTTCATATTGATATGTAATGGAATGAGTACTAAATACTACTCTTAAATACATTTAACATTTTTAGAACATACTTGACACCTTGTTTCATTTATTTCAGAAGTAAAATTCTTTGGCAATAATGTTATAATGACTAATCAATTTTGGATTTTGCTTCTAGCTACTGTCATCAATAATGTAGGGTGGATTTATTCAATACTTTATAGAAAAGGGAAGAGAAACACTTAAATATTAAAAACACAATTCTTAATAAAGATGAAATTTAAATTTTTTTATCGATAGATTTAAAGTCAGTTTTGATTTATTGCTTCCTCCTTGATAATCACCTCCTCCTTGATAGCCAAAGTAGTATTTCCATCAGAAACATCTGTTGCAACCAGCGACTTGTCCTCCAGTTGAGAAGACCCAGGCATTACTGTTATTCCATCCATGCACCGTGCAATGTGCAGATCCTTATTCTTGATCTTATAATCTAGTCGTTTTTTCTTCTCAGCAACAGTCTCATCCTTGTAATGACTTTTGTAATGAGCTGCATAACGATGTACGTCATAAAAAATGACATGACAGCGCGGGCATGTGTAGGGGCCATGTTTTTTGTAGGGATGACTCTTGTACCTCATATGTGAACGTTGGCATTTTCTTGCTTGAGGGTCAGGTACTTGAAGATTTGCTGGCTGAGGGGGAGGATTATGATTGGAATCAGGTTCATGATCTTCTTTAGATTTGTTTTTTCCAACTTTTATAGGGAGACTCTCTAAAGTATGAAAATTTGGCCGAGTATGAACTGAATTCTTATGGAGTATACCATGTCCACCACTAGCGGCCAAAACTTGGTTCGTTGTTGGATTCGGTGTTGAACTTGGAAAGCCAGGAAGATGGGTGTGGTTCTCCACAGGGGAATACCTGGATGGATGGTTGGTTGAAACTAGATCCACCCCACTATGAAACGAGACATGATTTTGGCAAGAGATGATTGGGGGTGAGTTGGATGGATGTTCTTGAAGTGAGGATACATTAATTGTGTTTTGGCTTGGGCATGGAATAGCCATTTGACTCTCCAGTGTACTCTGAAACATTGTACTTGTTGTAGAAATTGTGGAGGAAACAAATCGTGAATAATGCCTAGTGAATTGGAAGCACTCATGTTTTTCTAAAATCCTATTCACCATGGGTTGTTGGTGTGAGGCTAGATTTAAAGGCTGTTGTTGGAAGTTTGCGGATGCAGGATTGTAGGCATTGTTCCTTACCAAGGGAATATTTGATGAAGGTGCAAAGGGATTGTTTCTTGCCATTTGATAATAGGATCTGCTATTGAGGAGGTTCACATTCATGGAAGAACTGCTTTCCATTATGAAGTTAAGATTTACAGTGTTTTGGATCCCCATTGTATATGACTCAGATTTTCGATGTGCATGAAAACCATAAGGTAAAATGGGGTTTGAATTCATATTCCTAGACTCACCCATACAATGATGAGAGGCTGGTTGATTTAACACTGGAAAGGCTTGGTTTTGAGAGGGGAAGGTGGCAGCTGAGTTGGATAGAGTAGCCTCAACCAGAGCATGATTGTTTTTGAAAGTATTGTTTTCTGAGTAATTTGGGCCAGGACCGGAGGAGGTCAAAGCAATTTTTGTGCCATGGACATTTTGCCCAAGTAGGCTAGGTTGGTTATGTGGATATTTCATGGGGGTGGAAATAAGATGCAAAAGAAACTAAAGAATAGAGTTTAAGCTAGGTTGTTGAGCACAATGGCACATGTAGCAAGAAGTGTAAAGGCTCAATTTATAGATGTTGAGAGGCATCATCGATAAGACAGAATAATGTGTGAACAATCGTAGGAAGATTCATGTGGGAATTGAAGACATTTAATGCATTTTGAGATTTCACATTTAGAAGATCACTGGAGATATGATTTTAAAGTAATTATTTTAAACGCTAGGTACGATGAATAAATCCCTTTTATATTTTCTTGTAAATTCATAATATTTAGTTAATACGGTCTTCATTGTCATGCATGCCATCTTGATTACCTATATCGTTTTATTTTTAGGACACTATGTAGTCTAACAATTGTAAATCTTAATTTAAACTACGACTAAGATATTGTTGAACGAGCTTTATTCTGTTCAACTTATTTCAAATAGTTGATTCTTAATCTGATTTGAGTTAAACCGAATAATGCGTCCATTTTTGAGAAATTTATTAGTGATATCTTTAAATTTTAATGCTCACATTGAGATAAACCTCATATGATTGCTTTCACATTCTAATATCTTTTTAATAGTTGAACTCATATTTATGGTAATTTGCATGTACTGGTAATTTTATTTTTTTACCATATTAGTCATCAATTGTTTTGATTTTCTTCCTTTTTTACATTGGATGCAATCTGCTGTAAGAGGAAATGAAATCGTGTCAATCATATGTTGCCGAGGGTGATATTTAATATGATTTATTTCATCTATCCACTTAATTACCATCTGTAAGTCATTTTAAAAAACGAATAAGACTATATTTAAACTTGGTGGTTGTTTGATTCACTTCTAATTATATAATTGGATTTTATATTTACTAGGAAATACAAAATGGTCGAGTTGTTTGGTATGCAAAAAATTTGCGTTTCATTGAAAATGAGAATTCCTAAGAAATGAAAGTTAGCATGGAGTGTAGGAAATTAATTAATCACCAAGTCCACCCTTGGTAATTAAAAAATTTTCATGGGTAAACAAACATGTAAAACCATCTCCTAGGAAATACACCAAGGAACTTACTTCTCATGAAATAAGAATTCACATGAAAATTAATTTCCAGTGGTAACCAAACGAGCACTTAGTATTAATAAAATGAGCACACACAAGCACATAATGTAAGCAACAATAATTATTCAATTTGATCTTTTACAAATTCGAGTAGATAGCCTTATATGCATGCATGGTTGTTTACGATGTGTGCGATATACCTATAAATCTAATAATTACGATAATAAATAAAGAATAAGAACAGTAATACTTCTTCCGTTTCTACGGTTGCAACCGACTTTTGTATTATTTACCTTTTTGATACAAGCATAATAAGAAAAAAAATTGTTAGATACCTTCTTAATATTTAAATTTTATGCTTTGATTTTTTTTACAAAATTGAAGATATTAATGGTTCAGTTAAGACATTATCAAACCTGCGGTATTTAGTACACAAAGTAAGTAACAACTAAAATATATATAAGTGCTCGCCCTTCACTGATATAATAAATATGTGTGCGTGCGCGTTCCATCTTGGGATTCTACATTTCTACTAGTGAAGCATTAGATTTTGTCGTTTAACATTTTTGCACATCTTCTGAAGTGAACTTTTATAATATGGGAGAATATTTCACACACTAACCAGTCATATATATCCTACTATTTGTCTATTTCTAACTTTTTATATGCATAATAGTTCGTATAACCAAATATTGTAGTGTTATGCTGCTATTCCAACACACTACTACATTAAAAGACCAATGGAGCGCCTAAAAAGCGTTGCATTAAGTTACTAGAACCGTTTAAAAAGGCATAACGCGTGCAATGCTTTATAAACCTTCACATTTGTTGTCATTGCATTAGGTCTTTTTGCAATGGTGATGCAGGCCTAATGCAACGGTTTATAATTAAAAGTATAAACTGTTGTATTAAGTCTTTTGCAATGGTTGAATTGGCATAATGCAACTATTTCTACAGAAATAAAAGCAACCTTTGCATTAAATCTTTCACAATTGTTATGAAGGCTAATGCAACGGTTTCCAAACAAACTATAAACCGTTGCATTAGGTATTTTACAATTGTTATTAAGCTTAATGCAACGGTTCATAAGAAAATAATTAATCGTTGAATTAGTTGTATTATTATTATATTTTTTTTGACGATTAACGATCATAATAAGTACAATATAGATAAATACAAAAAAATAATAATAATAATTACAATATAGTATATATCCCATTGTTAAGAAATTAAAATTTAAAAAATAAAAATAAATAATTATTCAGTAACTTAAACACCCACCATTACTACACAAAAATTCATCTTCTATATAAAAACCATCAATAACTTAAAAATAATACTCCATGCATGTGTGTGCTAGCGAAGCTCCATTTCCAATCCATAACTTAATCTTGAATACATGCTCACTAGCTTGTTTAACGTATCGTGTTCATCTTATACATATATACATTAAAACTTTTTACATACATTAAAACACTATACTTATAATGGCGCCCAAAAGATTGCAGCAAATTTGCAAAGGAAAAACCAAAAATGAGAACAACAACTCTTGTCCACAATATATAACAAAATAATTTTTTTTTAAAAAAAAAAAAACAACTTTCTGAATTATTTTGAAGAGATTAAATATATTTTTTTTGATTTCTTAAATCTTAATACACAATGTTCCCATCACAGGGACAAAGTATGAGGTGAAGTTTATGGATTATTTGAGGGTCAATATATAATAACCTCTTATTGAAAAAATTGTTTTAATTTCATGGACTTCAACTTGAAGAATGTCTCACAAAGAATTTTCAGCTTGCCAACCTAGCTAGAACAAGTAAAAAGAGATTAAAAAAAAGTTATGTTCATTAAATACTAGATTTGTCCATGATTATAAAACTAAGGAACATAAGGACACCCCACACTATGAAAATACCCCATCTTCTGCAAGACTGCAACTGAAATTCCAATAACAACATGGACCTAATTCTACTCATTTTAGCTAGTCAGGTGGAGACAATTTTGTCATTTATGTATTAAAATCGTCTATAATTGATAGAGTATATAACATATTTCTGGACCTCAACATATTAAAAACTTATATCAGATCAGTTGTTCACTTTTATAGAGCTAACAATTATAAAAACACGGTAGACACCTTGGCAATAGGTGTTTACCGTGTTTTTATAATTGCTAGCTTTATAAAAGTAAAAATTCTTGTATGGTCGTTGAAAAAAAGGCCACCAATATATACCGCGCAACATACAGATTACAATGTTATAGTATTTTCAAAGGTTTTGCATGTACCAATGACAACGTAAGTCCGGTTGTTGTAATTCAAGTGAAAAGATGAACATTAATAGCAAATACTACATATTTCCATATTCCATCTATCACATATTATAGATATGCATGCAACATACTAGCTAGCAGAAGCTATATATATAGTCTTTAATTAATAGAAATGTATTTTTCTAGAGTACAAACCACATTATATAATCTTACATTTGAAAATTAAGCTTCAACGCTTAGAACTGATTTTGGTACCAGAATACACCTTTGTTATGTGCGTCTTCATCTGGCTCAACGTACAAACACTCCTTAGCCTCCCTCCACAACGCCTTGTAAAATGGCATCCCATCAAACTGATAATATTCCCCTAGAATCGGCTTTATTGCCTTGGTTGCTTCCATAGCATGGTAATGGGGCATATTAGAGAACAAATGATGAGCAACATGAGTATCCGTTATATTATGGAAAACCTTGTTTAATATTCCATAATCACGGTCCACCGTGGCCAACGCCCCCTTCATCCATTCCCATTCGGAAGAGTCGTAGTGTGGCAACGCCGGGTGAGTATGTTGGAGGTACGTTATGGTTACAAGGAAGCCATTAACGATTAAAAGAGGGATTCCATAAATGCAAATCAACCAAGACAGACCTTTAAAAATAGTAACACGGTAGAGGAGAAATATCATCGAAAGTAATCCCAAATCCGATATAAAAACTTGTGCCCTCTCCCGTTTTGAGAAAACGGGCCCAAGCGGGTCATAATGGGAAGCAAAACGGTCATAAGGACGACCCGAAGCATTAAAAGTCAAGTACATGGGCCAGCCCAATACAAGTGTGATTATAAGGGACCCCAGACGTCCCGGTGGGTTGTTCATATACTTTGAGTACCATGAGATTTTGGACTTGGGCTTGGGCACAAACACCTCGTCTTTTTCCAATGAACCCGTGTTGGAGTGGTGGCGACGGTGGCTAAACTTCCACGAGAAGTACGGGACGAGAAGGAAGGAATGAAGGGTTAGGCCCACAATGTCATCAACCCTTTGGTAGTCACTAAACGCGTGATGGCCGCATTCGTGGGCTATGACCCAAACACCCGTGAGAATGCAACCTTGGAAGGCCCAATATATGGGCCAGGCCAACAAATGCAAAGGATGGGCTAAGGTTGGGTTAATGTAAGAAGCAATGAAATAGAAGCAAGAGGCTAGTGTAAGGTCATACACTAAATAGCTAAAAGATTTGAAGAGAGATCGTTGGAAACAATGAGGTGGAATGGCTTGCTTGAGTTGGCCTACGGTGAAAGGTGGTTTGGAATTTGGAGCCCTACGAATAACTCCCCCTCCTTTGTTTCTATCCACTCCTTGTGGTTTTATGCCTCGCCCACCGGCACCCATTTTTAATTAGTTGTTGATCTTCGACCAAATTCTTCCAAGTACCTACAAATTAAATATGTAGACATATAAGTTAAAATAATTCCCACTTTTATATATATATATATATATAAAATTATTAGGAAAGAAAATCGATTGAACTTTTAGTCAGGCCAACCAAGAGCATTATTACAGATGATGAGAGGATAATTAGAGTGTGTTTGATTCAACTTAAATAAGCACAAAAGTGCTTATTTTAAAATATAAAAAAAATTAAGATTAGATTAGATCAGAAAAGTTCAAATCAGATTAGAAAAATTATACCTTTAATAATAACTACAATCAGAAAAATTCAGGTCAGATTCAATTCAGAACAAATCTGACCAGATCAAAAAATTTCAGATGAATCAAATGCACCCTTAGAGTCGTAAGAGTGAAACCAACAAGCCAGTGAACATTACCGCTTTCATAATTAAATAAAAGTGAAACTCGTAACTAGATGATAAGTACAGTAAAAATGGAAAATTTAACCAAAGAAAAGATAAAACTTTTAAATGTAATACAAAAAAAACAAATACTGATAATAATAATAATGAGAAAAGGACTTACAAAGTACTCCCTCCGTACCTTAAAAATTGCCCCATATTAACTTTTGCTACTGTTCATTTGGTAACTTTGACTCTCTATAATTTTATACATGTAAGGAAAAATATAGTCAAATGAGATCTCATTTGATTCGGCTCAATGTGTACTTTTTTAATATGTAATGCTTATAATTTTTATTAT
This sequence comes from Salicornia ramosissima, assembly GCA_951394345.1. Lineage (NCBI taxonomy): Eukaryota > Viridiplantae > Streptophyta > Magnoliopsida > Caryophyllales > Amaranthaceae > Salicornia > Salicornia ramosissima. The sequence continues at coordinate 58,138,523 of OX596236.1, read as the reverse complement.
ACGTATCTTAATATATTTTCATTTAAAGATGTGTCTCGGGAGATGAGAAAAAGTAAATGGGCAATCTTTTAGGGACATAGGGAGTACATAATAATGAAAGATGAACTAATACTAATAATGAGAAAAGGACTTACAAAGCACATAATAATCAATTAATCACGAGTAATGACAAATGATAAATGCAGTAATTAATTAATGACAATTGACAATTGTGTATATAATAGCTGCATGATTCCTCAAATGCAATTCAAGATAAAATCTTAGGGGAAATGATGTGCTTAAAATAAAAGAAACTGATTAAATACAATTCAAAACATTATATAAACACAATGTTGTGATCGAGTAGCTATGTGGATAATTTTAAGGAGCTTGGTACATTAAATCATGGGTTCAATTAATCAATTCCCAAGTCCCCAGCTTTTCTTCTTCTTTTTTTTTTTTTAAAGGAATCATTTTTTTAATTTTATTTTTGGCAACCTTGTTAAATATTTTTGTTAATATTGTTTGGTGAATTTGTTTCTCTCCTAAATGTTTGATTCTGTTTCCAACTTGTTTCTGACTTTCTTTTTGTTTGTGTTTTTGTTAAATATTCTTCCACTTTCAATTTGTTTTTGTTGATGTTGTGTTTTTGTTTTTGTTTATGTGTTTTTGTTTAATAAAGTTTTTTTTTTCTTTTTAATTTGTTAAATCTTCGTCCCCATTCTATCCTTCTTTTTTAATTAGTTTACTTTAGTATATGTTTGATTCAATTAAAACTTATTCATAGTTTAAGGTATTTATGAGATTTTTTTTTGGTTTACTTGTGAAGTGTTTGATTATTAATTTTGAATTAATTCATATATTTTAGTATGTTTTATTCAATTTGATGTTTAGAGCTATGTAAAAAGAGGATTATTATGTTAACGTGTATTGTATGTAGTGATTGTTTTATAAAAGCATTATCCTAATGTTCGAGGTAAGTATTTTGCATCACATTTTTTAAATTTTAGGTCCGCCACTGATTAAGAGAACTGTCTATAAAGACCGACTTTTTTTTTTTTTAATTATATACGTGGATATGGCCAATTTTATGTAGATACGTGGGTTTGAAATTTTAATGAGCAAAAAGGAGTACGAGCATAACTATATAATCACACAAAAAATCGACGAGAATATCGGGATATATCTTGGGTTCAAACAAATGATGATTTGGTAACTTCAGTTTTTAGACTTGTATTTCTGAGTAGGGCTGTCAATTTGGTTAGGAACTGTTGGTTTAAGTATTAACCTAACGTGAACTGAACTGAAATGAACCAATAACCAAATGACTGATAACTGAAAGTCCAACTGAAACAAAATGAACTGCATTCAACTGAAACTGAACTGAATTATGAACTGAAGTCAACTGAACTGAAAAGGTTGACTACATAAAACTGTTTTTAACTGACCATAACTGAATCATAACTGAATTGAGATTAACTGTAACCTATATGGTTTTGTTAGTTAATTGAACTGTTTTTAACTGTTGATCAATTGAACCAGAATGACTTATAAAATGTTTGATTTTGTTAGTTAACAAAACTGCAATTAACTATTGATCAACTAAATCAAAATGACTTGTAAACAGTTTTAAGATGTTGCTTGATTGAACCAAACTGAGCCAAAAATAAAACTATTTTAAACTGTTAGTTAACTGAAAATCTCTCTATACTAAACTGAAATTAGGCAAAATCTATTTGTATCAAATTAAACTTTATTTAATAAAATTGTTCTTTTTACGAAACAATTATTTATAATATATTATTAAATAAAATTGTTCTTTTCATATATTGATTATTGATTATTCAAATCAATTTAATTTAGCATATTAATAATTTAAAATTAATTAATTGGTGTTTTCAACCATACCCATTTCAAAAGAGTTGGTCGGATTTTAGATTCCTTTTTCAAATGACATGGAAGTAATTATTATTGAAATAGGCCTACAAGGGACTAACTGTGGCATTATAGTCATTTACAGATTTCCTTACAATACTGAGAATAACCATAATTTAACTAAATATAATAATTTACAATAGAATGATAATAACCGAAATCGTATGGATATAACCGTATTTTTCCATATCATAAACTGAATACATCTAGAACCGATATATCAATCGTTCATAATGAACTAACAAGAATTGAAATAGCACGGGTAAAACCGAAGAACAACCATAACGTAAACTAAATACAATATAATGGGAATTGTTATATCAACCGTTCACAATGAACTGATAACAACTGAAATCGTATGGGTAAAACCGAAGATCAACCATAACCTAAACTGAATACAATCGAAACTGTTATATCAACCGTTCACAATGAACTGACAACAACTGAAATCGTATGGTTAAAACTGAAGACCAATCATAACGGAACTGATTTGAACTGAAAATAAAAATAACTGCAACGAGTTGGAACTGAAACTGATAAAGTTAAAACCAAATTGGTTATTTTTAGAAAGATCAACTGAAATCAACTAAACTGAAGTCAACCAAACCGTTTGGGTCAAACCATAACTGAACTGATTAACACCCCTATTTCTTAGTTTGTCAAAAATACCAATTTCACTTTCTTCAAGAAAAGGATACTTACATAGTTACGGAGTAATTAAGTTACATATTGTCATATTGATAGAAAAAGCAATTACTTTGTGGACATGATATAAGTATGAACTGGTTTTTTTACAACACGTAAACCCCTTTCACTCAAAACTCAAACAGCCTCTATACTATTGAGTAAAATTCAAAACAATGATGGTACATACCAAAAAAAAAAGCATGCAAAGTTTAGACTATTTGATTATAAATTTATAATTAACGAAAGACGTACCAAAAACTAGGCAAAATTCTTGGGCCTAGGCTGCTATCGGACAAATTTTATTTATTTATTTTTGGTAAATACTCTTGGACAAATTAGTTACCCACTTTAATAATTACGTTGCACGGGACTAATTATGACATTCATTCAACAACCGCTAAATGCATATAGCAGCTAAAAGTTTATCATTACTCCTTGTTCATTGAGTGAGTGTTTACTCTTAGCAGCTATATGTAAATAGCAGCTTCCCAGCCAATTATATTGCTCCATTTGTGTCAAAAATAAATGGAAGTGGTCCCGCGTACAAGTGAAGTCAAAATAGTATGTGGACAATAAACGACATCCTTGGTACAATAATTGTGTTACACAGGACAATAATTACGTTGCACGGGACAATAATTATGACATTCATTCAACAACCGCTAAATGCATATAGCAGCTAATAGTTTAGCATTACTCTGATTTTTGTTCATTACATGTGAATGGGATAGGTAACTCTTAATCATTCTACCTCTTTCATTCAAATATGGAGTTCAAATCTTATTACTTACATCCTCTCCCCAATAAATATAACTCAATGAGCGGATTTTGTTTCCTACTAAAAAAACAAAACTTATTCATTCATCATTTATATGTGATACTACGTTTTGCCAACCTTAATTAATACCTCAATGTATTTAATTGTATACTATCTCCGTCTCAAAATAAATGTTTTATTTACTTTTTCACATCACTCGTTATATATCTTTAACTATCAATATCTTTAGTTGTATATAATAAAAAAATATATAGATTGCATATATATATTTAGGTAGTATCGCTAGTATGTATCTTTATTATGGCCCGTTTGGTTGTTGGTAACGGATTCTGATAATGGTAATGGATTTAAAGGGTAATTTATTAAGGAAAAAATCAAATTTACATGGAAAACATATTTTTCATTCCCAAACTTGAAATTTGTTTTTGTTTTCCATTACCATGTGGAAGGGTTGTAATATTAGACGGGAATGAATATTTGTGAAGAAAATTAGATAAATTGGAATTAAGCTACCACCACCACAGGAATGAGTTTTGACTTTTCTTCCAAATTTAGTTATAATTTCATTCCACTTAACTCAATTTAGAACCGGTTATCAAACGGGTCATTAAAGTAAAATCGATCATTTAATTTGGTATGGAGGAAGTATTTAACATATGTATCCATCCTTTTCGCTTATATCTATATATGTATGACTATTTCACAGTTTTTCTAAAAGACACCAATATGATTTTAATTTAATTTCCTTGTCCCACAATTTGATAGTGTATATTAACAATTAATTTCTTTGTCCGCTTAAATTTTTTGTTAAATTGATACACTTAAATTGTACTCCGTATTATAGTCATAGTCAGTGTGACAATAAGGTCACGAGTTCAAATGTCGGTTGTCCTTTCTTTCCATAGTGGTTAAATATTAGTTTCATGACACATTTGCAGACCAAAATTAATTGTAATAGATTAATTAAATATTATAGAATTAAAAATTGAAATAATAATAGATCATATATAGTACTAAAATTAACTTACACTAATAGTAAATATATTTGAGGAAAAAATTATAAATTAATGATAAAAAGTTATACATTTGAAATAAAAGTTTTGTTAAACTATAAATATCATATAGTCTCACAAAAGAATTGTACGGAGTAAATATTTAATGGTTAAATGAGATGGCAAGGAAATGTTGTGTCAAAGCATGAAATCATGATCTGTTAAGGTAAAAGTCTATAACTAACAGAAGAGGCTCACGCTAATCACACGTTTTCTTTAATCAGTATGTTTGTTAAACCTCCACGCAAGAGTTTCAATCTTTTGCTTGTCATAGACTCATAAGAAGTATTAGCTTTTTATTTCCCCTTTTTTCCCCTTAACTTAAATGATTAATATATATAGTTACTCGTTAAGCTAAAGTAAATTTATTGGACCTGAATTTATGTGAACTGAACTTATAAATAACCCTTGTTTTATAAAATAGATATTTATTTTATTATAAAGAAAGAAAAATCGGTTATCCTCTGGAAGAGAACCAACCACAGACATCATTTCAGACAATAAAATGGATTATTCATGAATATTGAATGCTCTATTTTTAATCATTTTTATGGCAAACAAAAAAAAAAATCACTCTATTTCAAGTATGAAATGTGCATTTTTGAATGCTATAATGCGTAATTGTCATGTGTTATACTCCGTCTCAATTTGTTAGTTACAAATTTCATTTTGGGTGTTCCCTTTTGTTACTTACGTTTAGAATCTATCCTTATATATAAAAAAATCTTTTTGGTCTCCAATTGATAACATTTATATATGATTGTAACAAATGAAAACAGAGGAAATATTTTTTTATTGAAAGTGCATTGTATTCATTGTGCACCGAGTACAAGATTCACAGATCGATTACCTTCTTAGTTTTAACTTTTAATTAAGATGCATGAAACCCTTTGGATTTTTTAAAATTTTTTTTTTTGGCAAATAACCCTTTGGATTTGATCTTGTGAGTTAGAATTATTTCTTTCACCTCTTAGTTAGAAACTGCAAATTTCAGATCAAGGATGAGCAAAAACAAATGACAATTCATGGGGAAGATGAAGGCCATGTTTCCATTATTGCAAAGCGAAAAAAAAGGAAATAATACATGTAAAAAATGGTGATCAACGTACATATATTATTATTCCTAATTTTATAAATAAAATTAAAAAAGATGAAAAGTAAAATAGATCAATGGAAAAACAAGAGATTAAATTAAACAATAAAAATTCCAGATATTAAAAACTGTACTTCATATAAAAGGTTTTTAAATTGTAATTTAAGGTAATCAAGATCTTAAAAAAATGATGTTAATATAATGGAATTAATCAACATTTATTTTGACATAATGATCATATAATATAAGAAAATAAATATATATATATATATATATAAATGATCAGAACACATACCTCTTAATCTTTAATAATGCTAATAAAGAAATTCGGCTGCTCTTTGATATTATGATTTTATGGAGAGTGAAAAATAAATAATAATATGATGGAGTGGAAGTAGTAAATAGTATGAGGAATCCCCAAGAGCTTTGGGGGTTAGGTGTTACTATATATAATAAAAATGAATGACCCTAGCTAGCTCCCAATTTCCTGTAATAACAAATACGTCCCTTCCAAGTCCTAATTTTAGTGAGGAGCACCTTTTTGATCCAGTGGTAGGAGCAACGTTCTTTGAGACTGAGAACGATATGATCATATGATGGTCAGGTCCGAGTTTGAGTCCTCATGCCCCCCTCCTCTGCCTTTGGTGCTTTCAATGAGCCTTGGGTGAGAATTGTACACCTTACTGATTAAAAAGTTTTAATTATAGTAGACTAGGATCCGGGTTTTTTTTTTTTTTTTTTAAATAATTAGATAAGAAATCTAACAACTCATATCAACTGGTATAAGGATTCGACATAATTTGACGCGTGGGGAGTAGAGGAGCTATTGTTTCACACTCCACACCTCATTTCTCGAGTGGCACCCAATTTAGTAGTGAATGCAATCTAGACTCGAATGAATATATTGTCTTTGAGGGGAAAATTGTTTATTTAAGATTTAATTAACAAATGATCATCATTATAAAGTAAAATGCTCCAAAAATACTTATATTTTGTTATGAAATAATTATGGATTTCCATAAAATCATTGTATTCTTTGGAATTATTATATCCTTTAGAATCATATATATATATAATACTCCCTTGAACATGTATGTATATGTATGTATATATGTATATATATATATATATATATATATATATATATATATATATAGAGTTGGGTTCCGGTGAGAAATTTCTTATCGTGAGAAATGTGAGAAAAACTAAATACATCAACTATGACCTAGAGGTACATTGACCACCAACTATAGATACATTCACCATACCCTATAAATACATTGAGTAAAAATACATTAACTTTATACCATATATACATTGACTCTAAACTGCCTAAGGATTAAAGAGGGAAAATTAAATTTAATCTTAGTCATTCATTTGTCGATCAAAGGGTTGTGGTTGCTTCTCACCCTTCTCACCAAAACAACATTTCTCACATGAGCCTACTTATATATATAATGTATTTTTACTCAATGTATTTATAGTGTATGGTGAATGTACCTATAGTTGGTGCTCAATGTAGCTCTAGGTTATAGTTGATGTATTTATCTCTTCTCACATTTCTCACCGGAACCCAACCCTATATATATATATATATATATATATGTGACATGTCTATGAAATAAGAAACATTACATTTTTGTTTTTGCAACTCTACACTTTCTCTTTATTATCTCCTTTTGTTCTGTTATTTACAACACGTTATCAGCACAAAACAAAGGAAATCCAAAAATAGATTCTTAACTATAATCTATATTTAATTGGTTTTATGGTGGTTTATAGGGAAAGATAGATTTTGATCATATTAGTGCTCATAACTATTTTTTTAGATATCTAGACAATCTAGTCATATAAGTGGGCATCACATATTACTTCATCTTTTGAATTAAAACGTGATTATTATTTTTATTGTTTTTTTTAATTTTTTTTTGGAAGAACGTGATTAGTTTTACTTTTCTTTTTTCATAAGTTACAAATGTGGTCATCTAGAAAAAAAATAAAGATTCTCCTAGCTAGCTAGTTTGGAAATTCGAAGGTGTTGCATTCATGCATGGTGATTTTAACGGACCAAACACTCGTCAAGAGAGGAGGGAAGGTTGCATGTGGCTGGCTGGATCCCGCCATCTATGTCTTTGCCAAATTTGATTCAAATGTGCATGATTCATAGAACAATACTTGTGGTTGTGGCCCCTATTTCTAGCTCACATGCATGCCATTTGGCAAAAAATCCTATACTCACCCGTTTTATAATGCTTTTTACCCTTGAAATTTGAGAGGTTAATTGGGGTTAGCTCAGTCGGAGGGTTCGAGTCTCATCCCAGCATTATATCGGGGTTCAGGTTCGAGTCTCACCCCGGATTATACCGAATTTCTCAAGCTAGTGCTGGTATCATGAGATGAGACCCACTCGTGTACTTTTTTTTTTTTATAAGAAAGGTTTACCCTTGGAATGTTAGGTAATGGGTATGATTGTACAAGAAGAGGAAAATTTTAACAATGAAGACTTTTATTATACTACCTTTATTTCTTTTAAGTTGCAACGATTAAGCATTTTTCTTTTCTATGTTCATCAAATCGTTGTAACTACAAGAAACTGGTGTAGTATATAAGAAAAAATATATATATTCATATGATCAGATCTTATTAGATTCATCTTGATACATAATTTTAAAAGTATCAAGTTCTATAAAAAGAATTTTTAAAAAATACTCCATCCGTAACATAATACTAGCAACAATTGGTTTTGCACGCACTTTGAGGAATCGATTTAAGGGTGTAAACGAAGGAATTAGTCAAAATGATTTTAATACAAACAAGTATGTAATATTTGAACCTTAATATAGAGAAGTACAAACAAACAATCAAACCAATTGAACTACTATACTTTTACTATTTATCTCCACTTTCAATTAATATATACTAACAATTTTGGGCCAAGGGGAGGCCAAGGCCCCCGCCCGCCCCCCCTTGGCTCCGCCCCTTACAGAGGGAGTAGATTGCTTATCATAGGTAACTAGGTAAGGATGTTAGGGGTTGAAACTAAGAAAAGAATTAACCCTTTTTTCTTATAAAAAGATAAAAATACAAAATAGACTTCTTGTATTCATTTATATTTGATGCTACGTCTTGCCAACCTTAATTAACACCTCAATCACTCAATGTATTTAAAAACATACATGCATCCTTTTCGCCTATTTTTATATAATATCTATATGACTATTTTTCAAATTTTCTAAAAGACATTAATATGAGTTTAATTTCTTTAATTTGCCCACAATTTGATAGCGTATATTAGCAATTATTAGAGGTCCTGTTCACGAACATTTCGAGCTTGGCTTGATCAAAGCTCGATTATCCCCTTAGACACAGTGTGACAATAGAGGCACATGTTCAAATTGTGAAGTCCTATATTTCCACAATGAAATATCAAGTGCGAAGTATAATGGATCTACGTTTTATTTATTTATTACGCTTCAAGTTTAAGGAGTTCTCATGTGATAAAGTGTAACAACCAACCTAACTTAATTCTAAACATCAGCTTAAACAATTAAACTTTGGTTAAATTATTAGTTTCATGATACTTTTGCGGATCAAAATTAATTGTATTAGATTAAAAATTAAAATAGTGGATCATATATAATACTAAAATTAACCCGTCAACGTCGGAAAAATTAACTTTTAAGCATAATAACATAACATTTTAAAACTTATCTAATTATTTTAAAAAGTTATAGAATTACAACGGGAAAGAATACAACTTAGTACATTATATAGATTCATTTATTATTTTCTCTTTGATCAAATTTAATGATTTTATTTGGAATTATTTATCGTTAAATACCTTGAGCAGGAAAATGAGTTCATATAAGATCAAATTAACAAAAGCCGTTAAACAAAATATAGCCTAACTATTGGAAATCGGCTTCTATCTTCAAATAATTGTCAAATGGAGTCTCTTCTTTCTTACCAATTTGGTCAAGTGTCTAACCAGGATAAATCTTATTAACATCACCTAGTAAAAGGCAACACTGCCGCAGCAACAGGAAGGAAAATCAGATGAGACGAAAATGTGGGAGAAAAATAATGGCTACCATTTCTAAATAAAAACCTAAATGCATCAAAATCCTCGATCAAAACAAGTACTCAGATCAAATCAAACGACAGCATAATTTTCCAACATACTGGATCGCAGGAAATTAAAATAAAAAAAAAAAGAGCTACCAAATTACAAAAACAATAATTAAAAAAAAAAAAGCCTAATATCCTTTGGACCTCTCATATTTGTTTAGCTCCGGAACCACAGTACTAAAAACATCCCACATCCAAAACATACAGCATGATGATTGCCCAAATGGAGAAACAAAAATCCAAAATTAAGGCGAAAATGGGGGGAAGAGGGTTTCTGTGGATTACATTGCAGATTTACGTAGCTCCTCAGACCCATGAGCGAAGTGGCACTTATCTCCAAAAGTGCACAAGCCCTTGGTGAAGTTTTCACAAATTTTAGTCCTGTAGTTGCTAGCGGCACCAGACCCTGTGGCCTGTTTGGCAGGTGGCCCAGAACCAGAAGTCGCCTTGACCTTCATTATGAGCTCCTCGACCATTGAAGATGCCTGCTTAATCTGATCAAAGGTACCCTCGAGTTCAATATTCCTTTTGTTGGAGTCAGTCTCGTGGTCCCTTATTGAAAGCTTCACCCCAGTAACACGGCATATTTGCTTTGAATTTGACCCGTTTTTACCTATGACTGGTCCAGCAAGTGAAGCATCAATGCTGACTTTAGCAGTAGCAGAGGTCCCAAAGTTGGCTGAAGCACCAGGTCCAGGTGGTAGAAGTTCCATCCTACCTGCCATCCTACCCGACATGGGTCCCATGCCACGTGGATCTTCATATGATGGAATAGACGGCCTGCCAAGCTCCAATTCTCCATGAGCAAAGTGACACTTCTCTCCATATCTACAGCCTTCTTGAGTGTTGAATTTCTTGCACATTTTGGACTTGCCTGCAGGTGCATCTGAATTATCATGATATGGGTAGGGCGCAGCAGCACTCCTACCCGGCCGAGGAACTGGTTCCCCAGCAAGGTTCAACATCTGGGAAACTGTTTTATATCCACCCGGGACGTAATGGAGGAAGTGACACCCCTCACCAAACGGACAACCTGACGTGCTGCAAAGTATCAAATTGGCTTCAAATTAGCAATAGAAGTATGAAACATAACGTAGAAACATTGAAGCTGAAGCATCTTAGTATCTTAAATTAAAGCATATAAATATGATTGTCTAAAAACATTTATACAATTATACAAGCCTGTTTATGAGACATCAACAAGAGTACAAGACTACATCAAGGAAACCTCAAGTAAAATGATAAGCCTAAACTAAAAGCCCAAAATCAACTGGACCAGGTAGCAATAAGGCGCAAAATATAAGTAGCCCGCAATTCAAGTGAATTAGTAAAGAAATCATAAGATGCCATAAAAAAAAAAGAAGAAAAGAAATCCCAGGATGAAATTAACTTGCATAACTAATTTGACAACCAACTCATTCCCTTCGCTCCCACACTGGATATATGAAACATCACACTGCTGACTTGCTGTATAACTTCAAGAATCAAGATAAAGAAAAAACACATCGAATCCTCAGTCTACAATGTCATTAACCTCCCATATTTTACATGTGATCAGATCCAATTAATTCATATAGATTAAAGAACATGTTCCCCACAATAAAATTTACATGCCAACAGAAAGCTTACAGAAATAAAACAAAGAAACTAAACAGAATCTGAGAGGAATGTATAGAAAGACTGTCACAATGAAGAGAACTCAATCTAACAATTGACACAAAGAGGCAGAGGAAGAGAGAAAACACTGCACAATGCAACAAACTTCACAGGCACACAATGCTTGACATATCTGGTTCATGTACATAAAATTCAAGCAAAACATGAAAGACATCAAATCCTTAAATAGGAAACCTCTTCAGCCCAATGCCAATATTTCTAACTGAATCCCTCTTTTCTAGTTGTGTAATTCCCCAGAGAACTCTATTTCCAAGTTAAGGGGAGAGAGTGCCAGAGGCCAGAGTGGAGATAAGTTGATAGGAGTAACATCCAAATCAGTAATAAACTAATAATATGTAGATGCTAAACCCTGAGAAATTCAACTTAGAAAAATAATACGCCTATACGAGTATTTAGTAAAAATCAATTCTTTAGAGTAACCATGAGTTCTGATCGGTCCTTAATTCCTTATCAATTTTAATTGGTATAAAGCTAAATAAAATTCACCTCACTTCAGCAGAATCAGAAAGATAGTATTTAACAGTGTTAATCAGAAAAATTCAGTTTGAATCAAGAAATAATTCGGTACAAGTCAGTTGTAAGTAGAAAGATTCAGTTTTGATTGGTTCAAATGATCATGTAATAACAATCAATTTAAGTTGGGTGACTTCATCCAGGTTAACTAAGCAATGCCTTATATAGTTGATTACCCCCCCCCCTCTCTTATAGACTGAAATAACTTTTTAATCTTGAATCTACATAGCAATTTTAATTATTCTAAAACTACAATTTTTAAAATTTTATACATGACACGACACATTTAGCTGGCAGGCACGGACACTAAAAGTAGTCTTGAGGTAGGGGCTCAAGGATTAACACATAATTCATACAAAAATATGTAGACATAGATGGGAAAAGGGATACCAGAATTAGACATTGATCTCTAAACAGTATTTAGGTCCAGACATAAATGACATCTTGCTACAACCTATTTCATCAAAGTAAATTATGTATATCCAGCAAGCAGAGAAAGATTTTTGGATTTTGGAAAACCAGGGCTCAACAAGATTCAATAGATGTGCATGGCATAAGATAATCCTAACACCTAATTGTGAAACTTATTGCTTCAGCCACTCTCTGCTCCAGACATAGTTTGCAGCCCCACACAAAACAAAATAAGGTAAATTACAGTCAGCATATACTTTAGGTTTAGTAAAAATTCGCAAAGTTGAGAACTTCATAATACACTTCTTCAATATGATATTTAGCTCTGTTCACACTTATTTCATCTCAGGAATTGCAGTGCACTCCAGTGATTTTACCATTTCCCATCAAGGGTATCTGTTAAATGTGATTTGATCGTAGAGAATGGACCTGTACCAAGAACTTAAATGCCAATTCATTAGTTTGGGGTTGAGTTAAATCATTTTCAAAGTTCATGCTCCCTCTGATGTAATTATAAAAGGCCATCACCCTCTTCAAGCATTCACTTTGACAGTTAATTTCTCTCATAAACCATATTATACCTTCATAGTATTGTCCCCATACAAAGAACATTTAGATGTTTTGAGAGACATCAAGAGTCAAAGTTTGCCTAGAAAAGAATGGGTGCCTTACATTACAAATTATGAAATGAGGAAGGTGGATTTTACAGATGTTTCCATGTATCATCACATAATTTACCAAGTGAATCAACCCGTTACTTATCATCAAAATCTGTCTTTATGGTGATTAGATGATAGAGAGTGAGACCTGTAGCACAACTTTGGATGCTGAATTCATTAGTCAATATAAATTGCACTCACCAACATATATTGTGTATAGAGAAATATTATTAATCTAGAGCATAATGTCCAATGTAAATTGCATTAAGATGTACTAGTACAATTGTTTTAGATAAGTTTTGAGATTTGAACCTGAAAAACTTTGTGCAAGGCTTCGATTTGCTTCCTACACCAGTTGGAAAGGAGTCCGATTCTGTTGAAGAACATTAATTGTTTATTTTCAGTGAGTTATATTAATTCCTTCAGTTTCCATTATTATCTACCTCTTCACTACAAATTAGAAGGCACACATGTTGTGTACCAATACAATAGTACATATGCTATGTACATTAGTTCAATTTGAATGAGAATTAGTATAAGCTTTAATGAACATTATTTTAATTTCAAAATTAGACCAAATGAATATTCATCATAAAAAATGAACATTTATTAATTGTGTTACATTTGTATGGGGAGTATCTTCATCTAGAGTCTGAATTGACCTCTTCACACCATATTTTTTTTAAAAATTTTTGTTTTTTTTTCGATTAACATTTTTTAACTTTAATCGCGACAAATTTTGAATTCACGCACTCAACACACATTAGCGAACGACAAATCTACCAACAATTACCCTAAAAGATTCCTAAATTGCGTAAATCTGACGCTTGAGTAAGAAAATTACAAAAGAAAAGGGGGAAAAACCGGCTAAAGCATCACACACACACAAAAAAAAAAAGAAAAAGAAAAAAAGAAACCCTAGAATAGCCAAGCAGAAGATAAGTTGAAAAGAAGAGAGAGAAAAACGAACCAGGACGAGATTTCTTAAAGCCCCCAGTGCCATTAAGAGCAGCATCATGTCTACCTCTCTTGCGAGGTGCTCCAAAATCCATTATCGAACAAAAGAACAACCAATTTGTAGCTTTGAAGTAAAAGATAACCCTATTTTCAGTACGAGAAATTGAAAATAAAAATTGCCTCAATTTTGTGGAAGAAGAAAAAGAAGTGTAGTGAAAGGGGAAACCCTAGAAATGGTCGAGAATGAGAAAAGGGGGGAATTCGGAGTTAGGAAAAAGAAAAAAGAGAAGGTTATGTAAGATTACGCGGATGTGAGACTTATGTTTAAATGTAATTTAATTGACACCCGGATCTTGCACAGCGAGGATTTCACGTGCGTTAGGTGAGGACGAAGGGGGGCATATGACTATATGAGTAGGTATGTTAACGAGCCAATATACTTGCGAACAAATAAGATAGTCCTCGATTCGTTAAAGTTTGCAAACAGCTCATCCAAGTTCATTAATAACCTCGTTTGTAATCATTTAATACATGTTGAAAGCTCATTAAAAACTCGTTTACATACACTTCGAATTTTAAAATATATTTATTTATATTATGTATTTCATATTATTTAGATACTATGCTTTGTCTTGGTTATAAATCTGGAATAATATTATACTTTGTATTATACTCTTAAATTTTATATTTCCTCCTTAAACGAATTCTCGCAACAAATCCCCTCAGCACGGACTCCAAAAATAATTTTGTAGGTATATTATTTATTATCTAACAAGTCCACGAGTCCATAATAAGTCTTTCTTCGCTTCAAAAAAAAGTCTTTCTTATATCAAGCCCCTACTTGGTATTGTGAACGGGGCTAATAGGTTTTCCTTTCCGAAATAAAAATTAATTACTCTTGGTCTCACATATGCACGGACTCAAACTTGGACCGTATTTATTAAGACCCAGACTTGGCTTACACATTTATATAAAAATTTAAAGATGTCCTAGATTTTCAAATCTTAATTTACTAGATTTTTTCTTTGTTTATTACAATTTTCTTTCATTCTATTCTTTCGAAAAATTATTATTGACAACATGAGTTCAAAACTACATAGAGTTATAATTATGAGACCCCAAACTCAAATGGCCCACAACTACATAGTCTTTTAAGCTCATCCTCAAACCCGTATATATGGGTCATGTATTGGGATTTTGGTCGGATCCAAGACACATGGGCGGATGTATTTTACTCGTAAAAACCTTCCCACAAAAAACAAAGTTTCAAACTACACTACCAACTACTCAACTAGGGATGAGCAACAATTTCGGGTACCCAACTATGGAACAGATACCGACGAATAATTACCCGGACCAGGTTCAATTGGGTTTGGTACCGGTTCCAAAAATTACTATTGAGCGCAACTTGTTCTAGTTCCAAAAATGTTGGACATGGTATCCGGTGGATACCCGGTTTTAATGGTTCCAATTCGGATACCTGATATCAGCTCTGTTTCCAGTGGGTACCCAATATTGGTCCCAACTAAATTAAGTTTTTGTCTAATTATAAATAGTGATTAAGCCCAAATAATAGGCCCAATTTTTATTTCATTTTAAACTCTAAAAATTAAAACATTGTGACTTTTCCTGCCTCTCTCTCTCTTATTCTCTCACGCATCAAGCCATTAACCGATTATTAACGCTAAACTAGTAAATTTAACAGCCCCTCTCTCTTTCTTTGATTCTCACAAAGAGTAAAGGTCCTAAACTTAACATTTTAACAATGTATGTTTTTTCATTTCTTTATTTAATAACATTCTGTTTTTTCATTTTTTTTGTCTTTTTTTTTTTCAAATTTTGCTGTTGATTTGTTGTTGTTTATTATTGTTGTTTTTTTGTTCTCTTTCATAAATTTTCTGTTTTTTTTTTTGGGGCTTATTTTCGTCTTTTTTGGGTAAGATTTTCAAATATCGGTTTCAGAAACTTGTTACCTGGTTGTACTTGTTTCGTTTTCATATATTTCAAGGCCCGACAGTTCCGGCTCTGGTTCGATTAAAATAAACTAGTTACCTGGTTTTGTTCAAACCTACTAGTACCAACTCTTTATCTAACCCACATCCATATTCCCTGTTTTGAGTATTATTAATTTCTCTTCCCTTTTTCGACATAACCAAAGTGTCCTCCCTCATTAAACCCCATCAAACTCCTCAGTGAAGAGAACACCCAAAAACATTTGGTAACCTGGATT
This sequence comes from Salicornia ramosissima, assembly GCA_951394345.1. Classification (NCBI taxonomy): domain Eukaryota; kingdom Viridiplantae; phylum Streptophyta; class Magnoliopsida; order Caryophyllales; family Amaranthaceae; genus Salicornia; species Salicornia ramosissima. The sequence continues at coordinate 58,122,424 of OX596236.1, read as the reverse complement.
TCATCGAAACCCCATTTTTCCTTTGATTTGGGATTCAATTTTTTCCTACAATCTTTTATTGATTTTACATTCTGTTTTTCATAGGCACCACATTGGCTCCGAGGTAATCCATATGCCTCACATTTTGTATTTATTTATTTTTAATTTTTGTGCATTGTTGATTCATTTTAGCGAATCTATATATTTTTTTTTGTTTTTTTTTTTGTTTTTTGGGTGAGATCTTGCTTTATTGAATATATAAGTTTTAATCTTTCATTCTATGCCATTTATGATGACAGTCCATTTGTTGATTGAATTATAAATTTTGCCTGCCAAATCAGTCAAGAATTATTGTTCGAAGATTTTTTTTTTCTTCTTAATCTTTATATCTGGACTTTGGGTGTTATAATTACTGTGAACTGAGCTCTAACGTAGTTGGAAGTGTCAAATTTTAAGTCTCCAGGATAACTTTTGTCTAAAAAATGGTAACTTTTGCTTATAAACCCATAACTTTTAACACAAAGCTTAACTAATTTGTAAAAGTTAAAGATTTATAATGTAAAGGTATATTTTTTAGTTAAATTTTATGCCTGCAAAATGTGGATTGAAGCATATGCTATATTTTGAGCTCTAGTGATTTTTAAAGCCACCCATTTTGAAATCAAAGAAATTCATATACTTGGTTGATTTGCCAATGATGTGCAGATTCGTATTTGGTTTTACTAGAGCAAGTAAATTGATAATGGCAGCTTCCACAGCACCAGGATTGCAAATGGCTGCAGCCAGGCAATGTATTTCTTCCCCTCGCCGGGTTTTCGGGGCTTCTGCAGCATGTTGCAATCCCAATATGAGACAAGCATCATGGGCTAAGCTTACTAGTGCTTGTCACATCTCATCTTTACAGCATTTCCAGCGCAATTTCTCATTTTCCTCCAAATCTGACAAGGGTGTTGTCAAGGCAATGGCCGAATCGAGTGACAAGCCTGGGGAAGGATTGTCTATTAACTTAAAAGGTCAAATTTTGGTTTATTCAGCTTTATGATATTATCCCATTATAACAGTCATGTGTTCTATTGATGATTTGATGCTATGATCATAAATGTGCATGGAAATTTTCCTGCTTTGTTCTAATGAATTCCACTCATTTATACGTAGTCGTTTGGTTCACACGGGAAGTACATTCCTACAAAAAATTCTATTTCATGTGAATTATCAACGAATTTACAATTCATGGGAATTCAAGTTACCAGGGGGCTTAGTAAGTGAATTCCCATGTTTTGTTGGAAATCAAAGTTTCCATGGTTTTTAGGTATTTGAAATGAGGTTGAGGTTGGGTATGTGGATGAAGGTTATCATTTTGTTCAAGTGTGGTGTTCTTTTGAGTAAGAAGATTAAGTTTAACTATAAAAGTTTTGCCATAGGCTATTAAGTGGTTTTTTATTTTTCATTTTTTAATTTATGATTAGGTACCAAAAGAATAATCATTTGATGAATGGTTCATCTTTCTTCTTTCTCTATTGGTTGAATTGAGGTTTAGCACTCTGTGCCAGTTTGGCTGAGTTAGGGTCCTTTTGAAACCTTTTTTTTTTTGTTTATTCGGGGAAATGGGTTCAATTTTACTTGATTATGATATTTAGGGCTTGTTTACTTCAGATTATATTCAGTTCAGTTCATCTCTATTTAGTTCAATTAATACACTTCTATTCAGTTCAGTTCAGTTCATCTCTATTAAGCTAATGTAAACGAGCCCTTAGTGTACTGAAATTGCCCATGCCAACATAATCATAAAGTCTGCTATGAATATCTATATGCATTTGTTAGGAAAAAAGTATTATTGGGTAATTAAGTACATGTATGGCGAATGATTGGCCTTCAATATGAGGTAGAAATTGCTAAGTAAAATTACTGGTTTGGGACTCAATAAAGCCATTCCAAGTGCCATGTCATTGTGTTCTATTATCTTGTTTTGTTTTGTACTAGTTTTGAAGTGATTGCATAAAGAATTTGATAGTTTGAACTGATGATTTCCTTTAACTACTCCGTATTATAAAGACATCACTCAGCACTCACTAGTTTAATAAAGAAAATGTGATGGCGACTTCTTCTTTCAGGTAAGAGGGCATTTATTGCTGGAATAGCTGATGATAATGGATATGGTTGGGCAATTGCAAAATCTCTGGCAGCTGCTGGTGCAGAGATTCTTGTTGGCACTTGGGTCCCTGTAAGCAATTTCTCTTCACTGCCCTCATTTTACAGTGTTCCACTTTTTGGTTGAAAGTTGTTTTAGGTTTTCTAATTTGAATGATGTACACCTTGTAATGATGTTTTGGCAGGCGCTGAATATTTTTGAAACAAGTCTTAGACGTGGGAAATTTGACGAATCACGAGTGTAAGAATTTCACATTTGTTTGGCACTTTTTGTAGGACTTAGGCCCTGTTCTTTTGGACTTGATTCTAGAAAATTTCAGTTTAGTTAAGCTCAACTCCTGATGAGGCAAATTTCTTTGTTTAATTCAGTTAGTTCAGATTAATTCAGTGCAAAGAACAGGGCCTTACACTTGCAATGCCCTCAATCATGTTTGTTTGTTGTTTAGGTTGCCTGATGGTTCATTGATGGAGATCACCAAAGTATATCCTCTAGATGCAGTTTTTGATACCCCTGAGGATGTTCCTGAAGATGTAATGATCATTATTTATTATTGCCCACGTTTCTATTTTCCGTCACCCTAGAATGAACTCTATAACCCCACAAGTTTCATTAGTTGAAATTTGAAGTTTTCAATTTACTTCTAAATGATATCATTAGAGCAAATACAAAAATAAATGTTAATTGATGTTTAAAACTTTTTTTTTTTAAAATAACTCAAGAGCAAATGTGGCCCATTATATAGTGACGGATTACATAAAAGTTTACAACAATATAGTCATGTCTCTAAATTTCTTTACAATGGAATCACTGCAGATTAAAGCAAACAAGCGTTATGCAGGGTCTAGCAACTGGACTGTCACGGTACAAAATCTTTTTCTCATTTTGGAATTATGCTGAATGTTAGGATTACCCTCAGAAATTGCTCTTCCCGATTTCCATATTTTAATGACGAATTTGGATGTGCAGATCATGCCATGCTAACTCTTTTTTCATGGGTTATTATAGGAAGTTGTTGAAACAGTTAAGCAGGATTTTGGCAGCATCGACATCCTTGTGCATTCCCTTGCTAATGGACCCGAGGTTTTAATTAATTGATTTTTTTATTTTGATATATCTATTCTAAGTATCTTCTATCTAAGTCAGTATAAACATATCTGTAGGTCACTAAACCTCTGTTAGAAACATCAAGGAATGGATACCTGGCAGCAATCTCTGCTTCAAGTTACTCTTACGTGTCATTGCTCAAACATTTCCTTCCAATAATGAACCCTGGTATTACAATCTTTGTATCGTTTGTGTTTTTTTTTTATTCCATTTCACTTTCTTCCCAGTTCTGCTTGTTTATTTTATTTTTTTTTAAATCTTGTTGTGGTCATACAAAGAATAATTCACATCCAATTATACACGCAACCTCATTACTAATATTTTTTTTTTCAATAAAAGTTACCCTAATTCATTGTACGGGTAAAGCCAATTAATCCAAACAAGGTAACCTTGTTTATTCATTTGTGCAATCTCCATAATTTGTTCTAAATATTCAAAGAGTAACTCCGCTTGTTCATACGAGTGGCTTCAGTTTTCCATTGAAGTAATTCTTTATGTATTCTAGTAACCCAATTTATTCATTGGTGTAATCCCACATAATCAATTAGATAATGGTATGGCTAGCCATGTATATTTTTTATGGTTGCGGGTAGATACGCAGCTCAATTATATGCTTTGCTGTCTGTAGGTGGTTCTTCATTATCACTCACCTACATTGCTTCTGAGAGGATAATTCCTGGGTAAGTTCTCTTCCAATGCTCATCGTTTTTCCGAGTTACTATACCTTGTCATCCTCTCTTAGACCCTTTTTCTTATATCTTGTATAGGTATGGTGGAGGCATGAGTTCAGCAAAAGCTGCATTAGAGAGTGACACAAAGGTTAGCATGTTTTTATTTCTATTTTTTTATTGTTCATTCTCTTAGAGGGACAGTGTATAACGGCTTCTCTGATGTAATTACTGGCCTCTTTCATCATGTCATTACTAAATATATGTTGTTTGCCTTAGGTAATGGCTTTTGAAGCTGGGAGGAAACGCCGGATTAGAGTTAACACAATATCAGCTGGTACGTTTCCCCTGTATTTTTCGTCATTACTCATCATTACATATTAGTATCATAGCATACTCATCATCACCTATTCTTTCGGACCTCATTCCGGTCAAATTCAATTCAGCTCTTCGTAGCTCTTGCCGAGTCTAGGATTCAGTTTAATTCAGTTCATTAGTGACTATAAATTTCACAGGTCGAGGGATTCTACGTTCTCCACTTTATCTGTTATACCCTCACCGCCTCACTCACCATCCAACTCCCTTTTACCTATCACTTTCCGCTGTACTTCTTTATCTAGCAATAAATCAAACTAAGGAAAATGATATTTTGCAACTTTATTTTCATTGAAAATTTGAGGCATGTTTTCGGTTGAAAATCAAATCTTGTTCAAAATGTTTTACCTTAAGTGCAGCGAATCAACAAGTATATGGAACAAGGGAAATCTTTAGCTTGTATGTTTCACCTATATAACTCAGATGTAAGTATGAATCAGCTATCATGTTCTCACAGGTCCACTTCGGAGCCGTGCTGCGAAGGCCATTGGATTTATCGATATGATGATCGACTACTCCACAGCTAATGCTCCACTGCAAAAAGAACTATCTGCAGGTAAGATATATTATACAATAGGTCACAAAAAGCTTTGGTTTCTCATCAAATTCACACATTTCCCTTTTTTTAAAAATATACATTGACAAACTCGAGGAAATTAAAATGTGCAGAGGAAGTGGGAAACGCTGCTGCTTTCTTGGCGTCTCCTTTGGCTTCTGCTATTACGGGTGCTGTTGTCTACGTAGACAACGGTCTGAATGCAATGGGAGTGGGCGTCGATAGCCCTATTTTTGAGAATCTTGACATTCCTAAAGATGAACACTAAGTTATTAGCGAACCCACGCCTCCTTTTTCTTATGATCGCCGGGATGTTATTTAGTTTGTGTTGAGGATTGATGTACTAGGGTTCTTACTACTTGTAGACTGTACTTCCTATTCATGTACTTGACCTCTTTATTCATATGAGGAATTTGTTGTGGCTTCTTATTGCATCATGATTATGTAGTTGCTATTATTCCATCTTCCTAATGTCTTTTTGGATCTCTGATGTCTCTCCTAGGTTGCACAAATGTGGATACATACATGGTTATGACTTATGAAACCAAAATGGGTACAAGAAAAATATCATTAAAATTAGCAAGTCTCTTGTCAGACAATCTAACAGTATGATGGAATAACTTTTTGTACAAAAACTCAAAAACTGTAACTTTTTAATACAAAATCATAACTTTTTAAACAAAGCTTAATAGTTTATACCCACTCCGTATTCTAATAACTGCAACGATTTGACATTTTTTCTTTACTTTATGTCAAATCGTTGCAGATATTAGAATACGGAGGGAGTACAATTTTATTTTTAATATTTATACTAAAAAAAGATATAATTTTAGAGCTAAAAGTAATGTTAGACCTTGAGACGATGTGACATAAGATTTTCTATATTAATTTTTTTATGGAAAAATTGTAAAAAATAAGTCAACCTTTAGCCGACCTTCTCAAATTAAGTCAACCTTTTGATTAACTCAAAATAAGTCAACCTAATATACATGTCTTCTCAAATTAAGTTTTTTTACTAATTGTTTGTTGATTAAATTGACATTTTCAATGAAATATCATATAAACAACGACATGTTAATGCACCGCTTTAATTTTGCATTGAAATTATTAATTTTCTCCACAAGTAAATTAGTGAAAAAACTTAATTTGAGCGGATATGTATAATAGGTTTGACTTATTTTGAGTTAATCAAAAGGTTGACTTAATTTGAGAAGACCGGCTAAAAGTTGACTTATTTTTTACAATTTTTCCTTTTTTTATTGTGTACATAGTCTAATAAATATCAAAGAGGTAGAATTTGCAATGGTGATTTTCATACAGTTTAAGCTTGTATGATGATATGTTACTACCTTTTTGTTCCGGCCTAGCTCTGGCTTTTTGGTGATATTGGTTGACCAAGGTGGTTCCTGCATAAGAGGGACACAGAGCTAATTTCAAGGGTTGTTTGCGGGTAAAGACACTACAATGCTTAAGCCAACAAGGATGTTTTTAGAGAAACAAAAGAGTAAGAGAATATAGAGTAGAACGTATATGTGTGAATACCTTCATACATTAATCTCCTATTTATAGGGAGTGAATGTTGTGAGATGGCGGTGCCTTTACGGTCTTACCCACTTTAGTCAGTTAGTTTGTTAGCACGTGGAACCCTTGTGTTTGAGTGAATTCCTGGATAGTGCCATGTATGCAGTTGGGGTCCAAACTACTGGCATCTTAAGAGTGTCTCTTTGCCCTTTCTGGATGGCTGTGTTTTGAGACCCTTTTGGCTTGTGGACGCAATCTTATAGAGGGTGGCACTGGGGTGCTGAGATCAAGTATGATTAAGTCGATATACTGGTAGTGAGGTTAATCATCTGAATTCGGGTATTCAATTGTTATGTGGTCATTTTTTGAACCAATCATTAGTTTATCATTGATGATACTTTTCCGGCATTGTAGATTTGTAGTGTTCTTGATATCACCATTCACACAAAGTTTTGGCATGAAAGATGCACCTAAACATGAGACCCCAGAATTGACAAAATTGGACCACAACAAAAAAAAGGGAAAGACGTGGAAGAACCTTGGGGGATGTTTTGATTCATAATAATATAATATCAACAAATATTTGTGTTATTTTGTTACTGTTTTTGTTTTTGGAAAATTATAATTTCACTTTTCATGCGAGAAATTAATAGTTTCCTATCTGTTGTTTGTCCTACTTTCTGTACAAATTCGAAGTACATTAGTTAAATTTAAATGAACGATTGTTAGTATACAATTTAATGAATACTAGTCAAATTTTACAAAAATTGAAATGAACATTCATCATCACTCCAAAAAGAAGTGAATTTAGCAACTGGTCATTTTCGTTGTTAAATGACCAAAATCCGTTTCTAATGTTGTTAGCAACTTGGCAACCAAAATGATTCGTTGCTAAAGTGTTAGTTGCTAATATAGCGGAGATTAGCAACCAACATGAAGTAAATTTCGTTGGCTTTTTATATAATCAACCAACTACAGATTCATTGCTATTTATAGCAGCCAGATTTTAATTTTTGTTGCTAAATAGTAGCCAACAGTTTGTTACTTTTTGTTGCTAAATAGCAATCAAATCATTAATTTTTGTTGCTAGATAGCGACCAGATATAACAATTTTAGTAGTCATCTGAACTTCCCAAGAGGTCACGGGAAATGATTTTGGCACTCCCCAATTTGATTTTGGTACTCCTCCCCCTCTCACATGAATATATAGTAACATTGAGGAGTGCCAAAATCAAATTGGGGAGTGCCAAAATCACTCCCTAAAGGTCACCTATCTCAATACTTTTGCAAGTCGAACATGCTATCTTCATTAAAATGTAAAACGATCATCATTAAAATTTAATTAAGGATGTCTATTATAAAATTTAAATGAAAAAGGTTAGGAAGCTAATTAATATATAGTGTTCCAAAAATGATAAAATCACATTTAAAATAGCATAAAAATATACAATAAGTGTTAATATTTCAAAAATAATTCATATCATACATTATAACGAACAACAAATTTAAAGTTTGCAGATAACAGTTTTTAATAACATAACTAAACAAAGAATAAATGTATGTTATTATCATGTATTTGCATATATAATGAATATTAATCTTTTTATGTCTAATAATTCAGGACAACAACGCTATCTAAATTCAATAACATATATGTCATTGTTGTTACGTATTTACTACCTATATAATGAATATTTATCTATTTAATGCACACATCGTGTACATAAAATACTAGTAAATTTTAATTAGATCCAACTAGCTAAGGTCTAGTAAGATCCTCCAATTACTATTTGTTAAGATTAGGTTTATTCAATTCCAATTAGGTTCAATAAATTCAATAAAACTTAATAGAATACCCATGTCTAATATCTAATGAGTTATTTTTTTTTAAAAAAAAAAAACGTAACTCAATAATATAATTTTCACAACTTGCATACTATGGCCCCTCTCTAGCTACATCAATACCACTAAAAGCTTAGGCTTTTCTAGCCCAAGTTTTTACTCTCTTTCCTTTTGTTTCTTCTTTCTCATACTATCATACACTCATACTCCACTATCTCAAATTTCAAATAATGGAAAATTATCACATACAATAGTTGTAAATTACTTCGATTGGTACATTTTAAACAAATATCTCTCTCAATTTTTGCTAAAAAGAGTATTGTTTTAGTTTTTATTACTTTCTCATAAAGAGCCAAATTGGTCCACCATTGTTGAGTATTAACAAACTACTATACAATTCGCCTACGCTACTATTTTTATTAACTAATTAATTATTTGTTTTTACCCAAATTATGATGTAATTTCCTCACTTGTTCTGATGGAAGCATCATGAAATAATACTAATTACTAATAATGATCCATTAATCTGAAATCTGATTCAAGTTTTCACGCAAAAATGAACCAATAAAGAATGTGGGTTGAATTTTAACAGTTGTAAGATACGTCATTTTTACTCTACTTTCAACTATGAAAAAATAGTAAAATTAGTAAAAATTTTAATTCACATAATAAATCATTGCTCTGGGGCAGCGCATGCATTGGATTATGGCTGAATTTCTATAAGATAATATGTTGACTAGACGCAAAGTGTGTGATGAAGTATGTCTCAAAATTAAAAACAAAATATAAGTTGATCTAGCATATATATGGAAAGAATGTTAAGACCTAAGGGTTATGATTAAGATGATAAACACTTTACTAAGCACAAGATTATTACTTAGACACTATAAAGGGCATATGAAGACTTCAGACCAACAAAGCCTTTGCAAGTTAATTAAGCGTTAGACAAACTATAATAGATAATCTTTTAGACTTTGATGAAATAATCGAATTGAGAATAATATAAGTACATTATGCTTAGACTCTCCGTTAAATGTGGTTGCATATACACTTATCATCACATTGGCATCAAACCCTTGTTCTTTTGTATTGTATTGAAAAGAAATAAAAATTAGTAAAAAAAATGGGCCTAGTGACTTAAAAATTAATGAGAATTATTGAGAAACCTAGCTTCTAATGCAACCCCAAGTCCATGGGAAAAAATTAGCCAAAAACTACTCATGTTAAAATGCACAAACAACTTATCATAGAGCAGTTTAACAATATAAGTATTCAATAATACATTTATCCAATTATCTGCATGCATTACATAAGTATGAAAAAAAAAAAATATTATGATTGCACATTGGCGATCCAATTATCTTCATGAAACAATTAATTTAACTAAATTTTCATACATGCATGTTTCAATGGAATTGCAATCAAACTTGAGGCTATGCTTGGTAACAGATTTTTGTTGTTCTAAACTTATTTTTAAAAATCTAATTATCTGAACTTATTGTGAGATTTAACTAAATTTTGATCGTGTAAATACGCTAATCCAAGGAAAAGTACACCGATTGAGATCTTATTTTATTTATATGAATGAGTAGTTTTTAAATATGTAATTTGTATAATTTTATTTTTAATAAAATTAAAGATATTCAATGCAAAGTTTGAAAATATAATAAAATAAAATTAATAAGGTTGATCTAAACTTTCTTTATTTTATGAAATATGATGCTAACCAATTTTTCTAATTTGATCTAAATTTATTTTTTCTGATGTGAAATAAACTTAACATTGACCACACATATATGCTAATCATGTAATCCATAAGGAAACAAAATACATAAAATGAGATCTTATTTTATTTGTATTAAAGAGTAATTTTCTAATGAAACATTTTAATAATATTTTTGTTATGAAATTAAAGGTATTCAAAATTTAAAAACATCAAATCAAATTATTTAATATGATCTAAACTTATCTTTAAAGATAGTAATTAGGGCCTGTTCACTTAAACTTATCATAAGTTCAGTTCAGTTCAGTTCAGTTCAGTTCAGTTCAGTTCAGTTCAGTTCAGTTCAATTTTGTTTTGTTCAGTTCAGTTCAGTTCAGTTCAGTTCAGTTCAGTTCAGTTCTGACATTTTCCTTCATTATGTTAATTAGTTTGTTAATTTTGTTAATTTTGTTTTCTATTCTTTGCACAAACTAAGCTACAAGTTACAATGTTGACATTGTATTAATATTTAATATTTATTTTGTAACTCTAATATTTATTGTGTTCTAATATTGTGTTATAATATTTAATATTCACATTTTATCATTAAAATTTGCGAGAAAATAATAATTAAGAATAATAAAATTTATTGTAACTATAAGCTACAAGAATAGTAATAATAATAATTTTAATGATAGTAATAATAATTATAATAAAACTAATAATAATAATATTGATATTAATATGATTCTAATAAGATTTACAATAATATTTTTTTTACATCTACTAGTCTCCATAATCTACTAATTTTATTACATCGACTAATTTTTTATATTTACTAGTCTTCATAGTCGGTTAGTTCATCATCATCATCTTGGTCTTCTCCATCAACATCCTCCGGTTCCGGGATATTTGCCTGAATTGACTCCCATATTTGATTAGTTATTTGTTCTCGTACAATGTTCATAGTTTGTTTTCGTGTATCATCGTACATAGAATGATCTTCACTTGGTTCAATCATTTCAATTTGGCGTGTGAAAGGAATCCCTAGATCATGTAAACGAGTGAAGTTGTGTAGAGTACAACAAGCGACGATAATTTGCAATTGATAATCCAAAGTCATCTGTGGCATCCCCTTAGGTTGTAGGACCTTCCACCTATTTTTTAGAACCGCAAAGATCCTCTCAATTACATTTCGACACGAAGAATGTCGGTAATTGAATTGCTCATACTTTCCTTGTGGTGGAGTCCTGCGTCTGAAATCAGGCAAATGATATCTCGTCCCATGTCCTACATGTGGACTCAAGTACCCGACTGTGTTTGGATACGCCGAATCGACCACATAGTATTTTCCTATACAACAGAATGGATGTTAGTTTATCAAAGTGATGTTCTTTGCACATTTTATACAGGTAATTAAGCTTATTTTGTACCAGACGGGGGATGAGGGAAGCCCATTTTTGCATTTCCTAAGCTTCGCCTCCATACGGTTGAATCATGTGCACTTCCTTCGTAGCCTACATTGATGTGAGTGAACAACATGTTTAGTGAACACACTGCCAACACATTCCATGATTTGTTCCCATGACGATCTCTGAAGGCTTTGCTTTGAGCATCCGCAACAACTGCAGGTATATGGGTACCATCAATGGCACCAACACAATCCTGACACAAAAATGTTAGTTACACATTAATATAAAATTAGAAAGTTATTGTTAAGTAATATTAAAAATGACATTGAAAGTACCTTGAAGAAAGGCCATAATCTGCTGCTGTTCTGAATTTCATGAGGAGTTTCATTCAAACTTTGATATGGTCGAATTATTTGAGTCGACAATGTCTCTAAAGCACCTAATACCTCATGGAAATACTTTGAAACGGTGCTTACCGAGTGTTGAAATCTTTCTGCACTGTCACGAACAGAAGCAGGTTTGGCTAGCATGTACACACTCATCCCAAGTTGCTCTTCAGTTCCCATATGTCTACCATTACCATCTTTCAGCAATTGCTGTTCTCTAAGGACATTAGCAAGATTTATGAACACTTCTCTACTTAGCCGAAGTTGTTCTTTGCACAAGTTGTGATGGCCTGTGAGCATCCTATGTATGAACTGATGACCTGATTCACCACCACAATGAAGAGGCAACCGTTGAACTCCAGTTGTCAATCTCCTTAGCTCATGCAACGCTACACGTGTCAAACTTTCCTGCAACTCATCATCCATTCTACACAAGCACACAAAGCTCATACATAATCTTAATGAAAGCTCATAGAAACACAAGAAAGCTCATACATAACATTAGTTCAATCGACAAGAAACAACAGTTGAAACAACAAATCCAAATACATAACAATACTTCAAACACAGATCCAAATCCACAAGAAACTACTGCTGCAACTCAAATCCACAACAAACAACACATGAAACTCAAATGCTCAACTAAAATCCAAATACATAAACATTGAGTAACTAATAAAGAAACACAATTTCAAACAACAGATTCGTTACAGTTGGAACAACAGATTCGTTTTAGCCATTAAAAGCACCTTCATCTTCATCCATAGGCATTAGTGGCCTATAAACTTCGTCATCAAGCATACAGTGCTTCCTCAAGAAATGAAGTCTGCCAACATCAGAACGAAGAGAGTTAAAAAGATCAACGGCCCCCGGAGTACGGCGAAAGCTATCTAGGATATCCACCACAAATTCATCCCCGTACTTCTCCACAATCCCCATGGACTCCAACTTATTTTGAACTTCATCAAATGAATTAAATTGTTTTGAAGATTGACTCGCGGAAGATTTCTTCATTTGATGGAGACATGTATCAATGTCCTCCTCCCTAGAACTTCTAGAACTTTTTTTAGAGGGCTGCGATTTTGTTTCAACACTCGTACGCTTTTTTGGCTCGGTGCGGGCAACTTCTTTGTTTTGTGTTGTCAGTTCTTGCACTTCTTGCACATCATCAGAGTCAGCAGATTCTTCACGTTCCCCTTCAGCAACAGTTTCAGCTTCTTTTTGTTTCTCTGGTACCGATGATGGAGTATAAGATTTTTCACCCGTTGCATAACCACTACGCAAAATCTTATCCCATTCTTCCTCAAATTCTAATGGATTTTTAAGAAACCCTTTAGCTATGGCTTTATATCGCTGCAATAAAATGAAGTTTCAAAAACAATATACTACTTTCACACATAATGGAACAATTGAATAAAAATAAAAGGCAGTCACCAAGTACCTTATGAAAGGCTTTCCATTTTTCACTGGTAACATCAACATCAGGACAACCATTTTGTTTCCATCCAATACCAGTCCATTGTTTTAATTCATTCCAAGCTTTGTGTTTTTCTTTTGCATATGCGTACCAATTCTTAATCGAAAGCCATGGAATATCCAATCCTTTTCGTGTATTTAACGTTTCAGCAACAATAGGCCACTCAATTTTCGACCCAGAGGGGCTAACATGGTCAGGCAGGATTGAAAAAAGTACCAATTTAACGTCTGTGGTGAAATGTACCCGTTGTGCCATTGCAAACAACCAAATGAAGCTAGACATTGAACAAAATGATGACTTAGTTTCATCTCCACTCAAACAACATACATTCAGCAACAACAATTTAACAACAAAGACTGCATAAGGTCGATTTAATGACAAATATTCTCTCAGACAATTAACTGTTGAAAGTCCCAACAACAATCGACAAAATAGGAAAAAAAAGTTCTGAAAAAAAATCGACTGAAGTCATAATTAAAAAAAAAAAAAAAACCGACTCAATTCGAGTAACCAGCAAAAATTAAGCAAATTGAACAAAATAATTTGAACAAAAAAAATTCAGAAAATTCGACTAACCAACAAAAATTGAACAAGATAAAATCAGAAGATTGAAACATAAAAGTTCTAGAAATTTACCTGTATTTGCTTGGAAGAAGATGGGTTGAATACGATCTGATTATCCGCCTTCGATGATGCCGCCGAATTGATTATCCTCCGATGATGTCACCGATCTATTTATTCTCCGATGTTCTATTTTTTTTTTTAAATCTTAATTTATTAATTTATTTTTTTTTTAAAAAAAAAGCAAGAAAGAGAGATGAGGATGTGAGAGGAGGCGGCCAAATGAGGATATGTGATGAGATTTTAGGTAAGAAGTTATTATTATTATTAATATTTGTTTTTTTTTTTTTTTGAAACATTAATTAGGTAAAAAGGGTTGAATAGTCAAATCCACAAGTAACAATACAAAATTACCCTACAAAAACAAGTTTTAAAAAAAAAATAACAAAATGAACGTTGACAGTAGTAACTACCATTAATCATTATTATTTTAAGATATATAATAATTAATTCATTACCCATTACTTAATTAACCTACAAATAATACTAATTAATATTACAAATCACTAATCCAAATCTTAAATCACTCTATTTATTCAGTTCAGTTCAGTTCAGTTCAGTTTTGTTTTATTCAGTTCAATTCAGTTCAGTTCAGTTCAGTTCAGTCAGATTCAGTTTAAGTGAACAGGCCCTTAATTCAGCAATTTAGCATCATCCATCTAGTATCTAGTGATGTGAGAAATGAAAGCATCCCTCTCCAAAATAGAAACACCACCTTCAGAAACCGATCCTCTAATAACTTCCCCCAACTTAACAGCCCTTTCCTTCATCTCCTTCCCTTCATTTGACACCATCAACCTCCTCACCGCCGTGGCTATCGAATCCGCCGTCACAACCACCTCACTCCGACGACCCCAATCTCTGACCACCACTCCAACTCCCAGCACTTGGCTCACCATAACAGCATTCCTTGGTTGATCAGAGTGCATAGCCCACACCGCCATTGGCACTCCCATGCTCAAGCTTTCAATGCATGAATTCCAACCACAATGACTCATAAACCCACCTACTGATTTATGCGCCAGTATCTCAACCTGTGGTGCCCAGTCTCTTACCACAATTCCCCTGTTTTTAATCCTCTGCTCAAACCCTTGTGGAAGTAGTAGCTGAGGATGCACTTTCTCTTTGATTTCACCATTGTCTTCTTCTGCAAAAACTTCGCCGAAATCCGCTTTTCGGAGCACCCATAAAAACTTACACCCGCATTCATCCAACCCGTTTGCCAGCTCCGTAATCTGATCATCTGTGAGTATTGTTGTGGACCCAAACGAGACGTAAATCACTGAGCCCTTCTCTTGTTTGTCGAGCCATTCTATGCATTCATGACGGTAGTTCCTTTCGGCCGCCGCCTCCTCCTCCGCCACTGGGTGAAGTGGTCCGACGGCGAAGTGCTTAATATTTCCCTTGAGTTTCTCCATTAACTGGACGTATCTTTGTTCGAGAGCTCTGGAGGTGTTGTAGAGCCACCCTGACTCAAACCCCAGTAATTGGAATTGATTCGTTATGTACTTGAGCATCTCTAGTATCATGCAATCTTGGTAAAGATCGGTGGAATATGATTGAGGGATGTCATTAGGGTGAAGATTGAAAGGTTTTAGGTTATCGGGAATGAATCTCCATGAATCAACAAAAATGGTGAAAGCAGGGATTGGAATGAAAACATAGGATTCAGCGTTAGGGATGAGTTTAACGTCTTGAACCACATACGCCATCAACATGTCATGAATGACGACGACTCTGCGAAACTTCTTTGAGAGTTGTTGGAGGAGGTTGTGCGTTGGTTCGCGGAGATTGGATGATGAAGCGTCGAAAAGTGATTGGAAATGCGTCGCTAGAATGATGGTTTCATCATAGGTATTTGAATCGGAAGATGGATTATTATTATTAGGAGCAGGGAGTTGGACGTCATGGAAATGAATTTCAGATGGATTGGTTTTGGTGTTTTCGTGGTGGTTTTCTTGGTGGTTGTGATGGTGGGCCCAGCCGTGGAGGCAAGACTTGGCTTGGCGGTTGTGGGCAGAGGAACCGACGAAATGGACGGGAACGCCGTAAGAGGCAATGAGATGAGAAAGGTGGAGGAGTTGATTGAGGTGGCCTTGTGCTGGTAACGGTACCATTACTACTGCCACTTGTGGCTGATCAGAGTTTTGTTTTTCATTGTAATTTTGTGCTTCCATTGTTTCAAGTTTTGAAAATAATTTTACACAGTAAAGATATGAATATATGATGCATGGCAGCTTACACTATTTATATAGTAAATTATATGATGATTATTTTGTTTTTGGTTTTTTTTTATTATTTTTTTTTGTGACTTGTTGCTCAAGAATTTAAAGGGTACATGAACAAAGTTCAAAATAAGGGAGGTAAAATCGAACAAATTCTGGTATTTTTAACTAAGTAAGTAAATTCAGTTATAAATGTATTCTGATGTTATTCTAAAATGGTTGGGTGTGTTAACCTGTTATCTATTCCCTTGCAGTTTTTTTTTTTTTTTTTTTTTTTTTTTTTTTTTTTTAAAAAAAATTTAAATCTAATTGAATTTTTTTACAATACATTAATTAGATTTTTTTTTATTTTAGAAAAATAATTTCAAATTTTTCCTAAAATCATTTTTTATTTTTGAAAAATAAAAAATATTTTTCTTAAAATAAAAAATATTTTTCTTAAAATAAAAAAATAAATCAAAAATCGTACGATTCAAACCCTCCACTATAGTAGTCGGTTGTTATAAGACTACACTAGAATGATTTGTACTCCCTCCGTCCCCTTTGTTTGCAACAAGTACAATTTTATCACTGTTCATTGACCAACTTTGACTCTCTCTAATTTTATGCACATAAGAAAAAATATAGTCAAATGGGATCTCGTTTGATTCGGCTCGATATGTACTTTTTTAATTTATAATTTTTTATTATATGTATTTAAAAATATTTTTATTTAAAGTTGTGTGTTGGGAGGTGTGAAAAAGTAAATGTTGCAAATAAAGGAGGGAGCAGAGGTTTCTACTTTCTAGGGCCATGCATGTTGCCATTCATCTCCTCTTCTTATAGAAATGTACGTACAGTGTACGTACTCTGTAGTCCGTAGGTAATTTGCTAATTTCTACTTGCTTTCTTGAATGACAAGTTTGCTGACTATATCTGTTACAAATAGTCATTTGTATGCAATTTTCTAGGGATGAAAATGATTGAAAGATGAGGAAGATTCGAAAATATGCAATCCTTCTAGTAACAAATAACAATACCAAAATGATTGTACCTCAAGGTCCTCCTCATTCCTCAAGTCTCAACAGTACAAAAATTAGTTCACGTACTTGAATGCAAAATGTATGTTAATTTATTATTATTCAAATAAGAAAATCCACTTTTTGACGGGATGGAGTAATGGACTCATTCGACTGGTAGTTTATGTTAATTTTATTTTATGGTCGTCAACTTCAATTCGCATCATTTTTATTAGTGTTTTATTTGGTACGTTCACAATGTGTCCACATTTTGTGAACGTACCAAATAAAATACTAATAAAAATGGTCTCTTTTTTTGTAAACTACTAAATATAGCATGCGTTTTACTTGGTACGCCCACATTTTGACAATTTTACCCTTACACTTCAACTTTACATCTATCTCACTAATTTGGACTTTACCAGACACTCAGAATTTATTGGACGTACTTCAATTATAATGTTAAGCATATCGAAAAATACATACCGTCGTAAAAATAAGTGAGGCGCCTAAAAAATGCCTTCTAGCCTAGGTAGGAATGTAGGAGCGTCTAAAACAAGCACCTTGACCGAACAGGAGAGCCTAAAACAAGCAACCTCACTTAGACAAGGGCACCCGTTTAGATCAGAAGGTGATTTTTTAGGTAACGCACACCTTTTTATGACGTAGTAAATTTGGAGTAGTTTTTCCAAAAAATTTACCCCAAAATACAAGTAATTCTAATCTCAAACATCCAATCATCCAACCATAATTGTAAATTATCAACGGCTCCCCTTGTCCTTTTTATTTTTTTCAACATTTATTTTTTCACACATCTCCTAAAACACACTTTTAAATGGAAATAACTTTAGATGCATATTATATATATATATATATATATATATATATATATATAGCCGAATCAAACAATACCTCATTTGACTATATATTTTTTCTCTTATATATATATATATATGTATAAAATCAGAGAGAGTTAAAATTGCCAAATAGACCGTAGCAAAAGAATTGTCGCAAGAAAAAAAAAGTGGCAGAGGGAGAACACAAGAATTGAAAGAACATTTACAATCAATTAGGTTTTACCAAAATTAACTACGAGACCAACGCTTGTGTTATTTTATTTGAAATAGACCAATGCTTGTGTAGTTCAGTAGTTGTGTCAATATTTTTTGTTTTGTTATTTTTATTGTTTTCCTCATAATTATCTCACTAATTTTTTCATGCTGGAATATCATTTCAAATAGTTACACGAGTTACAACGCGTTCTTGGTACATCATGCCGCACCATTTAATAATGGTGCGGCTTGCATATAACACAAATGATCGTGAAGAGGTTACTAAGTTCATTTGTGTGGGGTTACAAAGACCATTTAAGTGGGGATGGGGGTTACAAGGTTAATTTTGTAACCCCTAAAATAACCTTTGTAATCTAAAAATAACTTTACAACCCACAACGTAACCTTGTAACCTCTTATAATAATCTTTTGACCCACCACTAGGGGTGATTGTGAGCCAAGTCGAGCTCGAGTATCAATGAACTTGGCTCGAATTTGTTAGGGAATACTCAAGCTCAACTCGAGCTCGAAAACTCAAGAGTTGCCAGAGTAGAGCTTGATCTTAACTCGTTTATATTTCACCTAACTCGACTCGAACTCGAGCTCGGCTTGAAACTCACCTAATTAAAACTCCAGCTTGACTCGAAACTCGATTATTAAAAAGCAAGAAATTATTTTTTTTAAAAAATGCTAAATGACAATCTAAATGTTCCAAATTAAACAACTTCCAAGTCCCAACACAACTTTTAAAGTTCCAAATGACAATCTAAATGTCAAAACAGCAACTGTTAAAAATTATGGAAGAAAGCAAGAAAGACTTTATTATTAGAGAAAGGTATTCTGTTCACTTACATGCAAGGAAGAAGAAGAAGCTCTATTTATAGAGCAAAAACAGAGAAAAACGAGAGAAAGACAGAGAAGAACAGAACCAAGAAAAAGAGAAAGAAAAAAAAAAGAAAGAAAGAAAAAGAATAAAAAAAAAACTAACTACTTGCCAGCTAAAACAACAAACTAATAATAATTACAAATTAACTACACATTCCTATACTCCCCCCTCAAGCTTGACTTGGGAACAATGCCAAGCTTGGAGCAAAGAAAAGTATGTTGTGATGAACAAAGAGCTTTTGTTAGGATGTCTGCATATTGATGATGAGTGGAAACATGTGAAGTTTCAAGGAAACCAACTTCTATTTGTTCTCGAATATAATGTATGTCTCGTTTGAGATGTTTGGTGCGTCCATGAAACTTAGGGTTATGAGCTAGGGCTTCAGCCGATTTATTATCACAATAGAGAGTAATAGGTAATGGAGTTTGGACTCCTAGATCCTGGAGTAGTCCTTCCAACCAAACTAACTCACTGGCTGTATATGACATGCTTCTATATTCAGCCTCAGCAGAAGACTTGCTAACTGTGGGCTGCTTCTTGGTTTTCCAGGATACAAGGTGAGATCCCAAGAATATGGCGTATGCATTGAGAGATCTTGAAGTGAATTGACATGATCCCCAATCTGAATCACTAAAACCTTTGATTGTAAGATTGTTTGTTGCTGCATAGTACAGACCATAGTCTACAGTCCCCTTTAAATACTTTAGTGTGTGAATTGCAGCTCGAAGATGAGGTTCTCTTGGCTTGTTCATGAACTGGCTAAGATGATGAACTGTATAGGAAAGATCAGGGCGTGTAATACTGAGATAAATGAGCCTTCCAACTAGCCTTCTATAAACCTCTGGTTGTTGCAGCTCAATTCCATGATCTATAGACAACTTCAAACCAACAGTTAGTGGTGTATTTACAGAAACACAACTAATCATTCCAGCATCTTCTAAAATATCCTCAATATATTTCTTTTGTGATAAAAATAACCCCTTTGAATCTCTTTTAATTTCAATTCCAAGAAAGTAACTTAATTCTCCCAAATCCTTAATAGTAAAAGCATGATCAAAAGCTATTTTAACATCATTAATTTGAGAATTAGAAGTACCTGTGAGAAGAATATCATCCACATAGACCAAGATAACTATGAATTCTCCATTCTTGGTTCTTGTATACAATGAATAGTCTTGCTTAGATTGTATGAAACCAATGAACTTTAGGAATTTATTTAATTCCTTATTCCATTGCCTGGATGCCTGTTTCAAACCATATAATGATTTGACTAGCTTACAAACTTGGCCTTCTTTGGCCTTAGTATACCCTGCAGGAGGTCTCATATATACATCTTCATCAAGATAGCCATGTAAGAAAGCATTATTTACATCCAATTGATGTAAATCCCAATTTTTAGAAGTTGCAAGAGAAATAACAAGTCTAACTGTGGCCAATTTGGCTACAGGTGAAAAAGTTTGATCAAAATCTATCCCCTCTTTTTGTTGATATCCAACAACAACTAACCTAGCTTTGTGTCTTTCTACAGACCCATCTGGTTTTAATTTGGTTTTGTAAACCCATTTAGAGTTAATAGCCTTTTTCCCTACAGGTAAATCTGTTAAAACCCAAGTTCCATTAGATTCTAAAGCTGTAATTTCTTCATGCATAGCATCTAACCATTTTTGAGAATTCTTAGCTTGATTATAAGTACTAGGTTCATAATTAGTGTTAATAGCAAAGGATTTAGATTCACTTGAACTATGTTCATAATCATTTCTGTGGGGAACATAAGGAAGAATAAAGTCATTAAATTTAGATGGTTTCTGTATATGTCTGTGATGATGAGCAGTATTATTAACATTTGTGTTGTTGTTAGACTGAACAGACTCTTCTCCCAAATGTTCCATACTCTGAGATGAAGAGGAGTCAGTTCCAGAAAATAAATCATGGTTTAAACCATGTTCTGAACCTATGTTATGGAATGATTGCTTACTATCATTGTTGGTATCATTATGTAAATCAGGAGTTCTTGGGGAGGAATTTAAATCTGTCCTGTCAGCATGTTCAGTACTTACTGTTCTTTTGGCAAGAATATGATCTGCTCCAAAATCCACCATATTTGGTTTCTTAGGAAAATCAAGATGTTTATTATTTTCTTTATTAAAAGGAAAACAAGTTTCATAAAAAATAACATCTCTAGATATAAATATTTTCTTAGTCTCTAAATCATATAGTTTATAGGCTTTTTGTCCATAAGGATAACCAACAAACATGCATTTCCTAGCTCTTTTATCAAACTTGTCTCTTCCCTTTTCATTATTATAAGCATAGGCTAAACAACCAAAGACTCTTAGATTTTCATAAGTAGGGGGTTCTTTAAATAAAACATCATAAGGAGACTTCCATTCCAAGATTTTGGTTGGCATTCTATTAATTAAATAAGTAGCAGTAAGTAAGCATTCACCCCAAAATCTTTTTGGTAATTTAGCTTGAAATCTTAAGCATCTTGAAACTTCCAACAAATGCTTATGTTTTCTTTCAACCCTACTATTTTGTTGAGGAACACCAGGAACACTTCTTTGATGATATATTCCTTTTTCCCTAAAAGTTTTCAAACATAGACTATTTATAATCTCTGTTCCATTATCTGTTCTAATAGTCTTAATCTTGGTGCAAAATGTGTTTCTATCATAGCAAAGAAACCAATGACACATGCTAAAACTTGTTCCTTGTTATTTATTAAGTATGTCCATGTTACTCTACTATGATCATCTAGAATGGTCAAAAAATATTTTGCACCTCCAATAGAAGAAACCTTATAAGGTCCCCATAAATCCATATGAACTAGATCAAAGCTTTTATCAGCTCTTTTTGTGCTATTAAAGAAGGGCAATTTATGAAACTTTGAAATAGAACAAACATGACAATTATATTCCTTCAAACCATTACATTTACAATCAGCAATGTGTATCATTTTTGACAAAGAGACATGGCCAAGTCTAGCATGTATAATATCTAATCCTATTACATTTCTATACTTTTTATCAATACTAGTAGAGGTTTTTGATGGTAAAGCTGAATCACCAAAACACACTATTTTATTCTTATCTAAACCAATATCTTTATTCTTCTTGCTAGCAAAACAGAACAAATTGCCTTGTTTCTCCCCATCACCAAGCAATTTTCCATTAGATTGGTCCTGAAACCAACATTTATCATTATCAAAAATTACTTTAATTCCCATATTTTTGATGAGTTTTCCAATGGAAATCCTTCTACTAATAGCACATTTTCAAGAATTAATTGATCATTCAAAATAGCATTGCCTATGGTATGAACTAGTTTGAAACTTCCATCTGGTAATCCAACTTTCACAGGTTTAACTAAGTTTTTCTTATTAATTAATAAATCAGGATTAAAAGTCACATGATCTGATGCACCACTATCAATTATCCATATGTTTCTAGCATTTTCTTTCAAATTCTTGCAATTAAAAGCAATTAAATCCATACCTGCACAGTTCACCATTGCTGCATAACCATCATCTGCATTAGATTCTTCCTTTATTGCTGTCAGTACCTCTTGCTTAATTGAATTCAGGACAGCAGGGTTCATCTTGTTAGCATTGGACTTGACTTCCTCAGCTTCATTCGAGATCCCAGAATTATCAGAGAATTGGGTCGACATTTCGCAAAATTAGGTTAAAATGGCGAGAGAAAAAAAATTGAATCAATTAAAACAATCTCAAATTGAGATCGGCTCTGATACCATGTTAAAAATTATGGAAGAAAGCAAGAAAGACTTTATTATTAGAGAAAGGTATTCTGTTCACTTACATGCAAGGAGGAAGAAGAAGCTCTATTTATAGAGCAAAAACAGAGAAAAATGAGAGAAAGACAGAGAAGAACAGAACCAAGAAAAAGAGAAAGAAAAAAAAAGAAAGAAAGAAAAAGAATAAAAAAAAAAACTAACTACTTGCCAGCTAAAACAACAAACTAATAATAATTACAAATTAACTACACATTCCTATAGCAACATTTCGAAATTAAAATAGCTTAAAACGAAATGAAGTAAAAAGAAATTAAAACACCAACAACAGCTTATAACGAACACAACAATAGTGCAAAATTAAAAATCTTAAAAACAAATAAAAAAAGATTAAAAAGAAACGAAATCAGAGAAGCAGTATTAATTTAAACATCAACAACATTACAACTTATATTCAACTTTCCATGATTATAAAGCTTAAAACGAAATAAAATAAATAAAACAAAAAAAAATCAACATAATAGTTGATAGAATTTATAACATATTATTGGACCTCAAGTCCTCAACTATTAGCTTAAATTTTGGTTGAGACCAATGAATATCTGAATATGTTATATACTCTATCATTTACATTAATAGTGTTCACAAAAGAAATCGCATGTATTTCAAAGTTGCATGTAAATGTATTTCTTTATTAAAGTTATTCTAAAATTACATTCATTATTGTTAATCGAGGGAAAAAAATGATGATTATATGAACATCAAAATAATCGAAAAACATGATGATTTCAAGTTTGCATAGAATTTAAATGGGAAAAAAATTTATGGAAAAAGTACCCCAGGTAGAATGATGGTCCACGCCAACGTACGTACGTATATTATGATGATCCACGCCAACGTACTTATATTATTCGGTCTCGAAATTCATGTTAGTACTGTTGCTCACACTTGAAATTGTCCAATGGACTATGCTTTCTAGGCTTAGCTATCATGCCATGCTTAAATCTATTCGCATTTAGGTGCTCAAGAAAGCAAGTTTGTGTCGTGGCCGTCTAATGCCTTTGATTCTATTTAACTGAACCCAACATTAACCTTAAAAGCTCAACTTAATATTAGCTCGTAGAGCATTTAATACTTGTGATACTTACAATCTTTAACTTAAATTTGTATCCAACTCAGCTCAACAATACATAACCTTTGCCCAATTATTCTTCCTTAGCTCAAGATAAAAATTTAATATATTTACTTAACCTTAGCCCATAGTAAACCATAATTAATTAATCATAGATTAATCTTTCTGTAGTTACCATAGCCTAATATATAAGCCTAGCTTAAGATTAATACCCAACCTTATATTACTTGTATCATAAATAGCCTAGCTTAAAGAAAAATGATCTAATCTTTACTAGCTAATACTCGACCTGAAAAAAATATAGCCTTTAATTAATATAATAATAATATATAACTTTTTAATCAAGATAAACAAATAGCCTTGACTTATAGTAAAACATACTAGCCTTATGTGCACGCTATGCGTGCTCCAATGTATGAGTATCTTATACAATGTGTTTATATATTATTTATGAGTTTGTTGAAAATAAGATTATAATTATTTAATTGAATAAAATTTAATTTCATGTATTACGCTATCTTTGATTAAATTTTCGCTGTAATTAAAAGATAAAATTTAATGTGAAAAGCTATAAAACATGGGTGTCCTTTTGTAAAAAATCAAAAATATTAATTTTGATGCTTTTATTTATTTTTGTGAATTATTAATTTTGTGATATAATATTCATTTACAAAGATAAAAAAAAAATTATATTTTATGGGTAATAAATAATTATTTTCTCTTTGATTAATAATTTCTCATTTGTTATTGATGATTGATTGAATTTAATTTATATTTTAATTAAATTTATTTCATAAGTAGAGATCGGTTTTTAGACATTTTTATATAATAGAGATTTATACTAATAAAAAAAAAATATTTGTGTAAAAAATTATACCAATATGGGTATCTAATTGTAGAGAATTAAAAATATGAATTTGTGTGTTTGTGTTTTATTTTTTTTGAATTATATATTTTGCAATATTTTCATTTTAAAAAATACAAAACATCCTTTTTAGTTAATATTATATAGTTTGAGCGTTTAGAAAAGTTTTAAAGGGTATTTTAGATTTTTGAGGGGATACATGGTTCCCCTTGGCTTATATAATAGAGATAACTTGGCATATTAAATATATAAGATTACTTATAATAAAATATACAACTTGGCTTATAAAATATATAAAATGATTTATAATAAAATATATGACTTGACTTATACAATACATAAAATGACTTATAATAAAATCACAAATTCTTATATGTGATTGGCCACACCATTAACTAATGGTATGACCAGCCATATATAAATTAATGATGTGGCCAATTTTATCAAAAAAAAAATAAATAACAACAATCATGCAGATTCGGAGCAGCACCAACATTGTTCCTCCTCAGCCTTAAACAATTTCACCCTAACTTCTCTCAACCAATCATACAATGCAAGGAAAGAGAAAATACTACCTTTTTTTTTTTTTTTTTCCCGTAAAAAGAATCGAATTGGTTGAATAAAAGGTTGTTGATATATATAAGCTCAACTAGGGGTGTCCAAAAAAAAAACCGTAACCATTAATCATGTAACTGGTACTTTTTAACGGTTAATTTACTGAACTATTAATTTTTAACGGTTACGGTTACGATTAACGGTTTTCATGAATCTATATAATTTTCTTCAATAGCATTTTTATATACTGGTATATGATTTGTTGAGAATTGTTTTATATTGTAATAAAAATTTCTCAAATGATTCCGAAAATATATATTTATCATTTATTTTGGAAGCATACAACAAAATTTAAACTTTATATTTTATTTTCAAGTTTTTATAATTATGTTATATATTTATGCATGTAATTAGTGAAAAATAAAAAAAATTGAATTGATTATTATTATTTTTGAAAATAGAGTTGATTATTATTTAAATATGAATGAATTTGTAAAAAAAAATTAAAAATTAATTAAAAACTACAAATTATTAAGCTTACGGTTTATTTTAATTATATTGTATATCAATTTAATAGAGTATTTCAAAGTTTATTATTATAGTCAATTTTTAAAAAAAAAATATGAAAATGTTGATTGTTTTCAACTACCTATGGGTATAGTAATTTTTTCACCAAGTATGTTGTTTATTTATAGGAGATTTGGATCAGTAAAAACACCTAACTAGAAGGATGAATGAACTAACAGTGTAAGAGTATTTTTAGGTAAGTTTGTTGCAGTAACAAACACTGACAGACTCCTATATTAATCAAAAGCTCAATCAGAATTTCCATCCTTTTTTTACATTTGCGAATGTCAGTTTTTTTTTTTTTTTTTTATTATAAAAAGCAGTGCATTATTGTCTTAATTTTTTTAGTATTAGTTAAACTTAGCTTTTCGGAGTGATTAGAGTGTTGGGTTCATTAAACTGAAGCAGTTTTATAAGAGTTTATATAAGAGTTCGACGCATTTCTCTTTGTGCCAACAAAGTTAAAAAAGAGAAAAGGTACGACCTGATCTATTTAACAATATAGTTTTTTATATGTCAAATTGCTTGTCAAATGTATAATGATTAATAAAATGAAAATTATATGCAAAACTATATAATATTAATTAGGCACTAATTAAAATAATCAATACGTAATTTTATATTAAAATTTTGAATTTAAATCCTTTCAGAAGATATATGGAGTACAATCTGATAATATATAATAAAAGCAATTATTCAATATGTCAGAAAGTGATAAGCTTTTGAATTATACATATTAATACTTAACAGATTATGCTAAAAGGTTTTGCATTTATAATATTACTATATTGTTTGTTAAGTTGCATACATTTTTTAATTTTTCAAAAATGATTAGATCATATTAATAAATGATATAATATTTTTTTTTCAAATTAATATTTGTAGTTAAAGTAAACTTGATTTCTATCCAATCAAAACAGACTTATTAAAACACAATTTTTTTAATAATAATGTAAGGTGTTTATAAAATATAAGGATGGAAATATTTATGTCTGTCAAAACAAATTAGAGAATAGTTGGTAAAATTTTAAAAGATTTTGATCAATGGCCGGTTTTCGATGAATTGAGCTAATGAATATAAATTTTAATATAATATTTTTTTCATTATTGTATTATAAGATTTTTATTTTCTTGAACATTGTGATCTTATGTAAAAAAAATATAAATTATTATTTAAATTTGTGAAAATGGTGGATACATTTTTAGAAAGTAAGTTTTACAACTCTACTTTTACAAACACTAATTTTTATAACAAACATCATATAAATAATGCATAAAAATATAGTTTGGGTGAAAAAGGTCAAGATAAATAATGTAATAGACATACGTTTAGCAATAACAAACAAAATTACATTGACTTGGCAAACTATTTTCCAACAAATTTACAAACACAGCCTATATTTATTCTAAATTGTTATTAAATTTTATAAATTTTTTTTCATTTTTTAAATTTAAAAGAAAATATCAATATTTGGGGAGATATTTGTAGTTTTCCCCAAAAATTGTGGGAATAAAATTAAATTCAAATACTAAATTCACAATGTAATCAAATTAAAAGAAATTAAAATGAAAAGCTATAAACTAGTTGTGAAAATTGATTTTACCCTAACATCTTAATATTTTAATTTTAAATTTTAAAGCATTGGCTATGTTACTCACAACCATGCTTGTAAATTAAATGTAAAATAACTCAACTAATATGCAATTCATTTAGTTTCCCAATGTAAATAGTATTGTCAATTTAATTCTTGATGTAAAACTATCCTTCGATTTTTTTTATAATATGTAACAATATAATTTTTCAGTGCGTCAAATTGATTTGAGATGGCCGTAACAAATTCATCCAATCAAATGCATGAGATAGCTGGAAAGGTTAGTATTTTTTTTTTTTGGTATTGATATGAAAACACTACATTACTATGCATATTGTGGTAATCACTTGCATTAATTTTTAGAATATATATAAAATTTTAATTATTGAAATATTAGGAAAGGGAAGATGTTATTCAGCAACATGGAGTCTCAGATGTCGACAATAATAACAGTGGAGAAGAAACAACCAATGGTGTTACTGAAACAAATCAAGTTACTGCTAAGAAGAAAAAAGGAGGATGGAGTTGTGGAATATTCGTCTTAGGTAATATCTATTTATTATCTAGCCTTATTTTGTGTTCTTAAATACAATATAAAAATATAATTTTACGCTTAGCTGAAAATATAAATTTTATGAAAAAATTTGATGTAAATATTTGATTCTAAGAAAATGTGTATGGAGTATTTTAATTTTGTTAACTATGTTATATTTATTAATTTTTTTTTTAATTTTTTTATTTTTTATGCAGCAAATCAAGCACTGGAAACATTGTCATTTTTTGGCGTTGGTGTGAACTTGGTATTATTTTTAACTAGGGTACTAAGGCAAGACAATGCTGATGCTGCTAATAATGTCAGTGTGTGGACTGGTACTGTTTACATGTTCTCCCTTGTTGGAGCCTTCCTCAGTGACTCCTATTGGGGTCGTTTCCTCACTTGCACTATTTTTCAACTTGTTCTCGTCACGGTATGAAACTCAAATATCTGCTTCCTCATCATGCTTAAAAGTTTGGCTAATTATTATTCTTATAATCTCGCATTGATGTTTTCTTGGATTAAGAATGGATGTTTATATGTCATATTAACATTTTGTATACTATATTTAAGTTAGTTGTCATACTAACTCATAATAACTATAATGAATTAGCTATCAAAGTTAGTTTAGGGTTTTGAGGGTTGCTTAATTAGATTGGATAGATTTTATTTCATCAAAGGGATGGGATTTGAATCATCGTTTTTTTAATTAATTATTCAAATTTTAGACCGGAATTAAGAAAATTAAATCGATTGAACCAAATAAATAGACTATAATCTAATTATAATGTGTATTATTATTAAATTTTGTAGGGATTAGTGCTGCTTTCATTATCTTCCTACATTTTCTTATTGAAACCAAGAGGTTGTGGTGATGGTAAGTTAGAATGCCATGAGACATCCACATTTGGTGAGATAATATTTTATATATCAATTTATATGGTGGCATTGGGGTATGGAGGGCATCAGCCAACTTGCGCTACATTTGGATCAGACCAATTTGATGACACTCCACTAGGACAACTTTCAAAGGCAACCTTTTTTTGCTACTTTTATTTTGCACTTAATGTTGGGTCCTTGTTTTCCAACACTGTTTTGGTGTATTATGAGGACAATGGGGGTTGGACTTTTGGGTTCTGGCTATCTACAGCTTCTGCTCTTTTGGGACTACTACTTTTTTTGAGCAGATCCTCAAGATACCGATTCGTTAAGGCATACGGCAATCCTTTTCCCCGCGTTGCTCAAGTGTTTGTTGCTGCGTATAAGAAACGCAAAGTGGACGTTGCTAGCCCAAGTGAACTCTATGAAATGGAAGGTGCCGAATCTGTTATCAAGGGCAGTAGGAAGATTGCTCATACTAGTAATTTTGGGTAAGCCTCATCTCATCTCATTTCATTTATCTGATTAGGCTGATATGTTTTTAAATTTTTTATAATTCGTATAAATAACAATATTATTTTGATAGGAAAAGAAAAATTTAGCGGCGACTTGAACCCATATGCCTATACCGTATACAAATAAAAAAAATTTCTCACTCCGTATTTTTTATTGGTAAGTTTGATTTACAAAATATTGGATTTAATTTATATAAATACTATATAGATTGTATAAATAAGATTTATTTTGTAGTGCTCTTTTTATGATAGCGAATGATCCATATGGTCTTTGGTTAGGTGTTAATATTATGCATTGTCGTATAACTAGATTCAGTTATTTTTTTAGTAACGGCACAAATGCATGCAGTACGTTAATCAATATCGATATTTTTTTTTTATTTTGATCAATGAATGATGATAACCTGAACAATTTAAAAGAATAATGTAATTGAAAAAAAAAATTCAGGGCTTTGGACAAGGCAGCAACAATAACTGAAAAAGACACCAGGGAACCAAAGAATCCATGGCGTATTTGCACGGTAACACAAGTAGAAGAAGCAAAATGTGTGCTAAAACTGCTCCCACTTTGGCTTTGCACCATTATTTACTCAGTAATCTTCACTCAAATGGCATCCCTGTTTGTTGAGCAAGGCGATGTGATGAACACGCAGGTAGGCAAGTTTAATATTCCCGCTGCAAGTATGTCTGTGTTTAATATTTGTAGTGTCCTAATAAGCACAGGCATCTATCGCCACATCCTAGTACCACTATTCGGACGATTAAGTGGTAATCCAAAAGGTATAACCGAGCTCCAAAGAATGGGGGTAGGACTCATCATTGGTATGTTAGCCATGGTAGCTGCAGCAATTACAGAAATCGAACGATTAAAAAGAGTAGTTCCACATGAAAAAAGTAGCAGTCTAAGTGTATTGTGGCAAATACCGCAATATTCGCTAGTAGGAGCATCAGAAGTGTTTATGTATGTAGGCCAACTGGAGTTCTTCAATGGACAGGCGCCCGATGGTATTAAGTCGTTTGGGAGTTCACTATGTATGGCATCCATGTCGTTTGGAAACTATGTTAGCAGTATATTGGTTAATTTTGTTATGTTATTTACTGCGCGAGGTGATAACCCAGGGTGGATTCCTGCGAATCTTAACCATGGTCATATTGAAAGGTTTTATTTTCTCGTCGTGGGACTTGCTGCCATAGATGCCATCATTTATGTGTTTTTTGCATTGTGGTACAAACCTGTTATTTTCTTGGATGGCAGTCGTAAACCGGAGGTGGAGACTAATTTTTGCGGCGATGAAAATGAGGATGGACTTTCTAAAAGAGCATGAGTTCTAATGTATATTTAATTTGATTATATTTCATTAAATAAGGTTACCATTAGATTTAAAGTCTAAGAAAGGTGTTAAATAATTCCAATTTATGTTAGTTTTAAATTGCAATTATGTTGATCAATCATGTAAATATAGTAGGATGGGTTGATTTTTCTGATCTTTTGAACTATTTTTAATATACAATTTTTTATTTCTCTAATCTTTTGAACTCTTTTTAATATACAATTTTTTATTTCTCTAATCTTTTGAACTCTTTTTAATATACAATTTTTTATTTCTCTAATCTTTTGAACTGTTAAGCTTTCAATTCATGATATGTATACCTTCACCAATTTTTTAATTTATCATTATACATATGACAATTGTTTAGAGTGAACTCATAAATAGATAAATAGAAATATAAAAGTAGTAAGTCAAAAAAATTATATTTCATTGTGATTAATGAATTAGCATTATACTAATGAGTCATGAACTTAATTTGTATCAATGTCAATTAATTGTCCAATTCAATTCCTTTTCTTTTGAGACTTTATAAGTGATGGATGAATTGATGGCCGTCTTCCTCAATTCTTCAATATGGGATTGCTTGGGATCCTTTGGACTTCAATTGCAAGTGGCCAATTAGAGGATGCCATGCGTAGCCTTTCGACTAACTACTAGCATCTTGGTGGTCTCCAATATGGAAAAAACTTTGTTGACCCACCGGGTAATTTCCCTCCAATATATTGGCTAATTCTTTTGATCCATTGGTTAACAACAATTCTCATGGAAATTGTAAAATTCTTAGGAAATAAGAATATGGAAACTTGTTTGGTTAGCAAAAATGTAGGAAATGAAACTTCCTAGGAAGTGTAATTTCCTACAAAATGGAGGAAGTAACTTATTCAAACAACTTAATAAATTTTCTAGGATATAAAAAATCATGGGAAAATAAATTGCATTGGAAATTCTATTACCCATTTGCAACCAAACAAGCACTTATATTGAACAAGTTTTCTATTTTCATTATTAACGTAAAGGAATAGATTCAATGAACAAAATAAAAATTGAAGAATCTATACAATATAAAAATAAGTATTGCTTACGTCATTATAATTAAAAAAAATTCCTCCAAAAAAACGGGTTGAATCCTTTGACCCCTAACCCGGCTCGTTTAATAAACGGGTCGTGTCGGGTTGATCCGTTTAATTAAACGGGTCAAACCTCGCAACCCAAATCTATTAATAACTAGTCGATTTCGTATTGGATAAGCAGGTCGTATCAATTTTTCTCACCTCTAGTTATCATTATTATTACTTAAATAATATAATAGAAATTAATTAGTAAAATTATTGAAAAAACCCGAACTGAACTTAATAGAACTGAACATAACTGAACTAAACTGAATTGAATTTAAACTAAAGTAAACAAGCCCTTGTATTAGAGTGATTATGGATATGTAATTATTATTCATAAAATTAATTGTGAAGGCCGGGCGACTGGTTATGGTTGATGTCACGATCCGGCTAAATCCGTGATGTTGAGCACGCATGAGTGCTTGGAGGTTGATTATTGTACACCCTCCGTAACGAATTAATTTCACTTTTTGTTTTTTCACGCATTTTAAAAAAGCGATATAAGGTTGTAAACGACCAAATTAATCAAAATAATTTTGATATTAGTAACTTATAATCACATTTTTGCATATACTAAAACCATTTTGATTAATTCCTTCGTTTAAACCGTTAAATATGTTCCTCAAAATGCGTGAAAAAACAAAAGGTGAAATTAATTCGTTACGGAGGGAGTAGTTTGAATTGTGGTCTTGTGGAGAATATATAACTTCATTAGCTAACAGTCGTCCTAAGTGAGGATCTGTTACAATCATATTCTCCTTTAAATAGCACTTGAAATCATATCATCAATTAACCAACATTCAATTATGCAAAAGTCACAAGACTACTTTCCCAATGCTTCCTAAAAGACATGACCCTAATTTACTAGCTTGTTAAAACTATATGCATCCATATTTAGAAATTGAATATGTAATAGTAATAATTTAAAGCATCCATAGTAAGGGGCTTGTGAAGCATTTAACCCGGTTTTTTTTTTCAAGTTTGTCCACAAACCTTCTATTGTTAGCATAAGGTACAATTGAATATATTTGTCAAAATTACTAGTGTTTTTAGTCTTGTTGTCCCCCCCCAAAAAAAAAACCGTGTTTTTTCCCCGCAAAAGTTTTGTTTTTTGTGTGACATAATTTTTTTAAAAAAACATTGGGGGAGAGAGGTTTGTATCTTATGCACAAGCCTTTGAATAGTGTATATTATTGATTAAAAAAACATTGGGGGAGAGAGGTTTGTATCTTAATAATGTATTATATGGACAATCTTTATATATGTTTGTTCCACTGGATATCTTTACATCGCTAATCTAGTTCAGATAGACAATTACTAACAGTTGCCACACTTGTATATAAAAAATTAACCACAACCAAAAAAAAAGCCTCCAAAAACTATGCATGTTAGTTGAACTTGCTATTTTCATTGTCATGTGCAAAATGATACTGCTACAGCTCTGTAGTAGGCATGTTTCTTCTGCTAATTTAAACTGTAGTGGTTATCATCGCAACATGAGTATGACTGGGCAATGTGTCTGCCGGAGCCTGAGACAGGGGAATGCTAACCTGATATCTATAAGGCATTAGTTCTTCTCCCGGAACCACTGAATCAACCATCATCTGTTTACAGTTTATAAACCAGCGAAAAACACAAGAAATTATATACTAAGAGAGTGGTTGGTATAAATTTAGAAAAAGAAAATGTAATGGAAACAGATTAGAAATGGAAAGGTAATATTAAATTATAGCATTATTTGTTGTTTAATGAAAGAATTTTGTTTACACAAGATTGAGAAGACTGAAGAATAACAAAAATACAAATGGTTGTCATGGTTTCCATTAATTAGAAAATGACATGTATTACCAATATCTCATATCAAACAATAGGTAATGTAAATGTTTATTTGATTCCATTTCCAACGCTAAAAAATAATACTCTGTAATACCAAACATGTTATAAATGCGGAACATAAAAAAACCCCAAAAATAGCATATAAACTTGTAAAGGAAGAAAGTCAATCTCATCCCAATAGTTGAAGTCTTGAAGAGCATGGTTAAACGGCGCCCCACTTTAGTAAACTTCGTCCGAATTTTTGTGTGAAATGACGAATTTAATCACGACCATCACCACAAACACGGACTAAGGCGACCAAAGGGGTCCGAAAATTATGTTTTATAGGGAGTCGTCCAGATAAGAAGCCCCAACTATGCAGTAAACTTCGTCCGAATTTTTGTGTGAAATGACGAATTTAATCACGACCATCACCACAAACACGGACTAAGGCGACCAAGGGGGTCCGCAAATTATGTTTTATAGGGAGCCGTCCAGATAAGAAGCCCCAACTATGCATCTGGCTGGGACGCCCCCTGGCTCCTATAATTAAATTAAGTGGTCGCCAGGCTCGCCATGCTAGTTGTGCTAATGTTTTTCTAGGTGAGCGTTGGTAGTGATGGCGATTGCAAGGTGGAGATGGACAGGGTAGTGATGGTAGAGAGTGTGGTGATGTTGGTGGGTGCGGTGAAGGGAGTAAGGATGAGAAGAGGTAAGTATTTTATTTTATTTTTTAATAAAAAAAGTGAGCAATTTTAAGTAAAAGTGAGGCAACGTTTAGCGTTTGAGTAGTTTAATCATTGATGAAACAAGTTTGCATATGAGAAGCATTCACTCACCTTCCAGTCTTTATAATCAAATCTGAAAACAAAATGGTGGTATGAGACTTCACCAGAAGTCACTGAGTTTGAGAGAGGAGCATTCTTTGGTGCTGAAAACAGAAGTCATATAATAAGCCATTCATACTCAAAATCAGTAGCATTATTATAGAGTGAACATAATAATGTTGAGATTAATAAGAAAAGTGGAAACTTACAGACAAGATGAGTCCCATTTTTGTCAACAACTACCTGAGCACGTCCATCTTTTACCAGAAAAGATAAAGCAAAGAGGTTTTCAACAGTCTGCGCAAATGAAGTCCTGTTCAGAATCAAATTTTCCAGGCTGACACGCTTTTTATTCCTCAAGATGTTAAACATGGTTGCCATGTTTTTATCTGTGTCTGTTTTATGCTCCAAACCAGAGTACTCGAGCTGATTCACAAAAAAGGGAAAGTCAGATTACTCACTTTTACAGTTGTACATATATACATATATACATGTATATTTATTATTTTCTCTGTTCTTTTTTAATTGCAACATTGAGATTGTTAGAAGAAGAGAGGGATAAAGAGCAAAAAAGACTGGACCATGTGACAAGGAGAGGGGTAGGCAAAACAATATCCGAATTTCATAATGTTGCAATTAATATGAAATAAAAGAACGGAGAAAGTATATATACTCAGTGTGTATATATATATTGTTTGGTTGATCAGAGGAATTTATATTTTCTCTCTTCGCAGTTTACTAGGAAATAAGAATATTGTTTGGTTGATCATAGGAATTTATATTTCCCATGGGAATTTCAACTCACCAATGAGGCTTTGGTATAAGTTTTTTCCACCATTTTGTGGGAACTAGGAAATAGAATTTCCTATGATTATGTCGAACCAAATTAAACAAGCTCCAAGTCTACCCATCAAATTACACTGAAACACATGAAACACTTCAGTGTTTAATGAAATTTGATAAAGCTTTATATACCTGCTCTGGCTTGGCAGCAATCTCACTAAGCGTCGTTCGCTTTTTACGAGCAGAGGCCTTTCTTTCCTTTAATTGAGTATTCATTGGTCCAATCCTATCATATAATTAAGTAAAAATGAGAAACAAGGATTAGTAGTCATCAAATCAGCTAACCAACAGATCAGACAAACCCAAAAATCTTTGTCACTCAATTCTTTGGTGGGCAAGTCAGAGATTTGCAACATACATGGTAGGACAGCCTTGAGCTTTCTTAAACATGGGGCAGACGAGCATCCCAATGGTGTTCCATTTCATTGAAACATGATCATTTTCAACTCTGTTTTCACCAAAAGCTCCAAACTCACGAATCAAAGAGCTTATGAAATCAGAAGGGGTGATCCCATCTTTGGAATATGATCTTACTGTGTTCAACAAAATGCTGGCCAATTCTAGTAGTGTCTCAGCATCTTTTACTTGTTCTCTTGGATTGGCAACTGAAGTTTCACAATTAATCAACTATTTTAGGCACAAAAATATTTCTGAGATCATGTAATGGACCCAAGCTATTATTCTTTCTTTTCTATTCCTTCTTTTCAATAGGCTAAGAATGATAGGTACATTTCATCAAAATGATCTAAAGCTATACAAGAAACAAAACTTCCCCCTTTCATTTCAATCCTTAGTTGGAGTAGATTGTCTTTTTTTAGTATTTAAGTTTGCTAGAGAAATGTACATAAAACAATACACATACATAAACAAAACTTTTAAACAATTGTATGCATCTAGTGTACACTAAGTTAATGACAACGACTATTTCAAAATAAAAGTTTATGACAACAAACTAAAAGTTCAGTGGTTTTTACTACGCAGTACGCACCCACGTGCACCCAAATGTGTTTTATTGCTAATTTAATACCATTTTGCTCATATTAAATTTTAGGAAAATTTGTCAGAAAAGACCTTATAAAACATTCTTTTTGTAAAAAAAGATCTTATAAAAAATTTGTTGTAAACAGGGACCTAAAACAAAAAAAAAAGTTGCAAGGAGGGACCTTACCTCTATTTTCCGATGTTGACTGTGAATTTCCGGCGTTGACTCGCTATTTCCCTCCAATTTTCGACAAATCCTTTCTTCTCTATTTAACCTTTCCTTTTCTTTTCACTATAAATTCCTTTTTCCTCCACTCTCCCTCCATTTTCCCTCTTAAATTCATCTACATAAACCCTACATAACACTTCCTTCTAACATCTAAAATTCTCTTTTTCTGAATTTGGGTTTCCTCATCTCTTACCCCCTTAAATACGAAAGGATTCGTGTAAAATTGGGGGGGAATAGTGAGTCAACGCCGGAAATTCACATTCAACATCGGAAA
Source organism: Salicornia ramosissima (assembly GCA_951394345.1). Lineage (NCBI taxonomy): Eukaryota > Viridiplantae > Streptophyta > Magnoliopsida > Caryophyllales > Amaranthaceae > Salicornia > Salicornia ramosissima. The sequence goes on along the minus strand of OX596236.1, from coordinate 58,085,669 downwards.
ATAGAAGTAAGGTCCCTCTTTGCAACTTTTTGTTTTAGGTCTCTGCTCACAACATACTTTTTATAAGGTCTTTTCTCACAAAATAAATGTGCAAAATAAATGTTTTAAAAGGTCTTTTCTGACAAAATTTTCTAAATTTTAAAATGAGCAAAAAAAAACTCTAAAATAAGCAAAATTATCCTTTGATGCATCTTAAATCCAGGTGTATATAAGAATTTCTACTAAAAGTTACCTTAAACTTATAAAAGTTACCCTTCATAAACTCACAGTAATATTATGAAGGGGTATTCTTTATGATATTCTGGGTAATTTTTATGATAAACTCACAGTAATTTAGTTTAGAACTTGTGCCATGCACAATATTACTCTAAAATAAGCAAAATTATCCTTTGATGCATCTTAAATCCAGGTGTATATAAGAATTTCTACTAAAAATTACCTTAAACTTATAAAAGTTACCCTTCATAAACTCACAGTAATATTATGAAGGGGTATTCTTTATGATATCCTGGGTAATTTGTATGATAAACTCACAGTAATTTAGTTTAGAACCTGTGCCATGCACAATATTATTTGCATTACTTTAATTATTCTAGTTCAAAGTTTAATTTAGAATAATAATTCAAATTGTAGATAATTCTGATTACCTAGTGTTTGCCTTTGTTTTTTGTTTTTTTATTGTCTTAACAGTTAACACTAAAATAAACATAGAATAATACGTTATTTTTTCTTTTAAATTTCTAGATTTTTTAATTATATTGTAAATAGTACACATGGAATTACAATAAAAATTATAGATTAGTTATGAAAAAAATAATGGTTTCTTAGCGGGAAAGTTTCCAGAAGATGAAAAATACCAATGAAAAAATAATTTCAATTATTACTTTAGTAATAAGTAAATAAATGACTGTGATCTTTAATTAGATTGAACTCCTATGAAGTTATAAAACAATTAATTGAAATACAAGTTTTAGACCAGTGGTTAAATTTTGCAAACTTATGTCTAAAGTCTTCTGAATTGTAGCCTCATCATAGGCATTTGCAAGCCTTCATTAAATTCCTGTTTAATAACAAATTATGAAACCAGAAATAGAGACTAATACTTATAGATCAGATAACATAACAACAATGAATTAATGACGAAACTATTGCTAAAAAATCACAGAACAACAATGGATCAAAGTAAAAATAAATAAATAAATACCATGTTGGTGCAATCTGTTAACTTCTACCATGATTTTCTGGAACCTATCGGAATCTCCTCTGCATAATTCTTCTTTTTCCTCTACATTTAGTTCCCCTTAAATGTCAACAAAACAGGAAGAAAAAAAAACGAAGAAAAAAAAAAAATCACAAGTCAAAAAATAAGAAACACATAAAAAGGTCAAATTAAGTCACAGTCAGTATCAATGTATCATACATGTAATTGCAAGTAAAACCAAAGGTATTAATTAATAACTGTTACTTAATTAAGTTACAACGCACCATTGATGATAGTTTTAATGGCGTCGTAATGCGACCGGAGAACACTCCTGTCTGTCGGAGATAACTGAACCGGTTCACTGGTCTGAGCGGACCGGTGACGCTTTGTTGGTGGCTCCTGAAAACTATCATTTCGGTTTGAATTTGTACCGTTCTTCGTACACTGGAATTCCGGCTCATCAATGGCGTTGATTGTGATCAACGGCTGTGATTCGGCCATTATACTTGATCAATCAAGCAACCAAAAAAAAAAATTAAACGAAAAATTACAGAGAGAAATTGAATTTTGTGGAGGGATGATTTTTCGTTTTTGTTTTGTTAGTGGCAAATGACGAGGGAAAATTGGTTTTAACTTGGAAGGAGGTTATATAGATGTATTTAAAACTTATACTCCACACTCCACAGGGCACAGGCAGCTTATGTGGGAAGTTTTTAATGAGTCAAGCACTCAAGTATAGTGGATAGTGGATGGTGGATAGTGGATAGTGGATAGCGGCTCAAGGGTTCGTTAAAATAGGAATTTATTTTCTTCAAAAACTTAACAATATTGTTTGGTTCACATTTACAATTTTCATAATTTTTTTGGGAAGTTTCCGGTTAATTGATGTGAGATACATAGAAAAAATATCAGATAATATTTTTTTAATTTTGATTAAAATATATTTTCAAAACATATATGTCATATTTTTATGTAGTCAAATACTCAAATATATACATATATGCTCAGAAATACATCATATGCCATAGCTCCAGTTAGTGTTGTGCACCGGTCTAGGACCGGACCGGAACCGGTTTCTAACTTTTTTTTATAAAAAAAAATCCCTCTAACCGGTCCGGGTTTGGATCGGAATTTAAATACACTTTTTTTATTAAAAAAATGTATATTAATTTTTTTTAGATTCCGTCCAAACCGTTTCGGACCGGAATTTACCGGGTTTGGACCGGACCGGTAGACCAGAATCACAATTTTCATGGACCGGGGACCGGACCGGTCGGGTTCCGATCTAAATTCCGGTCCGGACCGGTTTATGAACACCCCTAGCTCCAGGTGAGTTTGCTCAAAAAAGTACACACCGAGCCAAATAAAAAAGAGACCATTTAAGTATTTAACTAAATTTTTTCTTATATGTATAAAACTAGGGTGTCAAAGTTGCCCATATATATTACTAAATTAAAACTATAACCATTATTTAGGGTGTGTTCTCTTCAACTTATATCAGATCTGATAATATAAGTTTAAATTCTCATACATTTTGAGATCTTATCTTATAAGATCATATCATAAAAAATAAGACAAAGATAACATATCCTTAATACTTTTCGCACTTAAACTCTACCATTTCCCTCCCAAATCTAACAAACTGAACTAATTATTTTACATACTCTTGATATTTGATATAATGCTATTACTACACATTATTAAATTGAAACAACCATGGATTTTTATTTAATGGTGGCATTGGAAATCTAAACATGGTTAACTAATGAGGATCATTTAATGAAAAATATACTCCTCGTAACGCAAAAATTTCACCCTTTGCCATTTTAGGGTGTAACAAAAAAATTCATTATTTCACAAAAATTCCATTTTCATTTATTTACACTTTTATCATTACTTATCAAATATAATTTATTACGAAGTATTAAACTTTAACAGTATATTATTTTGAGGTAAAACACCACATTATTAACCTAACTAAATCACCATCAACCAACAGCTTCCATCACCCACAACAACCACCAACAACAACCTAAACAAACTCAACGCAGCCACCAGCCGAACCCCACCCTACCATCCACGAAGCCCACCCACACTCCCGCAACACTAATGCCACCCACTCAAACACTCAACAACACAAACCCTCAATTTTGGGTTTTGATTTCGATTTCAATCGTGGGGGGTTTGTGGGGTTGATTACGAGTTAGAATTTGAACCCTAAAACACCTGGGTTTATTTTGTTTGTAGGTTGATTTCGAACCCTAATAATGGGTGAACGGTTTTGATTTTGGGTTGGGTTGATTTCGAGTTCGATCTCGACTTCACTATCAATTGACTTCTCTTTGGATTTCGAGTTCGATCTCGAGTTCAAGTTGGGTTAGCATTTGAGTCGTCGTTGATTTCTCGAACTGATTTCGAACCCAACTAATGGTGAACCAGAGAGAAATCAAAATCAGTTGGGTTGATTTCGAGTTCGATCGGTGGTGATGATGGTAAGCGCTGGTGGATTTGATGGTGTACGATGGTGGCGGTGTGTTGCCAGTGGTGGTTTCGTTGATGTAGTTGCATTGTTGGGTGAATGATGAGCGATTGAGCGGTGGCAACAGTGGTGTTTGGGGGAGTGAGTGTTTTGTTTTAAAATATATTAGTGTAGTGGTGTTTGAATTTTATGTCTCATTAATGTCCGAAACAACACACTTAATCCACTTAAAAGTTTTGCATTGGAGTCCGCAATTTCGCAAATGGTGAAATCTTTGCGTTACTTAGGAACAAATTATTATTTGTCAATAATAATTTAAAAATAATACTCCGTATTAAAAATTAGAGCTCTTAAAAATATTCTTCCTTTGTACTATAAAATTAAATTAGTATTTGTCAATATAGATATTTACAATTCAATTACTTTTTAATGTTAGGACTAATCACAAAAAAGTGTTATTTTTTACCCTTAATATCATATTATACTTGTACAATATAGATTTCATTATTGATTTTTTTTTTCCAATTGTTTTTTCACGCATTTTGTGAAAAGTATTTAAGGGGGTAAATGAAGCAATTAATCAAATTGGTTTTAATACAAATCAGGATGCAATTATAAATTACTAATATCAAAATTATTTTGATTAATTTGATAAAAAAAGAAAAGAAAAAGAAGGGAGTATGTATCACATTAGAGTTCATAGTTTTCCAACAGGATGATTGGAAGAGGCAATAGGTAATAGATGGACCCGGGACCATACAACTTTCTATGGTCACTCCAAATATTAACAACAAAATTATCAAATGTTTACAACAGAATTATCAAATGCTTACAACAAAATTATCAAATGTTCACAACAGAATTATCAAATGTTCACAACCAAATTATCAAATGTACACAAATAAAATTATCAAATGTTCATCAACATCGAACTATGAAATGTTTACAACAAAATTATCAAATGTTCATCAACATCAAACTATCAAATTTTCACAATAATATTATCACTTGTTCATCAACATCAAACTATCAAATATTCAAAAAAAATATCAAATGTTTACCGGCATTAAACTATCAAATGTTCACAACAACATTATAAAATTAACAAAATTATTAAATGTTTACAACCTCATTTAGACTGCGACCAGCCAGCTGCATGTCCGGTCCCGCCAATAATTTGCGTGGAAGAGCCGAAGAGGAGAACAAGGCAATCATTTTCGAATGAAACGTCAGTGAACAACTAACCAGACTTCAATTAAGCTTTAGGAAAATGAAACGCAATTGAATTCAGCAATTCAAACTTTAGGAAAATAGACGATTGACGGAGGAAGACGAAAACCAATGAAGGTGGTGTGTGTAACAGGAGCTTCTGGTTACATTGCTTCATGGCTGATTAAACTCTTGCTTCACCGTGGTTACACTGTTCATGCCACTCTTCGTAATCCAAGTATTTTCCCTTTCTTTCTTTTCTCTTAATTTAGTATTTTCCCCTGTTTAATTCTCGTTATCACTGAACATTTCTTTGAATTGCTGCTTCAGATGATCAATCGAATTCAGAACATTTGTTGAATTTTGAAGGAGCCAAGGAGAGACTTCATCTATTTAAAGCAGATTTAATGGAAGAGGGTTCCTTTGATTCAGCTATTTCTGGGTGTGATGGTGTTTTTCATACTGCTTCTCCTGTTCTTTTTAGTGTCGAAGATCCTCAGGTCTTTTTATTTATTTATTTTTTATGTATTTATTTAAAAATTCTATGGGGTATATCACTTATCTTAAGAATTCTGCAATTTCCTTGTTAAATTGTTTGCAGATCATCTTCTTAGCATTGTTTTTACTCAGGCTATTTGTTGCTAACAAATTGATAACTAACCAAAATAAACTAGGGGGGTCACTGTAAAGAACTAAAGATTGGGCTTGTTGTTTGCAAAGAACTTGATTTTTTGACAGTGAATAATAAGCTATAGGATCTTGCTAATTGGCACCCAGGCAATAAATAAACATTTAATATATTTATTAATACTGTATGAATTTTGGAATGCACACCAAAATCATACTTGTGTAATTAATATTTATTTTAATTGGGTAATGTTAAACTTTATCCTCATTTTAACAATTTTGCCCTCACTTTGTAACTTTTCATCTCTCTCACTAATTTGACTTTACTGGATATTTGTACTTTATTGGATCCGACGACCACCTAAGCGCATCGGAAAATGTCATTGTGAATTTTAGGGGGTCGAGAGTGCGCATCGGAAGTGAAGATGTATTGATCGAGAAATATAATAAGGATGAAAATATGCAAGACTAATATTACGATAAAAATAGACAATTTTATATGGGAACACCCACCTGACGACGAGCTTTTATTCCACTATATGAAAATATAGGAGAGTAAAATTATCCCTTTTAAGGGTATTTGTATTACAATAAGACTCTATCTATAATTACTCACAACGGAGTATACAACAATAAGAGTATAGTGGATTAGTAGGATATATTTTTGTGGATGATTAAGAGGTGAAAGGCTTGTGTATTTTTGTGTGGCTTTCTCTTGTTGTTTGTGTGTTTACGGCTTCTCTTCTTTGAGCATGATGGAAATGAGACCATATCCTCCTATTTATACTTATTTGTGGAGGTGGAAAATGTCAGTAGAACATTCTAGCTCCTTATGTTGCTAGAATACTCTAGGCTAGAAGATTTTACATAGAAAAATCTAGAAATATCTAGCAAATTAAAATCAATAATCTAATCTAATAATCATTAGAAGTTCTAGAATGTTGTCAAATTAAGTGACTTGATGCACCAACATTTTCCAATTTATGAACCGTAAATTTGGGCCACAATATTTGGTCATATAACCCAACAGTGAACAACTCTATGTAGTATGTATGTAGTTATGTACCGTCGAAAAAACAAGGGAGCGCCTAAAACATGCGACTTGACCTAGACACGGGTGCATGTTTGGTCCGAAGGTGATTTTTTAAGCACCCCACTCATTTTTACCATAGTACTTACTTTGGGGCGCTGTCTGCGGCGAGTCTGAGATTTTCCGATGAGCTTAAGGTGGTCGTTAGAGTAAATCCGATAAATTCCTAGTATACGGTAAAGTCCAAGTTAGTAAGGGCAAAATTGTCAAAATGCGGGTGAGGTTTAATAAAGCCCGGAAACTTTTGCCCTGTTTTGAAACCCAGAAATACTGTAAAATTCCAGAAAAATTCAAGAAATGAAAACATTTGCAGCTATATGTCTGTTTACTTGTTTTTAATGATCATCAACTCCTTGTTTTCTGAAACGTTGCTGTCAACTTTTCCGTGGGTGATGATATTGACACTCCTCATTTTGAGAGCACAATGTTCAATGGTTTACAAACAATGAAGTGTCAATTTTAATTTGAGAATTGCTAATATCACTACCCTTTTCTGTGCCAATAAATACGGAGCAATAAACAAAGATGTCTACATCTACCCATCGGGTAGACTGCTACTAGACAATTAAATTATAATTATTGCTGCTAAGCTGTGTTCTAATGCATTAACATGTATTAGTAATGGATAATTTACCTATTTGGCATATCAAGTTTTCTCCTAATAAACCAGAATAAACTATGCAAGTGCTAGAAAAATGGGACTCTTTGAAAACATTTTTTGCAAGTTAACTTTTCTGAAATAAAATTAGCTTATAGTCTATTGTTATTTCCTACTTGTTAGTTCCATGGAAGATGTTCAGCGATGATTATCAAAGTAGCCTAAACTTGTGCATAAATGAAAGACAAAAAATTTATAGACTGTAACTACTACTAATAAACAGAAATCTAAAAAATAGCCGATAATATCATTTTGGATTTTCATTATTGATCTTATAAGCAATCTGGCACACGATTCAATTGACTCTAGTTATGGTGATGTGAAGAAGGAACTTGTTATTTTTTAGGGCCTAGTATTAAAGTGAGTTTTTTGGGTACTTAAGATTAGAGCAAATATAGTTGTCGGAGAGGATATAACTGATGGCCCAGAAAGTTGAATAAGGGAAAAACTAATGTCCATCTAAAAAGTGAAGCAAATTATATAAATTTTTTGATGAAACCTCCTAAAACAAATAAATTAGAGTTTTATGATATGGAGGGTCTGTTGAGGAGGTCCATACTCTATGAGTTGACCCACAAAAAGTAGCCCCATTTTTTTTATAATCAATTTTATGTGCATCTTCCCAAAGGTTACTATGATGCCATATGTTTTTCAGGTAATGGGTCAAGTTGGGGTTGGGTTCACATCATGGTGATCATGCTATAAAAAAGTGTCAAATTTGAAGTTCTTGAGTTCCTTATTCTCTCAGTAGCTTAAGGCCGGGTACATGGCATGTAGACTAACTCTTAATTGTTTGTGTACATGGTGCAAAATTTTTGTTAGTATTAGTTTTCCTTTTACTTGAAAATGGTTCACTACTCTAAAATTCAAGATTGGTCGAGGCTATTACTAGAATTTTTTATCCCATTGTGAATTTTTTTAGATAGGAAAGTAGAAATAATTATATTAGTTGATTCAAGCTATTTATACTTGATTCCTTTTTTTATTTATAACTGGCAGGCTGATGTTCTTGACCCCGCAATCAAGGGAACACTCAATGTTCTTGCCTCCTGTCAAAAGTTTTCTTCCGTCAGAAGATTGGTTTTGACATCTTCAATGGCAGCAGTACTGTACACAGGAAAATATCGAGCTCCTGAGGTTGTGATCGATGAAAGTTGGTTCTCTGATCCGGAGTTTTGCAAGGAATCAAGTATGGTATGTTTATCTTTGGTAAAGCATGCCTCTCATTGAACTTAGGCATATCAAATGGAATGCATATGATACATTGAAGCAAAGAGTCATTGAAGCTGGAACAGTTTCTTAGTTTTTTAGAATCGTCTTTTCACACTTTGTATGTGCTTCCCTCTTAATAGCTCCTTGAGTTCTTGATATGCCTATATGATGCTTTGATATCCCTGGTTATGTATTCTTTCATGCTTTTGGGCGTTGACCTTAGATAAACCTCTCTTGTAGGGCATCAAGTTTTTTATTTTATATATTTTTGTGCTACTCCTCTCTTTTGCAACTAATTTTTTCTTCGCTTGTAAACTTGATTTATTGTCCATGATTTGCTAAAGGGTCCATTGAGTTAGAACTAATTTCACTCCATAATCCTTTAGAATTTATGGCCATTTTTTCTTTTCTTTTTGAAAAAAGACTTATATGGGATCATTGTATCCCCTTGGAACCCTTCAGATGTGGTATACACTTTCCAAGACTTTGGCTGAAGATGCTGCCTGGAAATTTGCCAAAGAGAATGATATAGACATGATCTCAATAAACCCAGGCATGGTAATAGGTCCTATGTTGCATCCAGGTCTTACTTCTTCCGTAGCTACAATACTGAACCTATTTAATGGTGTGTGTCTCTTCTGATTTTGGTCCAGAACTAATCCTTGGAGCTAAGAAACTTGTTATTGACTCCATTTGTTTTCTCTGATTTTCTTTATATTCTGTAGGGGCAAAAACTTACCCAAATGTAACTTTTGGCTGGGTTCATGTGAAAGACGTGGCAATTGCACATATCTTAGCATTTGAAGTCCCATCGGCTTCCGGGAGGTACATTTTGGTTGAAAGTGTTTCTCACTGTTCTGAGATTGTGAAAAATCTACAGGAACTATACCCTGAGTTCACATTTCCGAATAAGTGAGTAATTGGCTACCACATTTCCGAATAAGTGAGTAATTTCAAAGTTTTGTATTTTATCCTTTTTTAAACTCTCCATGGACCGTCTTTTTCAGGTGTGCAGACGACAAACCTTTTCCATCATTATACCAGGTTTCTGAAGAGAAAGTGAAAAGTTTGGGAATAAATTATACTCCGTTAAAAGTAAGCCTTAATGAGACTGTTGAAAATTTGAAGGAGAAAGGGTTTGTCAGAATTGGAGTGTGCATAGAACGTTGATCAGTGCAAAATACACTGCTCAATACTCTATGATTCCATTGTTGATTAATCATTATGAAATTAATAAGTGAGATCCGTCTATTTTTTTTTTCTTTTGCTGTGTTGTACTAAACTTCTGTCTTCTATCCATTAAGCATATTGAAATCATCTTCATACTCAATTATGCTCCCGTTCTTGCAAGTTAACAAGGGGGAATGGGGGATTGGCTTAGTATTCAATATTTGTGGAGTTTAATTTTTATCAGATTTTTTTTTTTTTTATTGGGGGGGAGGGGGGTATATGTTCAAAATTAAACTAAGAATCTATAAAAGAATGATAATGCATCTGTTATTGGAGGAGGTTTATGAAGTCTGATATTATATTACATATGACCATATATAGCAGGATTGTTTGTGGCTGTTGAAATGACCACCTGCATGACAAGTTTGTGATAATTCACATGCTACTCACAAAATATATTTAAGAATTGTATGCCTCTTTTTGTTGTTATACACATTATTACGGGAAACTGTGTCTGTCATTTTTCATCATTATTATTTTGTTTTATTTTATTTTTGGAAAAAGCATTGTTCATACATTATATTATCAAATTTAGATTATGAGGGTCTCTTGTTTAAGTATTGAGCTTATGCTCATTAAAACTGTATATAGGGGATTCTGCAACGATAGCCTCGACAGGGCATCAGGTAGCACTAGAGAAAGCAAAGGAAAGTCAAGATCGTTCTAATAATTATCTCCCCCCATTGCCATTTGGCAGTGTTTTGGTGGCTTTCATGTATTGCTATGATTAGCTTGACTTTGGTTCCAAGCTGTAGCAGGCTAACAGCTTGAACTTTATTAGAGTCATATGTGTCTGTGTCTTTTTGAATTCTGTAATTGTAGATAAACATTTATGAAGTACATAGGAAGATGGATATTTTCCATAAATACAGGAAATATAGTCTGACGTCAGAGCTCTGTTGTACACTTGTACATATACTCATATAGCCTTTCGGTTCTACTGGGGTTCAGTAACTTTATATGCGGAATATACACTGACTATATTCCTTGATTACTCCTTGGCTAAGTAAATCATTGCGTGGTTTCTATATAGAATGTCCAAAATTTTAATCATAATTCCTCGCGTTTTCACTTTTTGCAGCAAATCACCCCTATGCTAAATTGCTAACTCAATTTTGGGGTGTCTCCTTTGGAGAAGGTTTAAGAAAACCAATTTCACAATTGATGGTGTTATCTTCGTTCCTATGTTTTATCATCTTGTCACCTCTGTTCAACCGGCAGAATATTATAATCAGTTTTCATTTTCCCTTCTGAGTTACACTTCAATTTTCAATTCTGTAACGAAGAAAAGTCTATGATTTTTTTTTCCTTTTGCTGTAGATTTGGACTAATATGTTTAACCTAACTTGCTTGATATTTCGGTAAAAGGACTGATTAGTGCTTACTGTTCTTAGCTTTTGTAGATAGTTCTCACCTATCAAATATTTTTTGTAGATGTCTTTGATAGGTGCAGTTCTGCACAATGGTTGATTCCTAGCTCCTGTCATAGTGGCTGATGTAAGTTGGTTTTCCAATCCTGATTTTTGCTAGTGTTCCAGTGTGGCATGTTGCCTCCTGTGTTATGCGCTACTCATTTGCAAAGATGTCTTAAAGGGAAGTACAGAGACTACTGTCAATGTTTCTCTGATTCTTCTTCTCAGTCTATTGCATGTGGTATTGACGTATTGTATATTTGATTATCAGTTTATCACCACGTCTCTTGTTTTCCTCTTCAATTTCTGCTAGTTGGTTGGTTGGTTTTTTTTTTTTTTTTTCATTTTTTTTTTTTGGCAACTATAAATGAAATCATACAGGTGAGTTTGCTGCCATGTTTTGGAGTTGAGTGTTTTGCTCGCAAGCTCTACACTTATACTATGTTTTTTCTATTCTGTGTTAGTTTTATGTTTCCCAATCATCCTTTTGAGCGGTTGAGCCTTTATCTGCTACATTTGGTACATTGAGTCTTAGCAAGAATGAAGGCTCCACATTTTGTTTGTTCCTCTTTAAGCTAATATTCATCTTGTTAGGAGCTCAAAAAGGGAAAAAGAACAGAAAGAAAAAAGAAGCTCAAAAAGTTTTGGTAGTAAATGCAGAGAAGATGGCTGTTTGTATGCATAGTTCTTTTGCAGATGTCAAATGTGCTGTTCTTGTAAGGATGTTTGTGAAAGAAAACGGTAAAAAACATGGTGTGAATATATCCTGGTGCGGTCATAAGTCATATTGCATTATACACTCAATTATTGTTGAAGCAATTGTGGAATTTGTCACCACTCAACATGTTAGTTCTTCTCAAATAATTCTACAAGGAAACATCATATGCTGACTTCTATGCAGTTGTTGATTAATCCAATATGATCAGAGTTTTTTTCCCCCCTCCGAGTGAGGACGGTTCTTGGATATGCATTCATGATGTTGCCAGAGGTCATATACAAGCTTTCGAAGACCATTTGATCAGTGGAGGGTACTCTCTATCTGTGGTCTGTTGTTTCCCAAGAAATATTTCTGTTATTTCACCTACGATTTAAACTTTAAAGTTTGCATTTGCTAGATTGCTATATTTAATATATGTGAATATGGAACTTGTTTTGTGTAGGAGGTACTTCTAAACACTAGTCTACTATGTCAAAGTGTTACAAGATATATTATTTAGAAATTATATATTTATAATTTCTAAATAATATATCTTGTAACACAAAGACATCAACATTCCTCAATAGATTCTTAGTAGTCGTAGAAAATCCCTCTGTGATATACTGATACAGTTATTACTTTAGTATAATTATTGCTAAAGGGATCACTTGATATAGTTTGTTTGTTAGTAGCTTGGAGGATTATGTACTGTTGGGTATTCCCTCCTCCTTGGAGGAAGAGCCCATTTATTTTCTTAATGGGTTATATTTTCTTGTGGATTATTTTTTACCATGTGGGTTATCCTTTACTTAAGCCCATGTGAAGACTAATTAGTTTTGGAGTGTTTTGAGCCCAAATTATTGACTTGGAGTAATATAGAAGCTGCCAGAAAAAAAAATTACAGCATACATACATACATATACTTCACGCAAAAAACCAGAGAAAAAGGCAGAGAAGAGGTTTTGGTGTTCTCCATTGCTGCAGTTCGGATTTTGCACCCGATCGAAGGCCAAACGAGCTCCGATTTGCATCAAATTTTGACACAACAATCCTTCCATATCAACTCTCATATCCAACGGTTGAATTTTCTTTTGGTGCTCTCTAAGTCGGTATTCCTTAACAGCCCTAAAACTCCATTTATTTGTATTTTACCACTTATGAGTGATGTATGTGACATTGTATTGTGCCAAGCCTGTTTCTTGATGAGTGTTTATGCCCCTATTATCAATTAGGGAAGAACAATTGTGCTTTGTACCCACTTATTATTTTCTATTGGTGATTAGTGGAAAGCTTGGTATCGGCTTATGATACCCGTGGTTTTTCCCGTTTTTGGGTTTCCACGTAAATTCTTGTGTGTGCTTTAATTTTCTGTTTTGTGGGTTGTTTTTGATTGAATTTTCTTGCTATCCATATTAGCTTGTTTGAGGTTGGTTTGAATTGGCCTATTTGACAACACTTTGGGAAAGAGTGTTTAATTGCTTCTGCTTGTTATTGTGCATCGTGTGTGTGCCTCTTTCCCAACATGTACGACTATAGCTTTCAATTAGCTAGTGTCATTGGATGGCTTTGGAGTAATGAACCTATGAAAATACTGGAGAAAAGTTTAAGCTTGGTGATTGTGCAGGTTCAACTAAGATAGTGACAGTCACCGAGGATTGACCTCCAACGTAGTGGCGTTGGAGTTACCTTGCATTCTCGAGTTGCGAGGTACGATTCTCACCAACAACAAATTTCCTCCAAAAATGGGGCAAATGGTATTTTTGTAAGAGGAGTCACGAATAGGGGCACAATCTACTTTACCATGTAAAAAAAAGGTAGTAACATTGACTTGATGCTATAGGAATTTTAAACCACTTCTATTATAGATTTATATGTATTGCCAATAGTAGTTTCAGGCTATCAACCTTTCTGAGATTGATTAAAATTTACAACCCGGAATAATATTGATACAGATAATAGATATTTGTACACACACAAACACAAACAACCCGGAATTTTGGATTTTGGAATGAGCCTTGATAGCGTTTGATAAAGATGCACACTAATATGGATGTGTTTGATTGAATGTTTGAGTTCTTGATATTGTTTGAATGAAAGCTACAACAAACACGAACACTAACAATGGATGAATATTGCAGTCTAACAAATGATTGAATGTTTTAGTTATTTTTTTTCCTTCTCCTTCCTTTCCCTTCCATATTGTTATCCCAACAGTGTTAAACTGTTAGTGTTCCATCATTAAAAAGAGTGATTTTTACATTTCCATTTTCCACTGCAGCAGTTACTTGCACTGAGACTCCTGTAGCAAATGATATGCTAACCAAGGTGTTGCACTGTTTTGTTTTAGTAGCCCAAATGTGGACAATGGAAAAAAACAGGGAAAGAACATTGATACCTTTTTTTTAATTATTGATCTCTTTTGTCATTGATAAGGCCAAAAACAAAGGGGATGCTCATGCTCATCATTTTTTTTTTCAACGTTTTAAATTTTAAGGCAATGCACACATTTAACATGTTAAACATTGACAATAATTATTGTTCAAACCAATCAGTAATATGTTTTCTTATACTCTGTTTATAACTTTATATCATCTTATTTAATCTAACAGAATGACATCAATATAAAGAGGTAAGGAATGCAAGGTTAACATTAAAAAAATACATCCAAAACCTGAGAGAGAGAAACAAGATCAGAAGAAAAGGGAAATGGAGCAAGTGTTGAGTGGAGAAGAAAAGAGAGTTTGTGTGACTGGAGATTCGGGTTACGTTGCCTCTTGGATTGTCAAGCTTTTGCTTCAGCGAGGCTACATTGTCAATGCCACTGTTCGTAGCCTAAGTATGTTTCCTCACTCCTTTTTTTTTTTTTTTTTTTTTTTGTTTTTAATTAATGTCTAAAATGCCCATGATATACTTGTTTAGGGACTAGGGTCAATAATCCGTTACCAACTAATGAGCTCACAGACTTGTTACGTATCAAAAAAAATATACTTCCTCCATTTTCATATTTTTGCAACAAAAGCATTTTCATATATGTCAGCACTAAACTTTGAAGATTAATATCTCTAATTATGTATTTGTAAAAATCATGAACATTGGATAATAAAAAAATACAAGTTGAGACGAATTTAACGAGATCCCACATGACTATATTTTTCTTTTTGTTTAAGTGATAAACTTTGTGAATAGTGTCAAAAGTACAATTATTGCAAGAATTACGTACTAAATAATATATATATATATATCTACTAATAATATCTCCTATAATATATATATTTTTTCCCTTATAAATTAGTGTATAAATACTTTTATAGGTTAAGGTTTGTGTTAGAGGACTATCTCAACCAAAAGCTTAAGCTGATAGTTGAAGCCCAAGAATATGTTATATATTCTATCACTCCCCCTCACATGAAATGTGGACACAGGCACACAGCACAGGCCCCACCATATCTAGCGCGAATTAATTTCACTTAGACGGGAGAGAGAGGAGAGATTTGAATCCGTGACCTCTGTGTCACGTTGGCTCTAATACTATGTTAAAGGACCATCTCAATCAAAATCTTAAGCTGATAGTTGAAACCCAAGAATATGTTATACGGTCAAATCAAGATGTGAGGTCAAAATTAGATCAGATCATGAAAATAACAAGTTCAGATCATATGAGAATCAATCAGCTTTTTTGGCTAAGTGTAACATGTTTTGTTTATTTTTTCTTCGCGTACTAAATCATAATGTTTTCTAATGTGTTTGGCCATTTATGCAGATGATCCCACAAAAACAGAGCATTTGCTTGCAATGGATGGTGCTCAAAAGAGGCTCCATTTGTTTGAAGCAAACCTCTTGGAGGAAGGTTCTTTTGATTCTGCTATTTATGGATGTCATGCTGTCTTCCATACCGCAAGTCCCGTTATACTTTCTTCAACGTACCCTCAAGTAGTTCAACAGCTTCAACCTATATTATATCCTGAAACGTTTATTAGTTTCCTGCAATTACAAGTTCATTTACATTGTGATTTTATTATAAATTTTCTCATTTTCAAACTAATCATTATTTTTAGCGTAAAAATTATTTAAGCTTATAACACTGTTTTAGTGCCGCTATAGGCTTGGGGCGCTTGGGCATTAAGTAGTGCCAAACCTCCAAATATTGTGGGTCTAAAGACGGATATAATGCATAGTTGCATACGAAATAATAAATATGTTTGTTTGTTCCGATTGGTCTTGATTTTTTTCAGTCTACACTTTTTTTTATCCCATTTGATCTGCTTTGATTTTTTTATTTTTTTTTGTTACTAAAATTTAATCCTATATGTATACTAGTTCATAAGAAAAATAAAATTACCTAACGGGGTTTCCTTATATTCTTACTGATGAGTACTTTTCAAATGTGTAATCTTCATAGTTGATTTTATTATGTAATTAAAGATATTTACTGATAGACAAAAACAAATAAGAAGAGTTGATATAATTTATATGATCTGATTTATTTAAATTTTCAAGTCTAATCTACTGTATTTTTAATAAACAAATAATTGGTTTTATAAGTTGTACTAAACATAAACAAAATTTGAGGCAATGAGAGCTCAGTGGTAGAGCTCTCCGGTCTCCATCTCTTGCATGCAAGGTGCAGGATCGAATCCTTACTTCCCATCCCCTACGACTAAAAATGTTGGGCTATTTTATCAAATTGAACAAGAAAAACATAGCCAAAAATTAAGTTGAGAATGGTAGTTCTTGTCAAGAGATTAGGTGCATTAGAAGACCAAGCTCTAGCGTAATGACGCTGAGGTCACCTTCATATTCTCGAGGTTTGAGATTCGTTTCTCGGCAATGAAAATCCCCTCCCCTATCCTCTGACAATGCAAGTGTGGTATTCCTGTGAGAGGAGTCACAAACTAGGGGCAATCTATCTTAGCATTAAAAAAGAAGAAGAAAAAAGAGATCAGTTGCATTCCCTAACAGCTTTACTTAATTTAATAACTGGAATAAATTTTTGTTTTCAGGTTGAATTGATTGATCCCGCAGTGAAAGGAACTCTTAATGTACTTGGCTCTTGCGCAAAATCTCCATCTTTAAAACGAGTGGTTCTCACATCTTCTGTTGCAGCAGTGGCACACACTGGGACACCTCTTGTGGATGATACAATAATTGATGAAACTTGGCTTTCTTCTCCAGAAATTTGCATGCGCCAAATAGGGCCTATAGGGGTTTGTACACATACACATACTTTAACAACTCTCTTCTCTTACTTTTCATGATTGCTGTTAAAAAAAGGATTTTTTTTTTCCAGTTACACTATTGCTTCTTTTTTTATTCTTATTTTTTAATTTTATATATAAATAGGCTGGGTATTTGGTTTCAAAGACATTAGCTGAGGATGCTGCTTGGAAATTTACCAAAGAGTGGCATTGACATGGTTTCCATAAATCCAGCTATTACTATAGGGCCATTATTGCAGCCAACTATAAATTCAACTACTTTGTGCTTCGTTTATAACTTGCTTAACGGTAAGACAACTTCCATACTCTCTAAGCTCTGGGTGTTGAATTTATGGGATGTTTGGTATAGAAATCTTAGGAGTTGGAAACGGATTCAACTAAAGTGTTTATGTTTCAACTAAAGGGGTAACATAATCCCCCAAATTGTTTGCAATAGCATATTTATTTTTGTGCTAATTACAGGGTCAGAAACCTATCCGAGTGGAAGATTTGGTTGGGTTCATGTTGAAGATACTGCCGAAGCACATATTCGTGCCTTGGAGATCCCTTATGCTAAAGGGAGGTACATATTGAGCGAAACTACTGCTCATGTTTCGGAAATTGTCGAAACCTTGCGTGAGCTTTACCCTAGTCTCAAACTCCCTCACAAGTAAGCCGATGATAATTCATTCATTCCTTTAAGTTTGTCAATACTTATTTTTCTAGTTTCTTATTTGTTAGATACAAAGTGTGAGTACATTGTTCCACGTTGAAATAATAACTGTATGTAACTTTTAAGCATAAAATAATAACTTAATGTTGAATATACATCAGACTGTTAGATGGTTTGACAATATATAAGTAGTAATATTGCTAACGTAGGTGTCAATAATAAAAATTCAATATTTCTTGGTTTCAGGTGCGAGAAAGATGAGGCTCTTGTCCCGAAATTCGATTTTCGAAAGAGAAAGCTGAAACCTTAGGGATCGAATATGTTCCCTTGAAAATTTCTCTTCAAGAAACTGTTGAATGCTTGAAGGAGAAGTTCAAAATTAGTGTTTGATATTATTTATATCTATTATTAGTTCATTGAATTGGTGTTGTACTATTATCTGATCTGTTGGTAATTCAAATTTGAAGGAGGACAAAATAATGGAGTAGTTATTCTCCACAACCACAAGAAACAATATAATGAAAGAAAATTAACAGCCTCACCTTTGATTCCTTCATCTGTACCAATTCTTATCTTTATCGCAACCATTGTCTTCTCAACGCTGTTGTTAAATTTCTAAAGTTATATGCCAACATTTTAACTCTAGCAATGATATTCAAATTAATTACGGAGTAATTAAATCAGATATTAAATTGAAGCTCTATACAAGCACTTGACTATTTAACTAGTTTGTCGACCCCGCGTTGCCCGGGGTGTTTATTTTTTCTTTATTTTTTGTGATTATGTCTTACCCTTGTGAAATTCATTTAAAAAAGTCCAACATCTCTTTTAGTTAGCTAGTAAAGGAGATGAATATATAATGTTATGTGTAAATTTAAAACACTAATAAAAGTTAGTTAAGACGGTAAGTGCGTCATCTTGAATCCTAAATGGTAATAGCTTCAAATCCTATTCTAAGCGTAATTTATTTATTTTGTTAAAATGATGTGGCGATGCTTACATGATGATTGAGCGTCTACGAATATGGCGCGAGGAGTGCCTTTTTAATAATATTTATAAATTAAGGGGGTGTTTGATATAAATTTAGAGAAGAAAAAGTTTCATTTCCACAAAGTTGCGAAGGGTGCCAAAATGGTGGTAACATGTGTTACCCATGCTCATTTGAATCTATTACCAACACACACAAAAATATCAAACTCGCTCTAAATAGAATCAGAAAAATCCAAAACATATCACATCAAGTAAGCTAGACATGTTATGTTCTTTTGGACTTAATTTCAGTTCATCAATTAAGTTCAGTTTTCGGTAATCAATATAAGATATATGTCTTTGGGAAGAATTAGTTCAAGTTACAATTAGTAAACTAACAAAATGGTATCAAATACAAGTATAAACTTAGAAAAGTTGATGAAATGTAGAGATAAATTAAGAATGAATGGTCAAGATTAATCGTCTTTCGTGTGTCTCATAGAACAAACTTTAGTATAGAGTATAAATGTTGGGTAATATTTCCTTTGATTTTTGTTTTTTTAAATTAGAGCATATCAAAATAATTTGTCTAAGCTCTATACAAGCATTTAACTATTTAAGGGGGTGTCGTTTGATATAAATTTAGTAATAATGAAAATGGAATGGAAACAAATTACAAAGAAAAATGGTAGAGAAGAAAAAGTTTTGTTTCCACAAAGTTGCGAAGGGTGCCAAAATGGTGGTAACATAATTGTTTACATTCTAAAATGACATGTGTTACCAATATCTATACCTATTTATCTATGCCTGTTATATTAAAACACGCCTCCAATACATATCTTTGACACATGTAGTTGATATCTCAAAAATAAATGCTATGTGTCATCTTTATAAAAAATGTTTCATTTTTGGGGAAAGAAATTATTTATGTTTTAATTTCCAATTAAAATTAATATTAATAATTAATAATTTATTCATATTTAGTAAAACTTTTCAATTTCTCTCAAATAATGTCATTTTCTTTCTTACATAACTTCCTTTTTAAATTACTCATCTTAAATTAATTTTTTTCCATTTTGAAATTCTTTTTAAATAAACTCACACTTCATATTTACAAAATTATTTTCCATTATTTATAGTCATCCAGATGAATTATTTTTCAAAATGTAAATGTTATAATCTCAATAATAATTATAAATTTGATATATTTTCATTTTTTTATGAATGATTAAGTCTTAATTTTAGTCTTCAAAAGTCATTATAAATGAAAAAAATTAAAACATACAATTATTAACTTAATATGGCCACACAACTCGTGCATTATGCACGGGCCAAAAATCTAGTTTCATATAAAACAATAGATAATGAAAATGTTCATTTTGAATCTATTTAATTAATACAAAAAAAAATATATATATCAAATATGCTCTAAATAGAATCAGAAAAAACCAAATCATATCAGATCACATCAAGTAAGCTAGATAGACATGCCATGTTCTTTTGGACTTATTTTTAATTTATCAATTAAGTTAAGTTTTTAGTAATTAATATAAGATATATGTCTTTGGGAAGAATTATTTCAAGTTACAATTAGTAAACTAACAAAATGGTATCAAATACAAGTACAATAAAGTTAGAAAAGTTGATGATCTGAAATATAGAGATAAAGAATGAATGGTTAAGATTAATCGTCTTTCATGTGAGTCTCATAGAACAAATTTTAATAAGTGGACAAGGAAAGTGTATTTTCCTCACGCTTTAATATCGATAAATTCATAAATCCATTCATTTGTTGTTGTTTTTTTCCCCTTTTTTGGTTAAGTTTATTATTAGCCCAATGATTTTAAATAATACTAATGCTGGGACAAAAAACTATTTAATTAGTAATATGCTCTTAAACAAAAAGTATTTATCAATATACTATTCACATAGGATAGATTGGACTAGTCTTTGTTTTTAACATAATGCAAAATCACTAGATAGTGATTTATATTAAAAGTAAGTTTGTATTTGAAATAGCGATTTATCTTGTCTATATGTGAGTTTTTTTTTCTTCCTATTTTTGATTATCTTCAACCGAAAAATCGTTATGCCAAATTGTTGCTCTAATCTTGTACGTCGACCTAAAATCGCTTTACCAAACTGGGACTTTATTTATTAGGCAAAGAATCTTCCAAGGCTTTTAAGTTACTTTTTTCAGTACCAATTGGTTTTGGTAAGGAACCTTTCTGGGCTTTTAAACGACTGAACTTTCCTGCTCCATATTGAATTGTCCAGGTCCACTTATCAAATTTAACAAGATCACATAGTGCGTTAAAATAAGTACTCACTACAAAAAAACTCACACAACGAGGGCAACTTATCATGATTAAAGAGGGCAATATGAATATTGTTATACTTAATGATGCCTATAAGGGAAATTAATTTTGCACTCATTGATATTAACAATGAAGACAATATGATTATTTTGCCTCCTTAGACTTTTGAAACTTTGCCCTATTTGACAATAAATAAAGTGCTTAAATCAAGGAAAGCAAAATTTATTGTCTTTGTTGATGATCAATGAAGGCAATTTTGTTTGCCCTTTTTGAATTGAATCAAAGAGGGCAAAACATCTAAAATTGGCTTTGAAACCTAATACAACGAACGGGGTTACAAGGGCAACATGAGGGCAATACTAAAATTGTCATCATAACCTAAGAAGACAAATTTTGTATCAAATAGGGCAATTTTAATTGTCCTTCTTGAACACATTTTTTGTAGTGACTCCCTCCGTGACGCATTAGTAATAAGCAATATTTTGTATTATTTGTGAGAGATAAAATATCCAAATTGTAAATATTTTGCTCTTAGTTAAGCTGTACTGCATTATTGAGGATTTACCTTAGATTTTATCTTCTGCCTACATTGGGGCACAGCAAGATTGAAGCCTCAGAGGTTTTGTTTGTTTGTTTCTCTTTAAGCTAATACTGTAATTAACTTGTTAGCAGGTGGTCAAAAAAGTCAAAGAAAAAGAACCAAACAAGTCTTTAGTAGTCGTTGTAAATGCAGAGAAATTGGCCGTTTGTTTTGTATTTGTATGTAGGTGTAGTTCTATCTAGTACGGATATAATGTGTAGTCATGCTTTGAAAATTTGTACGTGAAATAGAATAGTGTAGACTGACTTATACACATGTTGTGAACAAGTCTTGGGGAGATGTAATCCTATTATTGTATCTTGTGAATAAGTTCAGATAAGTACAAATAAGTTGAAGAGAACAGACTCTATGATAATATAGCAGAAGTAGTTAAGCTAGGAGTAAAATACTACATCTGTTTCGCATTATTTGCAAAAAAATTACATAAAGTAGATGGTAAAAATGAATAATCATTGCAAATAATATAATATTAAATATATATATAGTTATGGTGAATTTAGTTTAAAAAAGATAAAGCTTGAAAATTTTAGTGTAAGATTAAAAAGAAAATGTATAGTAGAAAGTAGTTTGAACATTTGAGTAATGGTTTTGGGAAAAAACTAAATATTGGAGCCCATGCCAACATAAATGATATTCTAAAAATTGAAAACAAAGATTGTATTTTTGGAATTGGGCTTTTTCGCATAATATGGGAAGAGTGCATAACAAAATTAAACCTAGGTTGAGATGTGTAGAAAAAAAAACTAGTTTTGCCTAGGTTGGAGTGCCTAGACCAGACTCCTTACCTAGGATAGGATGCCTGGTCTATATATGCGCTCCATCTTAGGTAGAGATGCTTGGCTTAGGGACCTTGCAGAGGTCTAGGTACTCTCTGCCTATGTTCAACGCATCTCGACCTACAGTTTGCTTTTATTTGTTTTCACGCACCTCGCTTGTTCTATTAACGCGTGGTTGCTTTCTTGCAATGAATGGTATTGGCGGAGGGTCTAATTAACATTTCTCGATGCGCTTGAGGTGGTTGTCGAAGTAAGCACGATAAAGTCCAAGTTGGTGATCGAGATAATGTATCAAAGTTAGAAAAAGTGTGAAGAATGCGGATGATTATTAGTAAAACATGAGCGATATTTATTGTTTCATATTTTTTAATTAATTTTGAAGTATCAAACTTGAATAATTTTTACACTTTTACATGAAGATACATCTGCCAATAATGGTAAAATCAAGTACTCCCACTGTGCAAAAAGTAACCGTATCCAACTTAAATAATGAAACAAAGGAAGTATATTGTATATATATAATACAGTTAAAAAAAGAGTGAATGATATAAATAGATAAGGTTACCCTTCATGGTCCTTCACCTTAGTGAAGGAGTTTCAAAATGGTAAAAATAAACTAAACTTGTGAGTTGGTTGTGAGAGAGAAACAAGATCAGAAGAAAAGGGAATTGAAATGGAGAAAGTGTTGAGTGGAGAAGGAAAGACAGTTTGTGTTACTGGGGCTTCAGGTTACATTGCTTCTTGGATTGTCAAGCTTTTGCTTCAACGAGGCTATGTTGTATATGCAACTGTTCGTAGCCTAAGTATGTTTAATTTCCTCACTCTTTACGTATATTCTATGTTCCAATTTATTTATTACGTATGATATATTACACCTATGCATGCATGGATAGATGCCAATGCAAGATTAGATTATTAATTAATAATGAGTTCATTATCTCATGAGTGAGGTTGAAGGCTAGTTTCTTCTCCCGGCGTTGATTCCTCGTCCCCCTTCTGAGATAGGAGGGGTTCCTGGTGTACCTTACATGTTAAAAAAAAGTGACATGTTGTTACTACTTTTTGAATAAAGAGAATATCCGGCTATGTAAAAGTCACCTTATTTTTACATCTTGTTATTTATTCTGATCAAATCAAATTAAAAAGAAAATTTGGATCACTAAATATATTTGATTGATTCGGTAATAAATAAATAGACTATAAAATACAAATATTTGAAAAATGCGTATTAATAAAAGTTAATAAGATTTTCTTTCTTATTGATTATTGCACATATAAGATAAAGTTCAATTTAGTCAAATCAATACGCAATTTCAGATTCGATTAACTTAAAAAAAGTTCAGATAAGTTTAAAATTAGAATTAGTATACTACAACATGGTGTATGTGTGCCCATGTTTATTTATATATTTCTCTTTAGTATTCATTTTGCTTATTTAATATGCAGTTTTATAAAATGAGCAACATAGAAAACTAGATAAGTAAAATGAAATAATTTCACAAGCAAAACTACCTACATATACTACTATACCATTATATGAGAAAAGTAGGGTTTGAAAAATGAATATTTCCTCAAAAAATATATATGAGAAAAATGAATATTAAGTGTGCGAAATAGAAACCTGGGCATACAACACATAGCTCTACGTGCACGTACACCTGGGTGCGTAGCATATAAGCTCAACAATAATTAATTAGCTTGTTTGGATTATTTATCATCTCAAAATTTGTTATTTTATATGCTTGAAATATTTGATAAATTTCAAATGTGTATGGGGGGGCATATATATAGATGATCCCAAAAAAACAGAGCATTTGCTAGCATTGGATGGTGCTCAAGAGAGGCTCCATTTGTTTGAAGCAAATCTCTTGAACGAAGGTTCCTTTGATTCTGCCATCTATGGATGTCATGCTGTATTCCACACTGCAAGTCCTGTCCTACCTTTTTCAACTAACCCTCAGGTTCTACTATTTTCTAAAACCTTTCCTCTTTTATTTTTATTTATTTTTTAGCTTCCTTAAATTACAATATTCAATTCACTTCATATATAGTTTTATTTATTTATTCCTAATTAGAATTGAATTTCTTATTAACAAAAAATGTTACTATGTATAACCCTAGAGTTACATGACTACGTGAGAAACATATAAGAAGATTACAAGTGATTTGTTTAGCATTGATACACCATTCTTTTTTCCAATGGAAGCATTAACTTATGATTAATGACCCTAATTTATGATTTTTTTTCATAAATTTGCACTCT
Source organism: Salicornia ramosissima (assembly GCA_951394345.1). Taxonomy (NCBI): domain Eukaryota; kingdom Viridiplantae; phylum Streptophyta; class Magnoliopsida; order Caryophyllales; family Amaranthaceae; genus Salicornia; species Salicornia ramosissima. The sequence continues at coordinate 58,061,059 of OX596236.1, read as the reverse complement.
AATATCTGGTTTCATTATTTATCTATTGGATACTCTGTCTATTTCACAATGATAGTTACATTTTAATACAAATCTTACGCGTATTTAAAAAAAAAAAATAGCAAACCAGGGTGAGATATGTGTGATTTGCATTAATGAGATTTTGGTCGTCAATTTATATTCCCACCTCTAATTTATGTGTGATTTTTCTATTTTTTTCCGTAGTATGTTGTTTGCAAGAGTTCAGGGTGTAGTCTCCAACAAGTTGTTTGGTATGTGAGAATTAGAGGTGGGAATGCGAGTTTTAATCCCAAATTGTTTAAAATAAAAGCTCATGTTTGCTAGGTAAGAATTGAATATTTGTTAGGGAATGAGAATGTAAATAAAATGTTTTTGTCCCACCATTTTATTACTGAGGGCGGGATTAGAATTGGAATGGACATTGACCAAGATGCCATTAATAAAAAATAATTAAAAAAGAGTAAAGGATAATAAGGATATTTGTACATCATCCGTATTGAAATAGATCGATGTAACTAACAAAAGAATTTTTTTATATCTCACAACAAAAATAACCCTTTATTGCATCTATTTAAAAACAAAGGAAGTGTAATTTGTACAAGACAATGACCATATTTTAATGTAACCCCACTCATCAATTAGTATTCTTAATCCTATTAAAATCCCCACACTCTGATTCCTACTTAACAAACGTCTCGTAAAAGCTTTTAGCTAATACTAGGGTTGTTCATTCAGATTGATCCGATCCAAAATTTCGGATATCTGATAAATTTGGATCGACCAAATTCGGATTGGTCTAATAGTCTGATAATTGGAATTAGTATTGATTTTGCCTTGTGTAATATATAGTATGTATCTGAATTTTTCAGGAAGAAGTGATAGTTCCGGCAGTAAAAGGAACTTTAAATGTACTTGGATCTTGCGCAAAAGCTTCAACAGTAAAACGAGTGATTCTCACATCTTCAGTTGCAGCAGTTGTACACACTGAGACACCTCTAACGGATGATACAATTGTTGATGAAACTTGGTTTTCTTCTCCAGATATTTGCAACCACAAAAAAGGGGTTTGTTCAAACCTTTCCTTTAACAAATAACTACGATACTCTCTTCTCCTATTTTTTTTGTGATTGCAAAAAAAGTTATAAACAGCTTAAAAAAAATACCTAAACATAACACTAGTAACAGTTGGTTTTGCACGTATTTTAATTTGTGCAAACAATTTAATGGTGTAAAAAGATGAATTAGCTAGTCAAAATGGTTTTAATTCAAACAAAAATGTGATTATATAATATAAGTTGATAATATTTAAATTATTTTGATTAATTTCTTCGTTTACACCCTTAATCGCTTACTTAAGATACGTACAAAATCAATTGTTGCTAGTATTATGTTATGGAGGTGTACATATTTAGATAAAGCTAACAAGATTATATATATAGAAGAATTTTCATAGTCAAAGTTTTTGTGCGCCCGTACCTAATATTCAGGACTTAGCAAACATTATTTTGGAGTATACCTAACAAATCGATCAGCCAGATCGTTTTGGTCAATCAAAAGGGTTTTGGTCATAACAAGTCTAGGGTCTAATCTTAATTAGGTTATTTAACGGGTTTCCATTTGGTTTTTTTCTTGTTCATAACCCACTTTTTCCTGATCAGTCTCCGAATGACCAACCAGTCGGGTTTATTTTTGCCATGTCTATACTATATATTTTGAAGTGAAGTTGTTTCTTTTGATTTGATTATGTAGGGATGCTATTTTGCTTCGAAGACATTAGCGGAGGATGCTGCATGGAGGTTTGCTAAAGAGAATAGAATTGACATGGTATCCATAAACCCGGCTGTTGTTATGGGTCCATTATTGCAGCCTACTATAAATATGACTACTTTGCTCTTTGTTGTCAACTTAATCAACGGTAATAATATTATAATAAATTAAGACAATACCTATATATATATTCTTATAAATTCTTATATACATCCGGATGTATGGTACATTCAGTGATAATTTTGCACATTTTGTAGTTTTTTTGTTCATTTATAATTTAAAATGAGCAATAAGACATATTGGATGTACATATCTCTACGTACATCCTCTTTTGTACATCTGGATGTATGATAGACCCATTGATATATTCTTTAAGCTTCGAAATGTGCTAATTAATTAATTAAATTTGGTGTTGTAAATATGAAACATTATAATTACAATAAGTCAATAATAATGTTGGTGCTATTTTTGGTATTATGTGTGCAAATTAATTAATTATAGGGCAAGAAAGGTTTCCAAATGGAAGATTTGGTTGGGTTCATGTTAAAGATGTTGCGGAAGCACATATTCGTGCATTGGAGATAACTTCTGCTAATGGGCGGTATATATTGAGCGAAACTACTGCACACGTTTCTGAAATTGTCCAAATCTTTCATGAGCTTTACCCTACTCTCAAACTCCCTCACAAGTAAGCAACCCTCTTTTACTCTCTTTATTATTGTCTAGTTTGTACTTGAACTTGTTTGCTAGGAAGTACGAACACATCTCCAATCAGACATACCTTGTGTCCGACACCGACATAGAATCGACACATGTATCCAAATTGAAACAATTGATTAAGCTTAATCAATTACATACCCTATAACTTTTAAGTTATTTATCTCGCTTTTATTATTTTTGCCTTTTAGGTTTTAAATAGTTTATACAGTAAATAACCATATTATCATCACCAAATTTGATATTTTCTTAATGTTCTATTGAAATTATATTAAATTTTTTATTATATTCCCTTATAGTTATCTTCAAATTTTCAGTAACTTTTTTCCGTACCCGTGTTGGTATTCGTTTTTGTGCAACCTAGCTTGTACGTGTATGTGTATATAGATAATGGCCAACATATCGTATAGGCGTGCATGGGTCACCTAGACCAGGCCAAAAAAAAGTCATGACATGCTGAACTCGTACAAAGTTTTGAAAAAGAGGGCTCATGCACAATTCGTTCCACGTTCTGTGTTGGGCTGACTCGTTTCGTGTCTTTCCTATAACTTAATTAGATCTATTTTTTATTTTGTGGATTTTTTTGCTCATAATGAGTGTGCCAACTCAAGAGGCGACCGTTCATTTTCGTATTAGGCTCATGCCAAGTTTGAAAAATGTTGCTCATGAATGACCCATGATCCATTAGTGTGTAGTGCCTTTCTTGTCATAGTGGCGGGTTCGTGTTGGGTTGGGCCCAACTCGTGTTGTGCCCCTCCCTGTTCTATAAAAAAAAAGTATGCCCTTATATAATTAATTAAAATATAAAACATTATACATATATTTTAAGTTGTAATGTACAATTTTCATAAACAAATATTATAAAATCTAGATTTTTTTTATTTTTTTTTTCAAAGCAATAGCCATTTATTTTAATATTACATATTACTCCCTCCGGCCCCTTTTGTTTGCAACATTTACTTTTTCACACCTCCCAACACACAACTTTAAATAAAAATATCTTTAAATACATATAATAAAAAATTATAAAAATTATAAATTAAAAAAGTACATATCGAGCCGAATCAAACGAGATCCCAATTGACTATATTTTTTCTTATGTGCATAAAATTAGAGAGAGTCAAAGTTGGTCAATAAACAGTGACAAAATTATACTTGTTGCAAAAAAAGGGGGACGGAGGGAGTAGAAAATTAAAATTTTGGGGCCTTTTATTTTTTATTTTTCATTTTAAGACCTTGTGAAGTTGATTTTTTTACACGCCCTTAAAGATAGCCCTGGCCCCTTGCCCATCTGGCTCTCTTGTGGACCCCCAAACCGACCTCTAGGTGTGTGTATTTAAAAGATGAAGGAGTGAAGTAATAATATTTCCTAATATGCTTATATGTACAGTGTGTCAATGAAATGTTGTTTGCATTGAATTTGTTGGTTACAGATGTGAGGATGATGAGGCCCCTGAGCCAAATTTCAGGTTTTCTAAGGACAAAGCTAAAGCATTAGGGATGGAATATATTCCCTTGAAAACTGCTCTTCAGGAAACCATTGAATGTTTGAAGGAGAAGTTCAAGATTGGTGTTTGATTTACGTACTACGAAGTGTATGTTAGCTAATGGTTTATGATTATATTGTTGTGCAAGTGAATGCACTTGATTGTAATAATTATATTGACCTTCTAATGTTTTCTTTTGGAAATCTTTGTTAATTAATTACTATCTTAGTTTTAGTAATTATACACTAGCGGACTAGCTTTATGTGCAAGGTATGCGTGCTTTAATGTATGAGTATATCTTATATAATAGACAGATTTATCAATATGGGTATCTAATTGTAGAGAATTTTTAAATATGAATTTTGGTGTTTGTATTGTATTTTTTTGAATTATATATTTTGTAATATTTTCATTTTAAAAAATAGAAAACTTTCCTTTTTAGTTAATATTATATAGTTTTAGCATCTAGAAATTTTTTAAAGGGTAGTTTAGACTTTTTGAGGGGACATCATGGCTCCCCCTAGACCATCAGCATTACCAAACCAATCTCTCTCCTTTCCTCCTTTTGACACATCATTTTTCAATCACTTTTTTATTTACACTCCTCAATTTTCAGTCACCCCTATGCATCAGTCAGTGTAACGACCCGTATTTTAGCAACGTTGTTTTCGGAGAAATCAACAACACGGATCATTAAAAACCGACCTATAATGATCAAAACTTAAAACGAAAGCGGAAGCTTTAACACTAGAAATCTTATTAAAACCAAACTAAAATTATTCCAAAGGTTCTCTTTAAACTACTAATAATACTATTACAACTTACAAGCTACGAATACTAACATAAGACTAGGACTAGTACTAAATGGGTTGCTAAACTGCTACGCTTGCTCGCTCAAGAGACCCAACCATAGTAAACCCAGATTTACTCAGCTTCGTTACCTGAAAAGGTATAGGGGATCCACAGTCAGTGGGGAATAATTAGAATGTTCTACATAATCGTAGAACGCAATCAATTATATAATATACAGAACATAGCACACTCATCACATAACAGTATCATGGTTACATATTCGAATCATAATTCACAAGAACACATCACACAATCAGATGCGCAGGGGAACAAACCTAACATAACTAAACCAACTCTCCAGCTAGGGTCACCTCAAAACTCTAGACTCCATAGACTGTGTCAACTCATCTTTCATCATTCCATTTATTATCTTTCATTGGTCCAACTTCAACGTACAACAATCACACTCCATTGTTCCAATGGTTCAACTTCAACGCACGACAAACGTGTTTCATCGTTCCATTGGGTCAACTTCAACATACGATTATTGCACTCCATTGTTCCATTTATCCTTTAAATTATTTTCTATTGGTCCAACTTCAAACGTACAACAGTTGCACTCCACCATTCCAATGGTCCAACTTCAACGTACGACAAATGTAGTTCATTGTTCCACTGGTCCGACTTCAACATACAACTGTTTCACTCCATTGTTCCATTACATTATCTTTCATTAACCAATTTATAATCTTTTTTCCTCAATATTTACTAGCCTTTGTATGCACGTTTTGCGAGCAATTATATTTTAAATGTATATTTTAATTTGTACAAAATTAAAAATAAATGTTGTTTGTTCAAAATTTTGAAATATTTTTCAAATTCACATAACTATAAACAAAATTTTTCTATTTCATCAAGATATCCCACAACAATGAACAAAAGAAAATGTTAATTTACTATATTCTATCGGCTATCAAATTTTTATGTGACAAACTATATCAATATGGGTGTTTATTTATAGAGAATTCAAAATTTTATTTTTTGTTGTTTTTATTTTATTTTTACGAATTTTATATTTTGTAACATTTTAATTTTAAAAAATTCAAAAATAGTAATAAATGTTCTTAATAATTATGAGTGATGTTAATTGAATATTTGGAAACTTTTGAGGGGCAAGATGGACTTTTCTAGGGGGACACTATGGCTCCCCCTTGGCTTATATAATAGAGATTATGTATTTTATATGGTGCTCATACCGGCTGTCAATTCCTTAATTATGGCATAACTGTTCGTCAATTCCAATTATCAGTATATGCCGGCCGTCAATTCCTTAATTATGGCGTAACTGTCCGTCAATTCCAATTATCAGTGTATGTCAGCCGTCAATTCCTTATACCCGGTAGAGTATACCATAATTGGAAGTACTAGGTGACCGTAATTGGAACTGAGACGTTCGAAGTCTCAGGAAAGAGAGGTGCGGCACGTATATCGGCTATCTTAAATACCAAGTCTTTCCTAGCTAGAGATCGAAACAAGACAATGGTCCTCTTACTCTGTTTCCTTTCCTTCATTATTATATTATTATTATTTTATTTAAACTCATAACTTTGACTCTAAGTCACCCAACTTATCACTTAGTCAACCCAAGGTCAAACATTCTAACTTTTACTTCTAGACTTAATAACAACTTAGACAATCATATCAATTCACAATCATCAATACACACGGCAATTTCATAAATAAATAATAAACAAAAATATAATTCAAGAATTTAATTAATTAATTCTAAACAATAATTATATTAGACCAACTTCATAAAAATCCATGCTTTAATAATAATTTAAGATTTAATTAATTAATTCAAATAAAAATAATTAAAATAGATTAACTTTATAAAAATCCAACCTTTAAACATTGATTAAGAATTTCGAACCAAAATTCAAGGATGATAATTATCACATTCGACATTCATCATAATCAATCAAGATTCATGGCAAGAAGGCCAAGAACATACTTGGAACATAAAATCATGACAAACATTAAATAAAATAACATAGAACTTGTAAACAATTCGGCCATCATGGATTTATCATCAAAAAAATAATTTTAATCTATTCTAAAATTATTCTAAGCAATTCTAAATTGTGCTATGAATTATATAATTAATTGATTCTGGGGAAAAAGATGAGTTTTTTATTTGTAGTTTTTATTTGTAGTTTAGTTTTTTTTTTATTTGTAGTCTAGTTTTTATTTGTAGTTTAGAATTGAAAAGAAGAAAATAAAAACAAAGGGGACGGCTAGGGAAAATAAAAATAGAGTTTTTAGGTTTTAAACAAAGTATATGTAATTGGATAATTAAGGTAAATAAATAAATTAAATTAAATTAAAATATAGGAAAGGTCGGTTAGGAGGGAGTCAAAGCAAGGGCTTTGGGCTGATCAATTAAATAAAAATTAAGTCTTTGGGCCCAAATCGAATAATTCAGACTTTAAGGCTTAATACTGCACGAAATTTTACGGCCCAAAAATCCGGGTCATTACAGTCAGCTTCCCCAAAACATTCTCTCTTACTTTTCCATGGCCCACCATATATATTTTTTTATATTTCAATCCAATTAACTAACAAAAAAAAATACACAAAAATAAACCTTACCATTGAAATCAGCAAGCATGGCCCCACGCGTCAGCTCCCCAAATATTGAGCTCCTCCCAATTATATCTACATCGTGGTCGGCCGGTTCTCCCCATATTATCAGTTGCATTTTACATCAATGGGTAACCCCAATTAGGTCCGTTTACTTTGGTATAAAACGTTTTCGACCTAAAATGATTTTCCATGAAAAACATTTTACATTGGAAAACTCATTTTCATAGAAGTTTTACAATGTTTACTTGCATGGAAAATACATTTTACTCCCAAATTTGAGGGAAAATGTTTCCACTATGGTGTAAAATGAGTTTTCACTCTAAATTTTACATTTTATTTTTTTACCCAAAGTAAACGATGTAAAATGGGAAAACAATTTTCAAAGAAAACATTTTATGCTCTAGTAAACGGAGCCTTAGTCCCCTACTCCCCCATATCACTTTGGGGAGGTAAAAAAACCATTGATGTGGATGCTCTTAGCTCATATAATAGAGATCTATTTTAGGATAATTGAAGTTGTAATGTTTTCAAAAATATAGTAAAGGGAAATGCGAACAATTCTAATTTAAAGCATTTCAATTTTATAATTTTTAGAAAAATAATCGAAAAATGTATTAGCTCCTTATCAATTATAAAATAGAGTCAAGTGAAATTTCTTTTTAAAAAAAGTCAATCTAAATCCAATAATTAACTCAATACAGATGAAATTAATAATATAATTTGACAAATAGGTCTGGGCCTTGCCCAACATGGAGGAGTGCAAGCTCACCTTATAAGAATGAGGAGGTAGTTCCACTCCTCGACCTTATTAAGTGAACACAACGGCCCTTATTATTTTTCAATGTGGGATTCATCCATTCCCAACACTCTCCCTTAACTCATTCATCAATATTCTATGTGGGAGTGTGGGACAAATCTTACACTCACATGTGAGTTGTTTATGGGCTCAAAACTCCTCCTCACATGTGAGTTGTCCATAATCTGGCCTAAATTACCATGGCAAACGGGCTTGGGCCGTGCCCGCCATGGGGAGTGCAAATCCAATTTACAAGTACAAGACCAAGGAGGTTCTACCTCAAAGTCATATGTCAATAATGGGAGTAACCCCTTCGGCCTTAGCGTTATAAATTAGACATAACTCTTATTATCTTCATTGTGGACTTCATTCCCAACATAATTATACCAATTTTTAAAATACCCAATTTGATTGGCTATAAACTATATTTATTTTAATTTTCCACCAAAAAACAAAAGAAGTGCTGACTATACTAGCTTAGTATAATTTCAATTTTCGAAACATTAAAACTATAACTTTCAAGTATTTCAAAATATATTACACTTCTACTCATTTTGCCAACCATGATGATTATTAGCTACTTGTTCTACTTAATACACTTGCAAAAGTCCAAAAGTAAATAATAAATCGAACCGACGGCTCGTTTACATTAGCTGAATAGAGATGAATTTAACTGAACTGAACTTAATAGAGATGAACTGAACTGAACTGAACTGAATAGAAGTGTATTAATTGAACTTAATAGAGATGAATTGAACTGAACCGAATTGAACTGAACCGAAGTAAACAAGCCCGAATAGAGTATTATTATTGTTTTTTGGTGCAGCAATTTAATGTCTCCAAAAGTTGATGCAAAATTATTTATATATATGCAAAATTATTTATATATGTATATAAAGAAAGGAATTTGTAGTCCTTTATTACCAAATATAATGATGAACTCGTCCAAACAATCAAAATAAGGACCAGCAGAAACACTGCACTTGAAGGTTGTTACTTGTTAGCCGTGGAATACTTAAGAGCAATAAAGGAATGCTTTCTATTAGATTAATTGCTTGTTTGTAAGTTTTTGGAAATTTGATAGCAATGTTTATCTACTGTCGTTATTACGGAGGATGGGCTGACATAAGTTACGCCACCCCCACAATTACACTTGCTATCAACTTAACAAATAACAGAATTTTCTAAGTATTTAACATGTTGAAGAATATACCTCCAAAATTCACCACATGTATGATGCTAACTTATATATAAGCTTGGTATGTTACATTTTACATTACCAATTGGTTTTATAATGAAACCTCTACCAGAATTGTATAGTCCGAGTCTCCTCCGGCCTAAGCTCGCAACTAAGCCCAATGAAGTTTAATATAAGATAAAGTTACTAAATTCATGGACATATGGTCGGAGTTTCCTCCGGCCTAGGCTCGCAAATAGGCCCATTGAAGTTTAATATAACATAAAGTTACAAAATTCAGACCAACACATGCTTAGATCAGCTGATAAGGGAGTTGTTCTAGCTTAACCAAGGTCTCGGGTTCGAGCCTTGGGAACGCAACAGCTTGTGTTGGGAGAGCTTTACCCCCAATTGGGGCCTGACCCGGCTCGAAACCGGATTAGTCGGATCCAAAATGGATTTCGGAAACCGGATAAGAAACCCCTTTCAGTTACTAAATTCAGGGACACATGGTGGGAGTCTCCTCCGGCCTAGGCTCGCAACTAGGCCAAGTGAAATTTAACATAACAGATAAAGTTACTAAACTCAGAGAATATAAAATATAAACATGGGCGTACCCATACATATACACAAAGACGTAGAATATAATTAAATCCGGCATATATCCGATGTAGATATAAATAGATAGGTATGCGATGTCATGGGCAATACTAATGAATATTACTCCATAGTCCATACGTATGATACTGATAACAACTAGAGTTAAGAACTTAAGATGAGTAGCAATATATCTTTAGATTGACTCTAGCAAACTTATGAGCTAGGTTGCTGCTATTTTTTGGAAACTAGAATTGCTAAGCTAGCTAGCTCGATATTTATTTTAAAAATAAAGTGTATCATATAAATAGGTGAAACGAATGGTGTGACTTTTTTTTTTTTTTTTTGTCTTTTTGCATAATGTTAGATTTTTCAATACTTCATGAGGAATTGAGGACTAATCATTGTTCGTGTAAAAGAAAAAGAAATTACTTGTATTTTACTCATTTTAGTTGTATATACATATTTTTTTTTATTTTTTTTTTAATTAACAGTGCTACTTTATCTTCAATGGTTTTTTAGATCCTCAATTAGAAATGGGATGTCAAATAGTAAAACTAGGTAGCTAGTAGAAATATAATATGCTTATTTTGTAACTGAATTCTCGCAACAATTGTACTTTTGTCATTGTTCATATTTTCATTTTGACTATAATTTGTGACTTACACATGCAAAAAAATATAGTTATATGGGGTCTTATTTGATTCGTATTAACTGATAATTTATTTATTATTCAGTGTTTATAATTATACAATATATATAATTAGAAATTTTAATCTTCAAACTTTATTCTCGACATAAGTAAAAATGACAATTGTTGCAAGAATTTAGGTACTTAAGAATTATACATATAACACACATTATAATTTTTTTTTTAAAAACAGGTGATTTAGTACTAATTTAGAATAAGCTTTTTTTTTCATATGACTAATAGCTAAATTATTGTATGTCTGGATAGGAGGAAATGGAGTGAAAGGAAATTAAAGAAATAGAGCCCATTTTGTACATTATTACTGTATGTAATTGAAGATGGAATTGACCCGTCTAGACTCTAGACTTGAGTCTTGGCATGAAATATAATAACCCAATAACCAAAAAATCAACTAACATAATTGACTAGTTGTTAAGAGTTGAATTATGTAACACATTCATCATAGGTTTAAGTTATGGTATCAAGAATAACAAAAAATAAGGCATAATATGGATACTAGTTAGGCTCTATTCTTTAGGATTGAACTGATCTGATCTGATCTGAACTGATCTAATTAGGTGGGGTATTATTTTGTGAGAGTATAATATTAAAACAAAGCTGAACTGATCTGATCTGATCTGCTTATTGTAGCTTTTAAGTAAAAAAAAAAAAAAAACAATACATTATCATGCATATTGACATAGTCACATATTATTGTGTTGTACTATAAACTCGAACACTTTTTTTTTGGGGAAAAATACATGATAGGAATTAGGACCCAATACGTACATTAAATTATTTCGAACCAAGTGAAAATTGTTTTAAGCGTTTGAGGCATGCGAATATGTGGGATTTGAGTTATGCTTGAGTAGTTGTGTGGCCCTTAATAAAATTTACTCCAGTGTAGCACATAGTTAGTGGACCAAACCTATAGCTAGCATCCAACCGCACCAACCTAGCACGAATGCACGATACATGGCTAGCTATAGCCTTAGGTAGTAGTTAGGTAGATAATCTTTAATTTATGTTAAATTTGATAGAATATTATAAAACGAGACTGGGAACCCAATATAAAGGAGAAAAGTTCATTCAGTAACTTACAAGTTGAAGGAGGGCCATTTTTAAAATCAATTGGTAATGAGAAGAGTAAATTCATCCTCGACCTATAAATTTGTTTATTCTCTTCTCTTTTTCAATATACATGAGACATTTACTAGTATACACATATATAAGGTTCAACATTTTAGACTCTCTTTTTTTGCCCCATTCATCTTTCCAATCTTTAGAGACATAATTTTAAATGAAAAAATCTTTATTAGGTACATAAAAATGTGAAAAAAAAAATTATATATGAAAAAATTACACATTAAGGGGAATCAAAAGAGATTTCATCTAACTATATATTTTCCATCCTATGTAAAACACTAGAGAAAGTCAAAGTGGTCAAATAAACGGTTGTAGTATTTCTTATAGTGAACAAAAGGGTCGAACATAGTAGTAGCCCAAAAACTGCATATTTGTAGGTAGATAAAGGCGTATGCACGATGTGTATCGTGTATACATGTTCTTTGGTAATTTATCTTTTACATCATGTTATTTGATATTTAATAAGCTATTGATAAGTTGTCAGATCAGTTTATATAATTTCTCATTTCCATTATACACGTGTTCATTAGTTATGTTTAGGGGTGTCAAAAAAAAAACGTAACCGTTAACCGTTGAGGGAAGTTGGTGGTTGACAAGAATGGAACAAAAGCCATGTAAATATGTAATGTACGACTAGTAGCGTAAATAAACTGTTGAACCCAATATGCTACACTAGTGAGTGTCCCACATCGGAAGATGAAGAGAGACTAAACTAACTTATAAGTCTAGGAGTTACTCATCCTATTACCAATTGGTTTTAGGATGGAACCTCATATGGCTTATAAGTAACCAAACTCCCAAAGAAGATTTGTTTCTAATTACCTTTATTTCTAATTTTAATTCACTTGAATTGATTGTCCTTGTAACCTTTATTTCTATACTACTATACTAATTGAATTGATTTATTTATTCTAATAATTTTTTTAGTTCTTTTTTGTTTTAGATTTCTCGGTTTCCGCTTTGTTTTCAATTTTCCAGATTTTTTCATAGACCTAGATGACATGCAACCTACAATTGTATGGATGTACTTAGACCTGGTTATTGGACATGATAGCCCAATAGGAATGCAATTAGGGTCAAATTAATATTCCGTAGAATATTTACTGGACATGGACATAGCCCTGTTCTTTTGAACTTAAAAGCTACAGTAATCAGATCAGATCAGATCAGTTCAGCTTTGTTTTAATATTATACTCTCACAAAATAGTACCCCCACCTAATCAGATCAGTTCAGATCAGATCAGTCCTAAAGAACAGGCCTAATAAGTTTTCCAAAAAGAATCTTTTGTCAAAAATAATTACATTTATATAATTGCATGTATACAATTGTTTTCACATTTATTTATATTTTGACTGCTAACTTCCCACTATTGACCTGCAATCTGTCTTGATCCGACCCATTATTGATCCTTTTAACTGACCCTAACCCAACCCGGCCAATAAGCATGTCTAGATTTTTTATATTTTTGAGGGGGAAGTTTAGGTGCACTTGATGTGCACACTAGCACGCACTACAATATTTAATTTCTTGTAATGCCAATAAGCAAGTCAGAACCAAAATACTCAATAAACCTATATGACTCGATCATCTCTACAGACTACAATATTAAAGGGTCTGCACTCTGCACTCAGCTATTACACTAGCTACAGTAACTCTGTAAGTTATGGCGGATTTGATCGATACATAGACGATATTAGATAAGAAAATCATAAGATTGTCCAATAGGATAACATATTGATAATTTTGAACTTTTTTTTTTTGCATGAAAATATACTAAAGCTACGTTTGCTAGAGCGTCAAGAGCGAAAAATGTTTTCCTTTAAAACAACTTTTTCAGTTTATATCGTTCATTTTGGGAGAAAAAATAAAATGTAAAACTTAGGGCGAAAACTCATTTTACACCCTATTGGAAACATTTTCCCGCAATTTTGGGAATAAAATTATTTTTCGTGCAAGTAAACATTGGAAATTTCATATGAAAATGAGTTTTCCAGTGGGGAAAATCATTTACATCGAAAATATTTTACATCTAAGTAAATGGGTCCTAAATGATGGTCTTATCTTATACTACTTGTTCCGAGCCCACCAAAGTGGTCAGCCCAAGATAAACGGACCCAAACCCCAAACCCGATTCTATTAGGGTTAGGGACACCTCAGATTTGCAATTGCAAATGACATGATGACACGTATCATGGGCCAAACCCACATGTCAAAACGGCTGACTCAGCTTAAACCCTAACCAGGTAACCTACGCCTATAAAAGGAACAGTCAAAAACCACTTTTCAAATACGCAATAAAGAACACACAATTCATAATACTCCGATTCCATACTTTTGACTCCTTAATTCGATATCTGACTTAAGAATCGGATGGGCGGCGTTCTCGGGTTCAACTTTCGGGTTAGAAACCTTTCACTGTTTTGCAGGACTAAACCCTAACGAGATGCAAACGGAGTCAACCTCAGCACGTTAAAGATTTTTGACTATATTGAAGAAGTTCCAGAACAGGAACACTATCAATATCATATTAGATACTATCAATATTATATTCAAATAATCTTAGATAAAGGGGTGTTTTATTTTCTTTTTCCCATAAATTGAACCTAAATAATCTTCAGCTATGATTTTTCCCATAAATTGTCAAGATTTATATACAGTGATCCCAAAATATGAAATTATAGCTAGGGAGTGATCGGCAAATCCTAGGGTTGTCAACCCTCCTAGCTAGCTTAGTATTAATTTTTCGCTAGTCAATATATAGTAAATTAAAACATTAATTTTATGAAATTTCTTTCTCTAATTTATTGCATATATCTTAGTATTATCTTATTATAATGCATGTAAGAGAGTTGACAACTCTGATGATTCGTCGAACATTTTCCCAAAATGCTTATATACAACTAGAGGTAAGTGACCTTGGTATTGGGTTGAGTCGGATCGAGTCGGGTTCGTGTCAACCAATTTATATAAACGGATTGATGAAATGCATTGGCTCTAAACTGACCCATGTGGTAAATGGGTTGTGTTGTACTGTGTTGACTCGCTTATTTGAACAGGTGATCAAAACCCCTCAACCTTAACCCGTTAATATTGAGTAGGTTTCGCACGCAGGTTGTGTGTATTTTTGTATATATATTAATTAATTTGACAATTCCATACGATGGTGTCGTGTCATTTGCCATATCAACTCGTTTACATAAACGGATTGAAACCCCTCAACTCTAATCCGACATGTTTAATAAAGGTGTGGTATTGTGTTAACCTATATACTTAAACAGGTCAAACCCATCAACCTAAACATGTCATACAATAACGAGTGAATTTCATGTCGAGCAGGTTAGCAGGTCTGTGTCAACAAACTTTAATTTTCTACTTTTCATTCTATACAACCATCCATAGGCAGTAAAATGAAAGCGAGGTTTCTTTAATAATTTTCAGTAGTATATATAATATATAGTTACAAGTTCCCAACATACAGTTGTCAAAGTCTTAAACATTGGTATAAAGATCAGAGGAGTGAATTGAATAATAGGAAGTCACTATATATATATATATATATATATATATATATATTTAATGCTTGAGCTTTTAGTTGGTGGGTGCATGCATGGAGTCTAGTAATTTAATGAACCTTAGCTTAGCTTTATTTTTCACTTTTCTCCTGTTTGTATATAATAACCGTGACCCTCAGCTCTCTTTAGTTTATTCATTCATTCGTTGAACCATATATATATATATATGAAACTATAGGATATATATAGTAGCTAGCTAGCTAGTTTTTTTATACTTTATTCTTCCGATCCACCTAAAGGCCAGGTATTATTATTGAAATATATACATTTATATTCATAATATAATATAAAGATAGCCAAAAAATAAATAAAGAAGTAATGAGTTCGAAAGAAGGAGAAGAGAAGAAAGTATGTGTAACAGGTGCATCGGGTTACATTGCTTCATGGATTGTTAAAGTCTTGCTTCATCGCGGTTACACTGTCAATGCCACCGTTCGCAGTTTAAGTATGCATCTTTCTCTCTTTATTATTATTATTCTTGTATTTCTTTCTTCTTCTTTTTTTACTTTGCTTTGCTATTTAGTATTCTATATCATTTAGTTGCTGGTAATAAATTATAGTAATAATAATGTATTTCAAGTGTAATTTTGTTAAGGAATAAACTTATAATCCTCGTGAATAACATATTTTCATTCTCGAGTTTGATTTTTTTTTTTTTCATATTTTCTATTACATACCATTGGGGAGGTGCAGTGGTATTGGATGGGAATAGATATTTGTGAAAAAATAGATAAATTAGAGTTAAGCTAACACCAACATTCGAATAAATATTGATTTTCTTTCCAAATTTACATAATTAATTTATTCCCACTAACATCAAAAAAATGACTCCACACATACACACACACAAGCTACCAAACGGACCATATAATTTTTTTTTTAAAAACCCATGTTGATCATCTAATTGATGAATAATATTTTGGAAGTTTTGTTTGTTGGCTTAAAAAAGGATAATTAAATATGGAGCATTGGACTGCACATAAAAGGCTAATTTAAGACTAGAAAATAATTATTACTCCTTTTATTTTTATATCGACATATAAAAAGCTAACACTGAATTTAACAAGTTAAATCAAGTAATGCAGGGTCAACATGCAATTCTTGTTCATCCATGGTATCTGGAAAAATCAGATGTCTTGGGGATCAACTCGCCCAAGCTAATTAAGTAACTTGACAACATGCATATACAGATATACTTATATATTTATATGTAGCTTGGCTATTATGAGTCTCAGGGAAAATCAGGTTGGTGTTTTAAAATAGAAAATAGAGACAAAAAAAAAAAATGGAGATGATTATAATAACTCAGTTGAGAAGGCCAGGGTTTTTTTGTTTAATTAAATTATAAATTGTTGGACGATCATAAGTCCATAAACAGTAATATTCAAATAGTATAAAACACGCAAA
This sequence comes from Salicornia ramosissima, assembly GCA_951394345.1. NCBI lineage: Eukaryota > Viridiplantae > Streptophyta > Magnoliopsida > Caryophyllales > Amaranthaceae > Salicornia > Salicornia ramosissima. The sequence continues at coordinate 58,044,263 of OX596236.1, read as the reverse complement.
TTATTATATGGTCCCAGGACCATGTAGGTTTCTGTGGTCCCTGACCAAAACGATGTAGTTTAGGAGTAAAAAATAAAAAATAAAATAACAGACTTCCTACTTTCAAGGATTCTATTCTGCAAATAGAGTGAAAAGTATATGCTTTTAATTACGTATCAAAAAACTAATTAGTAGATAACAACTAAAATCTTCGCTTCCACTACCCTAAGAACATTTTGCAAATACATTCTATGGTTACCTGCACAGGCTAATCTTTTACTTGTACTCAGTATTAAAATAAATGAATATTCATTATTAAAAAAAATGAATATTCAGTATTAAAAAATGAATATTCAGTATTAAAAAATGAATAATCACTTTAATTATCGCAAAAGTGAATGTAAATTCAGGTTCTTTGTGGTAAAATGAATATTTAGTATAACAAAATGAATATTCAGTATTAGAAAATGAATATTAAATTTAGTCAGTACAAAGTTTATTGTTGGTTCAGGTTCTTTGTGATAAAATGAATATTCAACATTAACAAAATGAATATTCAATATTAAAAAATGAATATTCAATATACAATAATTAATATTCATTTTAATTGTTGCCAGCGTGAATTTAAGCTCGGATTTTTTGCGGTAAAATGAATATTCAGTATTAAAAAAATGTGAATATTTAGTATAAAAAATGAATATTCAGTATTAAAAAATGAATATTCATTTTAGTTGTTAAAACTGACTCGTTGACCCGCGAGACTATAATTGTTCTATGTGCTCCCGGGAGCATTGTATACTGTAGTATAAAAATAGTTTTAAAAAAAATGAAGCTTTTAGTTTTTTTTTTAAATTGTGGTTAAAAAATGAATATTATAGTGTACAAAAATGAAGATTAAAAATTTTTAAAAAATGAAGATTGTAGAGTAAAAAATAAAGATTCCCAGGACCACAAAAAGCTACGTGGTCCTGGGAGCACTATATAACAATTGTATAAAACATGCATAGGTCAACTCCCTACTTTTAGGGGGGTTATAGGATAAGAGGCTTGGGATTATATTTATATTTATATCTGATCATGATTGAGCTTCTACGTACCACAGTATATACCACTCTCTGGTGGCCTACGTCCTGCATTAAATATTAATATGGGAGGAGTAATAAACATATATACAACTACTTGCATAAGATTTTTTTTATTTTTTATTTTTTTTGTTTTCTGTCACTTAAATTTGTTACGACAAATTAAGGTCCTTAATTTGTGACTTAATACTCTCCATTTCTTAATTACAAGAAATGAAAAGTCTATTTTCTTAAGCAATGATTGAGGATAGAAAATTAAGATAAAGAAATGGAGAAGATCCTAACACGTAATTTGTGGACCAGACGAGCTTGTCTAATGTTTATATAAGCAAATTTTTTTAGCAAAAGTTATAACTTTTAACACAACATATGCCTAATTAATTCTGTACTATAAAATTTACTCGTATATATTTATGCTAATTTAAAAACTTGCAATATTTTAGCTTCAAATTCTCATTAAATGATCTGATAAGTGAAATGATATTGAAAGATATGTTGACATTATTCAGAAGTTTTTATGTAGTGGGTGTTTGGTGAGGAGAGGATTGAGGCATATAAAGAGGTTTGGAATGACACGTTGACTCTCAATATTCTAAATGGGATGTTTGGTGAAATAGAGCGAGTAAAATGAAAAAAGCTAGTATATGAAGCTTTTTCATTAGAGGATTGAGTCATCTTACATTATTTGGAAGTAAAACTCTAATTAATCAGCTAAATTTACCAAACAAGTTAATACAAAATAACTTTTCAAATCAGCAGTCAATTCTTCTGAACAGAAAATGAAAACTCTATCAGCAAACTCTAAACTCTAATAGCTAAACTCTAAATTCTGTTTGCCAAACATTTAACATCCTTCTAAAAATGATACTCTATAATATTATATATATATATATATATATATATATATATATATATATATGTAGCCCTTAGCCTTTTCCTATAGTTTTATCATCTTTTATGGCAATCTTCTTTATATTAATTGGCTAATTAAATGATGGTCTTTTTGCAGCTGAAATTATGCTTTATATTTTGTACCAAACCTCTTTTTCCCGGGTTATAAATCAATTAAAGACAGTTATATATAGGTGTCTAACTGTCTATACCACGGATGACATGAGACCACATCTTCTATCTAAGCTAGCAAGTACTTAATTGTTGAATAACATGTCTATTTTAAAGTGGTTGGGAATCACATGCATTTAACTATACAATACAATGATTTAGCCCATTACTTTGATTCTAGAATTGGGCCGTGTCATGAGCCATGGCCCATAACTGAAATAAAGCTACTTCTGTACTTAAATTGCTTTTAATGCATCTTTAGTATGAATCACAAGCTAAGATATAACTAATTACTTGACACAAAATTATACTCATTTCATGCTTGATCAACAAGGATAGCTCTATCATAAGGATTGATGATGGTTTGAATTGGATTAGGGTAAAATGATGAACTATCTAGTCGAAATTGAACGGAATATAAATCCAAAAGAACGTAGCCTTAATAATGCATCTGTTTGATTATGTTGTACAGATGATCCGAAGAAAATAGATCACTTGCTTACATTGGATGGAGCAAAGGAGAGACTCCACTTGTTTGAAGCTGATCTTATGAAAGAAGGTTCATTTGATTCTGCTATGCATGGATGTCATGGTGTTTTCCATACCGCGTCTCCGGTTAAACTGGACACCTTAAAACCTCAGGTTGATCATTGATCTCATGATTATTTTTCCTATGATCAAAATTTTTGGTTAATCTTATTTTTCGAACTTCTGCAATCACAAATTAAAACTTACCCCAATTACATTAGCAGTTATTTTCACTATCAAGAGGTAACTATTATTGTCTGTTTGATTTTTGGTAATAAATTTTAGTAATGGTAATGGATTTAGAGTGTTAATTTTGTTAAGGAAAAATCTTATAATCCCTATTGAAAACATATTTTCATTCCCAAGCTTGAATTTTTCTTCTTATTTTTTATTACCATCTATTATCATTGGGGAGGGTGGTATTAGATGAGAATGAATATTTGTGAAGAAAATTAGATAAATTGGTGTTAAACTAGAACTACCATGGGAATGGATTTTTATTTTCCTTGTAAATTTAGTTATAAATTCATTCTCATTACCACCATTTATAATCGGCTACCAAACCGACAATAAGTGCTTTTGAGATAATTTTTTAGTCTTTTGTACATTAATTAACCACCGACCTCTTATTTCAGGAAGAACTAATTGATCCAGCAGTAAAGGGAACTCTGAATGTGCTGGCATCCTGTGCTAAGTTTCCAACCATCAAACGGGTCGTTTTGACGTCTTCAATGTCTTCTGTTCTTCTCACTGGTACACCTCTGACGGCTGAAACTGTAGTTGATGAAACATGGATATCTCTCCCAGAAATATGTGAAAAATTACCAATGGTACGGTTTGTATAATTACTCTCCCACAATATTATATTACTGATCAGATCAGCAAATATCCGTTGAAACAAACGTAGCCTTACTTCAATTTTACGAGTAGCTAGTTTGAATACTAGTTAGTTAATAATAGAGAAAAGATTATAACTTGAATTGGTTTTGAATACAGAAATGGTATCTTCTATCAAAGACACTAGCTGAAAAGGCTGCTTGCAAATTCGTGGAAGAGAATGGTATTGATATGGTGACGATAAACCCAGCTGTTGTGATTGGTCCCTTACTTCAACCAACAATGAATGCTAGTGCTTTTGCTGTTTTAACCTTGGTCAATGGTATGAATATCTTGGATGCTTTCTTTGATTTTTACTCTACTATAATTATTTTACTCATTATTACTTCATATGTTCATCAGCTGTTGAGAGTATAATTCACATGTTTTTCAAATTGAAATATTGAGGAGAAGATGATCAGCATATATCGATCGATTGGCTAATACGATATATATGGTTAAGATGGAATAATCTTATTGGATTTGTGTGTGTTCTAATTATGTCCGTGTGTGAGCCCATGTAAACATATTACGATTTGACAAACATTTTAACTACACAATTGTAACCTTATACTATAAATTTTAACTTTTTACATAACTTTTTAGCGGTAAATAAAAATAAAAATTACGGCAATAAGCTAAATGATTGCAATTTTAAGCAAAAAGATATTATGCCAAATATTGAGACGGATTGACAAGAAATTAAACTTGTTACTTAATTTTTAAGCAAAAGAATAAATTAAAAATCACGAAATAGTATTTTAAGGATGAGTTCTCTTCAAATTATTAGACCAAAACTTATCTAAACTTAATAAATCTGGTTGAGCTTATTGGATTTGATTGGACCGGATTAGCCATGACAATTGGACCTGATAACACCTAATTAGACTGAACTCTAAAAATGAGTTATTTTTGGAGAAATTGCAGGATCAGAGACCTATCAAAATGCAACCTTTGGATGGGTCCATGTTAGAGATGTAGCAGAAGCCCATGTCTTAGCATTTGAGGTTCCTTCAGCAAAAGGGAGGTACATCTTAAATGAAAGTGTTCATCATATTTCAGAAATTGTAAACATCTTAAGAGAGATTTACCCTAATCTCAAACTCCCTAACAAGTAAGTCATCCCTTTTTTTTTTTTTTGTGCATTATTGGCTAATCAGGGTCGTCCCGTAAATTTTAGGGGTCTTGTTCTAAAAATTGAAATTACGCCCTAAAAAACAATACATTGTTTATAATTTTGGGGCTCTTTTTATAATGAGAAAAGGAATAAGCATTAATTTTTGAAAATATTTTTTTTAAAAAAAAAAAAAAAAACCAAAACTTTGGGGCTCTTTTCATTTTTGGGCCCTGTGCAGTATGGCTCTTTGCAGAGCCCTAAAAACGGTCCTGAGGCTAATTGTACTTTCTCATAGGCTAATAACCTTGGCCTTTTATTTTTGGACTGTTATAGGCCTGCAGATGACAAGCCATTTGATCCAGCATACAAAGTTTCTAAGGAAAAAGCAGAGAGCTTGGGCATCAAATACACTCCCCTGAAAGACACCCTCAAGGAAACTGTTGACTGCTTGATTGAGAAGAAGTTCATTAGTGTTTGATATATTCAATGATTCTTTAATTTCAAGTTATATTATATCTTAATTTGAGCATAAAATATAAGTACTATATATCAATAAGCTAGTGAATTTTTATGTGTTCTACACAGCTTCTATTGCATCTATACACAATGTACTAACAAGTTAAATGTGTAATAATAAGACTTGTCTTGTGCTAATTAAACCTAATTGGAAATGCTTGTTACGTCACTGCATTACTGATAAAATTCATTGTAAATTGTCATTTTTTTTTTAATTTCTTGCAACCTCTATCCAATCTCAAGAAGTAATGCAAGTGACCTAAGTCTATATTAAGATTCAATATCCTTCCTGACTTAATTAATTTGATCTTGTGAAGTACCGGTCAAGCAGTCACTAGTATATATCATCAGGATATTACAATTAAAATTAGAAATTCATCTTCAAGCACTCTTGTAAACATAGAATAATCTTGATTGCTGAAAGCCTGACCTAAACTTTCAAGAAACACGTTGAGCTTTTTATTCAATTGTCTAGGTACATGTTTCAAACGATTTTAAAAAAATTCCAAGTATGCAAATATGACCTTACTTAGCTTTTGTATATCCAAAAGGAGGGAGCATGTAGACATTATAGAAATACATTATTGACGACCAATTGAATTGCCACATAGGCCAGTTCCTTGCAATAGCAAAAGTAAAAGTAATTACAATTCTAATAGTGGCAAGCTAAGTTTTACAACAACAAAGAAGGTTTGATTGAAATCTTATCCTTTTATTTGTTGATATCCAGTAGCCAGTAACCTTGACTTGTATCTTTCGATTGAACCAATTGCTTTCTTTCCCTTAAGTAATTTAGTCAATGACTATGCTTTGTTTTCTTCCAAAGCATTTATCGCCTTTTCCATTGCTTCTTTCCCTTTGGGATTGTACTTTGCCTGATTATAAGTCTTTGGTTCAACAATGTGTGTAGATTTAACAGCAAACAATAGTGATTGAAAAAACTTAGTCTATGTTCTATAAGGAATGTAAGAACACTGAAAATCATCAAATTTAAAATATTTTGAATTGGGTTGTTAGAGGTCCTTATAGTTATGGAAGATGGAATGATTGGTATTAAGGGCATATCTGTATTTTTTGAAAATCAAAATCAAAATTTTGAAACAAGAAGATTCATGATTAATTAAATGAATACATCACACTAAAATCAGATCAAGTGCTAGATTACACGCACTTCAATATATCATTAGCTCACCCTCGTCAGTTTTGATAAATTGAAATAAAATTGAAATCAAATATACAATTTTTGACGGAAAAAACGTTTAATAAAACATAGTGAATGAAATGAATGATGAGAAATGAATTACTTAGTTCAGCCGTTTACTTGACACACAAAAGCAATCTTAGAAGAAAAGAATATCCTACAATCTAATATGTCGAGCTTGATTTTTTACAAATGAACGCATGTTTAATTTGGATTTCAAATGACAAGTTGTGACTTGTGACGTTGGATTTCAAATTCTAATATATGAGCTTGTGTTTTAGATATGTTGAAATTGGACCAAATCCAACATTTGAAATGAATGGCTAATATTCAAACATGGCATTAAAGTATTTAAAAAAAGAGTTTTTTTAATTAAATTTAGCAATTGAAAATAAATAAAAATTCGTGCAATCCTAGCCATTCATTATGTTAGTCAGGTTTCATAAAACTACACTAGGGGCTTGTTTACTTCAGATTATATTTAGTTCAATTCAGTTCAATTAATCTCTATTCAGTTCAGTTCTGTTCAATTCAGTTAAGTTAATCTCTATTCATTTCAGTTCAGTTCATCTCTATTTAGTTCAATTAATACACTCAATGTAAACGAGCCCTAGAAGTATAATGTACTCTCGCATAATTCTCTAAAGAAAAAATTCCCATTAAAATAATTTCCATTTGCCAAACACTCTTTTTACTTTTAGTAGTTTTTACCTAACTCTTGTTATCAACCCCTAAAATCTTAGAAGGCCTCTTCTTTTTTTAGTTTATGATATTTTAGACTTAGGGCCTGTTCACTTAAACTGAATCTGACTGAACTGAACTGAACTGAACTGAACTGAACTGAACTGAACTGAATAAATAGAGTGATTTAAGATTTGGATTAGTGATTTGTAATATTAATTAGTATTATTTGTAGGTTAATTAAGTAATGGGTAATGAATTAATTATTATATATCTTAAAATAATAATGATTAATGGTAGTTACTACTGTCAACGTTCATTTTGTTATTTTTTTTTTTAAACTTGTTTTTGTAGGGTAATTTTGTATTGTTACTTGTAGATTTGACTATTCAACCCTTTTTACCTAATTAATGTTTCAAAAAAAAAAAAAACAAATATTAATAATAATAATAACTTCTTACCTAAAATCTCATCACATATCCTCATTTGGCCGCCTCCTCTCACATCCTCATCTCTCTTTCTTGCTTTTTTTAAAAAAAAAATAAATAAATTAATAAATTAAGATTTAAAAAAAAAAAATAGAACATCGGAGAATAAATAGATCGGTGACATCATCGGAGGATAATCAATTCGGCGGCATCATCGAAGGCGGATAATCAGATCGTATTCAACCCATCTTCTTCCAAGCAAATACAGGTAAATTTCTAGAACTTTTATGTTTCAATCTTCTGATTTTATCTTGTTCAATTTTTGTTGGTTAGTCGAATTTTCTGAATTTTTTTTGTTCAAATTATTTTGTTCAATTTGCTTAATTTTTGCTGGTTACTCGAATTGAGTCGATTTTTTTTTTTTTTTAATTATGACTTCAGTCGATTTTTTTTCAGAACTTTTTTTTCCTATTTTGTCGATTGTTGTTGGGACTTTCAACAGTTAATTGTCTGAGAGAATATTTGTCATTAAATCGACCTTATGCAGTCTTTGTTGTTAAATTGTTGTTGCTGAATGTATGTTGTTTGAGTGGAGATGAAACTAAGTCATCATTTTGTTCAATGTCTAGCTTCATTTGGTTGTTTGCAATGGCACAACGGGTACATTTCACCACAGACGTTAAATTGGTACTTTTTTCAATCCTGCCTGACCATGTTAGCCCCTCTGGGTCGAAAATTGAGTGGCCTATTGTTGCTGAAACGTTAAATACACGAAAAGGATTGGATATTCCATGGCTTTCGATTAAGAATTGGTACGCATATGCAAAAGAAAAACACAAAGTTTGGAATGAATTAAAACAATGGACTGGTATTGGATGGAAACAAAATGGTTGTCCTGATGTTGATGTTACCAGTGAAAAATGGAAAGCCTTTCATAAGGTACTTGGTGACTGCCTTTTATTTTTATTCAATTGTTCCATTATGTGTGAAAGTAGTATATTGTTTTTGAAACTTCATTTTATTGCAGCGATATAAAGCCATAGCTAAAGGGTTTCTTAAAAATCCATTAGAATTTGAGGAAGAATGGGATAAGATTTTGCGTAGTGGTTATGCAACGGGTGAAAAATCTTATACTCCATCATCGGTACCAGAGAAACAAAAAGAAGCTGAAACTGTTGCTGAAGGGGAACGTGAAGAATCTGCTGACTCTGATGATGTGCAAGAAGTGCAAGAACTGACAACACAAAACAAAGAAGTTGCCCGCACCGAGCCAAAAAAGCGTACGAGTGTTGAAACAAAATCGCAGCCCTCTAAAAAAAGTTCTAGAAGTTCTAGGGAGGAGGACATTGATACATGTCTCCATCAAATGAAGAAATCTTCCGCGAGTCAATCTTCAAAACAATTTAATTCATTTGATGAAGTTCAAAATAAGTTGGAGTCCATGGGGATTGTGGAGAAGTACGGGGATGAATTTGTGGTGGATATCCTAGATAGCTTTCGCCGTACTCCGGGGGCCGTTGATCTTTTTAACTCTCTTCGTTCTGATGTTGGCAGACTTCATTTCTTGAGGAAGCACTGTATGCTTGATGACGAAGTTTATAGGCCACTAATGCCTATGGATGAAGATGAAGGTGCTTTTAATGGCTAAAACGAATCTGTTGTTCCAACTGTAACGAATCTGTTGTTTGAAATTGTGTTTCTTTATTAGTTACTCAATGTTTATGTATTTGGATTTTAGTTGAGCATTTGAATTTCATGTGTTGTTTGTTGTGGATTTGAGTTGCAGCAGTAGTTTCTTGTGGATTTGGATCTGTGTTTGAAGTATTGTTATGTATTTGGATTTGTTGTTTCAACTGTTGTTTCTTGTCGATTGAACTAATGTTATGTATGAGCTTTCTTGTGTTTCTATGAGCTTTCATTAAGATTATGTATGAGCTTTGTGTGCTTGTGTAGAATGGATGATGAGTTGCAGGAAAGTTTGACACGTGTAGCGTTGCATGAGCTAAGGAGATTGACAACTGGAGTTCAACGGTTGCCTCTTCATTGTGGTGGTGAATCAGGTCATCAGTTCATACATAGGATGCTCACAGGCCATCACAACTTGTGCAAAGAACAACTTCGGCTAAGTAGAGAAGTGTTCATAAATCTTGCTAATGTCCTTAGAGAACAGCAATTGCTGAAAGATGGTAATGGTAGACATATGGGAACTGAAGAGCAACTTGGGATGAGTGTGTACATGCTAGCCAAACCTGCTTCTGTTCGTGACAGTGCAGAAAGATTTCAACACTCGGTAAGCACCGTTTCAAAGTATTTCCATGAGGTATTAGGTGCTTTAGAGACATTGTCGACTCAAATAATTCGACCATATCAAAGTTTGAATGAAACTCCTCATGAAATTCAGAACAGCAGCAGATTATGGCCTTTCTTCAAGGTACTTTCAATGTCATTTTTAATATTACTTAACAATAACTTTCTAATTTTATATTAATGTGTAACTAACATTTTTGTGTCAGGATTGTGTTGGTGCCATTGATGGTACCCATATACCTGCAGTTGTTGCGGATGCTCAAAGCAAAGCCTTCAGAGATCGTCATGGGAACAAATCATGGAATGTGTTGGCAGTGTGTTCACTAAACATGTTGTTCACTCACATCAATGTAGGCTACGAAGGAAGTGCACATGATTCAACCGTATGGAGGCGAAGCTTAGGAAATGCAAAAATGGGCTTCCCTCATCCCCCGTCTGGTACAAAATAAGCTTAATTACCTGTATAAAATGTGCAAAGAACATCACTTTGATAAACTAACATCCATTCTGTTGTATAGGAAAATACTATGTGGTCGATTCGGCGTATCCAAACACAGTCGGGTACTTGAGTCCACATGTAGGACATGGGACGAGATATCATTTGCCTGATTTCAGACGCGGGACTCCACCACAAGGAAAGTATGAGCAATTCAATTACCGACATTCTTCGTGTCGAAATGTAATTGAGAGGATCTTTGCGGTTCTAAAAAATAGGTGGAAGGTCCTACAACCTAAGGGGATGCCACAGATGACTTTGGATTATCAATTGCAAATTATCGTCGCTTGTTGTACTCTACACAACTTCACTCGTTTACATGATCTAGGGATTCCTTTCACACACCAAATTGAAATGATTGAACCAAGTGAAGATCATTCTATATACGATGATACACGAAAACAAACTATGAACATTGTACGAGAACAAATAACTAATCAAATATGGGAGTCAATTCAGGCAAATATCCCGGAACCGGAGGATGTTGATGGAGAAGACCAAGATGATGATGATGAACTAACCGACTATGAAGACTAGTAAATATAAAAAATTAGTCGATGTAATAAAATTAGTAGATTATGGAGACTAGTAGATGTAAAAAAAATATTATTGTAAATCTTATTAGAATCATATTAATATCAATATTATTATTATTAGTTTTATTATAATTATTATTACTATCATTAAAATTATTATTATTACTATTCTTGTAGCTTATAGTTACAATAAATTTTATTATTCTTAATTATTATTTTCTCGCAAATTTTAATGATAAAATGTGAATATTAAATATTATAACACAATATTAGAACACAATAAATATTAGAGTTACAAAATAAATATTAAATATTAATACAATGTCAACATTGTAACTTGTAGCTTAGTTTGTGCAAAGAATAGAAAACAAAATTAACAAAATTAACAAACTAATTAACATAATGAAGGAAAATGTCAGAACAGAACTGAACTGAACTGAACTGAACTGAACAGAACTGAACAAAACAAAATTGAACTGAACTGAACTGAACTGAACTGAACTGAACTTATGATAAGTTTAAGTGAACAGGCCCTTATTAACATCTTTTAGTGTTATTTAGGTTAGAAAGGTGTGTAGAGACCAAATGTCTGTAGCTAACTTTTTAGCTACTTTTGCTAGATGCTTTTAATTTATTGTACGTCCTTTGCCAAAAAAAATAAATAAAAAATAAAATAAAATCTTACGGAAATACGGAGTATTTTGATTGTTCTAACAAAAAAAAAAAAAGAGAAATGATTTTGGTACTACTCCCCTTCTCACATAAATAGTAAGGGGAAGGAGGGCCAAAATAAAATTTTAAAATGTCAAAATCATCACCCAAAAAAAGCCCAAAAGAAGTGCTTTTTTTCCCCTAAGAAAATTGCAAAAGAAGTGCCTTTCTCACTTCAAGGAGCAAAACTGCAAAATATGTCTCAGTTATTTCTTCACAATTTTCCAAAACCCAGAAGTCCAGAACAACAGTGTTTTTTTTTTCTTTTTTCTTTTTTTTTTTATAATGTTATACCTGCAATCTGTACTGAAATGGTAAGCAGGATATCCCACCGGCCACCTTACTGCGAAGTACGAAGAATTGCATTTTCAGTTGAAATTTCATTTGTAAGTTTACTGATTCTAATCTGACAGCATATACCTTAATAATAAACCATGAAAAATGAAAAATAAAAATAAAAAATAAACTCAACTTATAGTACTTGTAATTTTTTTTTAACACAAATAGGGTTGCTAATCAATTCAACTTACAAGATGATTCAGAAATAACTTTATTACAATGGGTATTTTTTGCCTTTCAGCATGTGTACCCAAAATCCAAAATATACAAATTAAACAACAAGAACGATGAAAATTACTCCCTCTGTTCGTTCATGTTTGTTTCTTATGCTTCGATTTTTTTCCTATCACAAACAAACTCCAATCCATTTGTACGAATATTCAAACAAAATCTTCGTATCGTCGAAAGTTGCCATGTGCACTAGCAAGTGAGTATAACCTACAAAGATATGGTGTTACTCCAATAGATGGTTCGTGACAAATTCCCATGACCCCTCATGCCAATTGCAAAGAAGAAAAAGAGATCGATTCAAACAAACAATAAGCATATTATGTATGTTTAATGAACATACAAAATATAAGATCGATGGATCGATCAATCACTCAATTTTATTTATTGGATTAATGTTTGATAAAGTGGAATGGTATGACTCTCATGATTTATAGCCATGTATGTATTTGTAGCTGAGCAACCTCCGTACAAAGAAAAGAGGGATACTATTGATATTGCGGCTGCTGTTGGAGCCTTGGAGGAATAATATAAATTCTGTTAGGGGCTTTAGGGTTTAGCTGGATGCTACTCGTAACTGTTGCGCGTAAAGGTGTTAATTTTCAATCCGATCTAAAAATCTGAGTAACTCAACCCGTATATAGTAAGTTTTGACAAAAATATTGAGATTTTTGACCCTTTTAAACCTATCTTTTTAAACCTGTTAAAACGGTTAATTTTTGACCCAAACCAGTTCAACCCGATGGGTTAAACACTTTTTAATATTTTTATGTTTTGTTGATAATTTCTATATCATTAGACTATTAAACCTAAACTGTCAAATTTCTAAATTATCATTTTGATCGTTTATTTGTTGAAAATGATTATAAAAGACGCTATTTATTAATTCTTGTTATTTGGTATATAAATTTGAACATTTTTTTTATATAAATGATGTTATAAATATTAGATGTAGAACACAAAATAACGTTGCAGTTATAAATCACTAAACCCGTCGGGTCAACCTGAATCTGGAGGATCTGGGTCACGAATAAGATATCTAAAAATCTGAACCCGATAACAATCCGCTTTGAGTAACCCGGAACCGGTATCAAGTTAGCATAACTTAGACCCAACATATTTGATACATCTAGTTACGCGTGTAGCAACTCATCCAATGGCATCAAATAAAAAAACGTTAATCCAGTGGGGTGGGTCAAATAGGAGACCCGTAACATTGGGGCGGGAATGGATCCAAGTTTGATGAGGATGGGGTAGGGATGGGATGAAAATTGTATCCATCGTGAGGTTGTAGATGAGGATAATTTTTAGGCTACTTTCGCCCCATCCCGCCCCGACCTACCTTTTGTATGAACTTATTTTTACTTTTTTAATGGACTACTATTGAAAACAAAATTGATAACGAAATTTGAGGTCATTTTATTATTTATGTGTTTTGGCCTTATGGACTTGTTTTCATCCTTGTAAATGAGATATTTTGTGAGAATTAAGCAGGTTTGTAGTGAAGATCACACGGGTTTGAGGTGGGTATTTAACGGGTGGTGGGGCGGATAACATGGGTATTAGACGGGTACGAATACCAACCTGGGTGATGTGGGGTGGGGAGCCGGGGATGGTTCCCTATAATTCCTGTCGAGGCAGAGATGGGGATAGAAACTATATCTGCCGTAGTGCCGTGGGGATGGGGGTGAGGATTCCATAAGTAGATGGGGATATGAATTACAATATTCGCCCCACCCCGCATTAATTGCATCCCTAATTCCATGGGAACTCTTTCCCTCAATAATGTTGGGAATTTATTCAATTCCACAAATGTAACTACATTTTCAACATTTCCCCCTTTATGGTCCAAGTCAGCACATCGATAAAAATTTTAAAAAAATTGTCCGGTTCAGCATAAATCTCTACTGGTAGTAGCGATATCAATAGAAAGTCGTTACTACCTAAGACAACCGCCACTGGTAGTAGAACTATACATATAGGAAAAGGGAGGCTAGTAATTAATAAAATTTGAACCCTTGGTGAAAGTGGGCATCACTTTGTCACTCCTCTTGTCTTTCGTTATTTGTTTGTTTGAAGACACTTCATCTATTTTTTACACTTGTGCTAGTATATTTTGGATTTTTTTTACCTATGAAATTTATTTTTAATAGGTGCGAGTCATATGATCTGGCTTGATTTGGCTTTAAATCTAATTAATCTTGATAAGAGTGCTGATAGCATTGGCGGATCCACGGGTTTCATGGGGGTTAGTTCAACCCCCTAGATCTTCAGAAAAGAAATCTAGAAGGTTTCTTTTTTCTATATATTAAAAATAATGATTATCTAATACATATTATTCGAAACAAAGAAATGACATAATGCAAGAAGCAGCTCAATGGTTAGGCATTTTACCATTCAGTGAATGGGTCGTGGGCTCAATCTCCAATTTTAACAATTGGACTTCTTTTTCCCGCCATATCTGCAGCTTGTTTTTGTTTCACTTTTTCCCTGTTTTTTGTTTTTTTTTAACTATATGTTAATTTGTTTTTGGTAATTATATTTATATGTTATATATACTTGTTTTGTTTTGTTAACTGTTAAAATAATTAAATTTTTTTTTTTTACTAAATGTTAGGACTGTGTAAGTGTGAGTCTGTGTGACTATGGAAAGATTGAAGCATTTTTGGAACATTTAAATAAAGTTCTTGTTGTATTGGACCATTTTAATTTATATTTTTATTCAAATTTAGAATTATGTATTTGCGCACTTGTGTATTGGTATGAATTTGAACCGATTAATATCCAAGCTCCAAATATCCAGTTATTGATTAAGTTCAAACCCGCTTGGTACGAATTATGGATCTGCCACTGGCTGATAAAAACGTATTAGACCTAAATTGTCTGACTTTAATAAATCACATTATTTATTTGTTTGAAGACACTCCATCAATTTTTTACTCTTAAAATAGTATGTATTGGAATTTTTTTAACCTATGAAATTGATTTTTGTAATAGGTGAAACCTCACTTGATTTGACTTGAAATTTAATTAATCCCGATAAGTTCATAAAACTTATTAACTAAACTGATTCACTTTGATAAGCTTCATAATTCATGATAAAATTTGATTGAACTTATTAAAGCCCATGCAATAAATGGGCCTTAGACACTAGTTTACAATAGTGTCTTGCATTCCGATCAAACGGGCAAATCTTTGAATAAAAGCAAAATAAATAAAAAATAACTACAAATAATTAGTACATAAATATTCAATTCCATTCCCTCTGGGATACAAAAAAAAATGAACATACAATCATTTTTATTGGTAATACAAACCATACCCCCAACAAAAATGATTAGATCTAATATATACCTAACTTTTGCATTAAATCATACATCTCAAACATGATCCCATAAGTCGTGCATTTTAATGCAAGAGCTTATATATTATAGGCTACAGTGTAAAGTTGCAAGATCTTGGATAAAATTATGCATTTTGCAATGCAAACATGAAAAGATATTGCATCAAATCATGCATCTTATATCTTTTATCCTTTTATTTAATATAAAAAAATAAAAATATGTTTAAGCCTTGAGCCATCCATAACTAAATTTTAAAACCGGCTAACCTTCAAGCGAATCACACTAGATTGTATCCGCATGTATTATAGCCTATATATTGGATGGCTCAGACTCAATTTCCCAAGACCCCCTATACCAAGGAAGGTGTACCAAATAGGCTATAAGCCATTTTCATCGAAGCAATAGTCACTAATTAAGGCCTAAGCCACATATTAGTCATAACAAGAAAAGAAAAGAAAAGAAAACTCCCAAAAGAGAGTTGGAGGAGGAAAGACAAAGGATTGTAGCGAGAGAATTATGAAAGAATGCTATGCAAATGCAAAGTCATAATGTAAGGAAGAAACAAAGTAGTGATCAGTTTCATATGAGGTCATTGCAAATGTCACAAGTTAGAAAAATAAGTCATGTGCGTAGTGTTGGGTTTTGTTGTTTTTCCAAAAGATTCTTTCCTCCATAATCAATGCTATAAAATACTCCGTAATGTACGAGTACTCCGTGCTCCACTTGTGTATATATTTAACTAGGATTGATACCAATCACCAAAATGAGGACAGCTATGTTTTTTCACTATTAAATTTTTTTTGTCTTACATATTAAATGACTTAAATACACATCTATTAGTGGATTGATTCATCCACTAACGAGTATATCAATGGCATTTACTACACTCTCCGTCCTTGTTGTTGTTGGTATCATAGTTTGAACCCATGACCTATGTGGTAGAGAATTCAACTCTTAATCACTAGTCCATTAGGTACTACACTCTCCGTCCTTAATTACTTACTACATTCCTTTTAGTAAATTTTTTTAGGAGAAATATGTGAAATAGTATGGTCTATTAAAAAGTATAGGTATTAATGAAGAAAATCACAAAAATGGGGTGAAATAGGTTGAATAAAGAGGATAAATAACAAAAATAAGGGTAGAATATGTAAAAATTGAGACCCAAATTTCAATAAAAAATATATGTAGTAACTAAATAAAAAAAAATGTAGCAAGTAAAAAAAAACAGATAATACTAAAATTTGTGTTTGGTTTAAAAAAAAATCAATTTTGTAGACTCTTCTTCTTGCCTGTCGTTGCCATTGTCGTTTACTGGTTTTGATGGGATGAGTGGTAAAAGGAAGATGAATACATCAGAATGAAGCTTCATCCCACAATTGCTTATAACAGCCATTGTCTTTCACCTCTCATAAAAAACATCATTTCATGACAATTTCATCCAATGTGGCACACCGTTGCCATCGACCTACTTGTATTAGCTCTGTATCTCACCAATATGCAATTCCAACTTTTTGAGCTTCGAGGTGACCAAATTCTACTTTTAAGCACTAGATCTAAAATGATAATGGTGGAATTTGACCATATGAAGCCTGATTTCATTCTTTAATTGAGGTTTTTTGCTGATCTCTTTCAAATAACCTGGTGGTGGTTCTTGTAGTGTTGTACTAGGTCTGAAACAATTTGGACAGTGGTCATAGTGTACGACTGTACGGTGAGTGAAGAAGGAAGTTGGGGGGAATTCAAGTCCCAATTTAAAAAGTGGAATGAAGAAGAGTAAAATTTAGGGAACTCAAAACCTTGAAAGGCTGAAAGGGAAAGACAAAAATTACAAAACAAACACTGATAAGGGAATCCATGGCCAAAGTTTCCTTTCCCTTTTCTTATTCCCCTCAACCAAACAGCCCTTAGTATTTGCAGACGAGCCACGGGATAGTGGATAGTGGATACATGTATACCCAGCTATATAGTATAAATTGTTAATAGACGCTCAAAGGCATTTTGTGGACGCAAATTTAGAAGTTACAAAATGTAAGCTATCCTTCGTGTAAGACAGATTTTCTTTTTTTTTGACGAATAGACATAGATTTTGTGGACGCAAATTGTTAATGCCTATATGGACTTGTGGAATAACATTAATCTCATATGAACATTGCTTACATCAACCCACCAGGTAATAAGCCCAGTAAAAGTTTAAATTATACTTGGTGTACTATAAAAATTAATTTGATGAATTAGACTCAACCATGTATATATGTCATGTCTAATTTCTAATGAATTAATGAACCATGAAGTAGAGATTTTCCTGGCAAATGGAGAGATCGTCCGGCGTCCTCATAGCAAGACCTTTGAGGTTAATCGCGCTTTAAAGAATAAGAGACTGAGCCAGGGAAATCAATTAGAGCCTGAACCAGTAAAACTGAATAACTAAAATCATCATTCACAGATACAAAACTGAAATGGCCATATACTGAAGATTATTAGTAGCACACTAGCAGTAGTCATACCAGGTTTAAAAAGAACTGCTCAAAAATGAAAAGTTGACAACAATGCAACAGCAAAAGTGATCAAATATAAAGTTTATCAAGAAATTTTATGCCTTAGTGAAAGAATAATCCAATATCAATAAAAGGTTATAAAAAACCATGAATCCTTTTGCACTGCAACAGTCTGTCCTAAATGAGATCTCACAATATGTAATACCAAGTAAAGAGGTGGAAGCCACCCTTGATAATGCACCAAAAATGTGAATAGGACCTATTTCCCATAATACTAGCCTCTCAAGCATTAGAAATTGCAAATTTCAATGAGCCCCTGAACAAATCCTGCACCAAAAATGACAAGGCCATGGTTTTGTTTTAATATACCAAGAAAACTTCTCTGACTGTTAATGCTATCTTACTTCTGATTGTTAATGTTATCTTACTTCTGATTGTTAATGCTATCTTACTCCCTTACATAGATCACTTAGTCCTTTAGTCAAGTTATAGAATTTGTTCCAATCTTTCAATCGCTCTCCAGTCTCCACTGAAATTTGATAGATCTAGTAGCAATATATCAAATACAGAAGTTTATCAGAGGCTTTCAAGTAATTATCGACATATGTAAGACGCTAACTTGAAGAGATGGATGGAAAGAAACAAGTAACTAAAGCAAATCTAGCTAACAAACAAGTTTAGCATGTGAACAGAAATTTTTTCAGACAATTTCCCAACAAAAATTGACAGATTGGAGATACTTTGTGGAGGAAAAACAAATACAAGAATGCACTAATGGCCCGTTTGATTATTGATAATAAATTGTAGTAATTGGAATGAATTTAAATTACAATTTAGCAAGGGAAGAAACCATATAATCTCCCTGAAAACATATTATCATTCACAAACTCAAATTTTCTTCATATTTTCTATTACAATACGGTTTTATACTAGTATTAGATGAGAATGGATATTTGAGAAGAAAATTAAATAAATTGGAAAGTAAGCTGGCAGCATTATGGGAATGAATATTATTTTTCCTTCCAAATTCACATCTATAAATAATTACATTTTCATTATGGTCATCTATAACCGATCAACAAACTGATCGTCAGGAGTATAAATTTGAATCCTTCTCCATCTTCAAACTCATCATACACTCCTAACTAAATTTCCTGCACAAATTCTCCAACATGCTTTGTTTACTAAAAGCTTCTAACACCCTTCCCCACCCCATATGATACCACTAAGATTTGTGATTCATAGCTACGGTAACACAACTGCTACATAAACATTAAGTAGGCTTACTTGCTGAGTTTATATAAAATGTGATTTGTCTAATTTGCCCTCTTTTGTAATAGTTCTAAGATTTCTTCCTCATTTCTACGAAACGTGAAACTTCTTGATTTAGAAAAATTAGAAACAATTAGACCATCAATCTAGTCTAGACTATAATTTTAATAACCAGGATAAATGTAAATTGAATGATTAGATAAAGAGATAAAAAGTTTTATGTACATCATTCTGATAACAAAGCATATGAATGAATATACACTGGCAGATGACATAGGTTGGACATGAAAGCATCAAGTGCAATCATGCAGCTCACAAGGTAAGGCATGGCTGCTCGTCTACTAGATAACCTAAAGGAACTAATGTCTGACATGTATATTATGTGTTAATATATAGGTAAAGCTTCAAAATGGCCAATTAGTTGCCATTAAGAGGAAATTCTTTACTACTGTACGTGGAGAACTGGAGAAGTATTCAAAAGTGTAGTCATGTTAATAGCCTCATCACAAAAATCTAGTCAGGCTCATTGTTTTTTTATAGTGGAAGTTAAAGAGCAGATTTGAATCTATGAACTTAGAGTTTAGAGTTATGTTTGATTTTGAATGTATTATAATTTAGAAATATGTTTTAGAATGAGAATTTGAGAAGAAGAAAACATAGTGAAAAGTGAAAACAAGGAATGCTGAAAAGGGAACTAAGGCATTAAAACGGATATTCAATGTAGGTAAGACCATAGGAACAATAAGTTTGCTTTGTTTCTTATCATTTAAAAATAACCAAATCAGAGTTAAACTCCTAAAAAAAGCCTATATAACGTTTACTTAACACTAGTTAAGACTTAACAGTTGTATTATTGTAGCAATTGAGCACCAATCTCAATGGTACCATCTACCATGTGTAGTTTTTTAAAATTTAAGAATCAAATAGAAAGTCCAAAACTACAATGTTACCATATAGAATTACTCGAGCCAAAAAATTTCACCATCACATCCCGAATGTAGCTCAATAGTCAATAAACCATTCATACAATTTCAATTAGAAATGTTAATCTTTCGAGCACACAATCAGAATTCTTATAAACATCAGCAGTTACTTGTCTCAGGCATCATGAATGTTTACAGCCTTAAATAATTACATGGCATTCAATGTCACGCATTATTGATACAATTCATTTAAGCTCTCATTCGATTCAAATCAAACGACGAAACCAATTTACATACAAGCCATCAAGATTTAAATACAACAACAGCCGGTATCTTCAATATATTCACACACCAACGCAAAAACGTCTTATCACGACACATACCGCGCACAATTCACACTATTATGCAAGCAATACCACGCAAAGTTGCTAATCATCATCAAACAACAAATTGAAATTTCAGCAAAAACCACCAGGATTCAAATAAATTGCAACATCAACATGTCACTACTACATTTCCAAATTAAAAGCAGCAGAAAAACAAGGCAGTCTAAAGTAACATGTTTCATTACTTCATTGTTTGAGAACCAATCAAAAGAGTTCCACTCTAATCACCAAACATCAATACAACATTTGCTTTTTTTGTTCCCAATTTATAGAAACAATAGAGAAAAATAAGTTCAAAAAAAATTGTGATGAAGCAGCACCTTCAAGAGTCAGTTGATTTGATGATGAAGTTTTGACGACTGATAGGGTTCATCACCACAGGAGGCCCAGCAGTGCGCGGCCATGCCTGCATCTTTTTGTCGGTTTCCTGAAACCATTCTTTGTTCAATACCGTTGATGGCGTTGTTCCTTCACAATCAAAAACCAAAATTATCATTGTTGTGCAAGATCCACCAATAATTTTTATATTAAAAAAATTTGCGACTATTTATTTACCTCCGAAAATTTTCTTATCAGACATCACAACATCACAAGCATAAGCAATGACAAAGGATCCAACCAGAGAGCCAACGATGTACTTAGACGCCATTGATGACCTTCAAAGTTTAATTACGTCAAAAGAGGTTAACACTGAAATGAAGACCGAACTTTAAAAAATAAAAATAATAATAATTGCGAAGGGATTTTTTTTTTTTTGAAAGAATAATTGCGAAGGGATTGATATGCTATTTAGCTCGAAATCAAAAGCAGAACAAAACTTGAATCATCTAAAATTAAGAAATGATGAAATTAAAATTAAGACTCACCAAAGGAGAGACGAGCGATGTAGGGCAACTTCTGAAACAGAGAGAGAGAGAGAGATCTACAGACTAGCGTGTGAAAAACAATAACGCCAAATTTCTTACGGATGTTCGACTTGGCTTTTTAATTAGTTTTTTTAAATGGTCAAAAAACACTGCTTATTAAAAAAATTATTATTTGGCAAGTTAGCGTTTCAATTGGCTTTGAGCGGATTTATCTGCCTAAAACTCTTTGAGACATATTATTCCGTTATATCAAATTTATCATTATTCTTTTATGAGATTTTTTTTTTATCATGTGTTCTTGTTTTTCTTTGGAAATTAATTTGTTAATAAAGATTTATGCGGAATCATAACAAATTTTTGTACTACATCTGTATCGCAATACTTGCTACATAAGTAGATGGTATAGACTCCTACGCAAAAAATGGATTTAAGGAGAGAGTTAGAGTGAAAGATGAATAATTAATTGAGCCCACAAAAAAAGTAAAATTAAAAAAATAATAAAAAAGCAACACATGGGTAACTTTTATACTAAATATAGTAAAAAATATTTGTTGCAAGTATTGTTTTACAGCCAAAAATGATAAAAGTTGCGAGTATTGTGATACGGAGGTAGTACTTCTAATACATTAAAAAGAATTGAATCATAATCTACCTCAAAACTATTGCAGATCGATAGAGCCCTCGCGAAAAGTAGTATGAAGAACTAGCGATGTGAGAGAGGAGCGATTGTACTAGCAGATATCTCTTGTAGCGATTTATGTTTTGTCAAAGTTTATTTTAATTTGATCCATTTTGATGTGTATTTTGTTGCTACTGATTTTTATTGTAGATGTCATATGACTTTCAATTAATTTAGTAACATTCACTTCTTAAAAAACACAAATAAATAAATAAATTATGGTGCTCGGAACGACCACCACAACCATCACAAACGTTGTAGGCTATGGTGGTTAATTGTGATATTATCTTTAACGTTTTTTTAATAAAAATAGAAAAATTTGGCATCAACAATCAAAATATATTGATGATCTTCTTTAAATATATCAAACCATTGATTATTCCATGCATACCAGTCTCATAGTTGATCTACAATAGGAGATGAATTACTAAACACATGACTAAGATGGTAAGGCAATGTTCTTTTGAACTAAACTTGACCCCTTTTTTATAATTTTATTTTATTGTTTTATATTTTATTTTTATAGGGTTATGTCTTTACCGAGTTTGTGTTAAAGGTGGGCATGTGTCGTGCCGTGGGCGAGCTTGTGTCATGTGTTCAAAAATGATAGCCCACGTGCAATCCACCACACGTTCGTGCCGGGCCAACTTGAGGCGTGTCTCATGCCTTTGTTATATTTTATTTTTTATGTTTTGGGTACTTTTGTTCATCTCATTCTATGTGTGTCGGGCTCATACAAAGTTTTGAAAATGTTGTTCATGCACTGTCCATAAGCATGCTTCTTTGTCGTGTCGGGCTTGATTGGGCCCAAACCGTATCATGCCCATCCAGCCTTTGTGTTGGCTTGATCCATGCTCACCTATAGTGTGGTTAGATTTTTGTGCCAAAAAATGAACATTTTGATATTGGAGGTGGAGATTTTCATTTTGTGGGTTAAGTTTGGCTTTAAAATTGACAAAATAATATTTTTAAAAAATCAAGATTAAGGGAAAATGCCTCGATTTAATTCAGTTTCCCATAAATTCAGTCCTTTCAATCCTTTTTTCCAATTCTGACACCAAAATTATTAATTCACTTTTCATCCCCAAAAAAAAAAAACGGAGATCTGTTTATATTCTGTTTTCCAATGTATAGTCAGTCATTTACTCATTTAGGGCATGTTTACTTCAATTGAATTGAACTGAGCTAAACTGGACTGAATTATCTGAACTACAGTGAACTGAACTGAAAGTAATATTTTATAAGAGAAGAAAATTGAGAATTGAACTGAACGTAAAGAGGCCTTACTCCCTACATAGTACGGACTACGGAGTATATATATGAGGTTTCACTAAGAAATGAAGTAGGATGAATAATTTGAAATAAGGAGGGAAATTTTAAAATAGAAAGAAGTTTAAAAAAAGTAGGAAAACTTCATTTTTACGCTCGCACCTCTCTCTGTTCCATTCAAGCCATTGAAACCTGCACGAAGTTCTTAGTTGAAGCAGTTATCGTGCTTTCTCTCTTCACTGAAGTGTTTACTGAGGTTCTCTCTCTATCTCTCTCTTCCATTCGTTAGTCGTTGGATATCAATTTCACGTTTTAGGTTCTAACCGTTTTAGCAGTCATTTGCCCGTGAACAACTATTCTTCTAAGGTGGATTATCGATTAATTTTCATTATTGAAGATCATCATCTGCGACGGTGTTGCTAGATTATGTTTTTTTTCGAATTTCATATAATCTTTCCGATCTAATTTGATAATTGAGTCAAATTTGGTTGTTATAAGAATTTTAGTACTTTAGAGATCCTTTTCTATCTAGTTTCCTGTTAATTCTAGCAACTTTAAAATCAATGAAAGTTGATGCAAAATTTTTGTGATCATCCATTGAAGGAAAATCGTATGATGAGTTGATGACAAGTTTTATTGCGTCAATGGTGCTGATATATTCTTTGCTCTCTAATGTGATCTAATATCTTATTTACTCTCTCGTGATCATTTGAATTTTGAATTATTGCCTGTGGATGAATTTTATTGCTTGTTGCGTTCGAGACTATGAATTTGTTAATAAGTTTCATACGCTGTTGAATTTTAGTTAGGTTTGGTTTGCCATTTAGTTTCGACGGATTTTGATTTTAGTGGCTGTTGTGCACAATTTTAATGTAAGTGAAACCAAATTATTAGTATTAACTGCCTTTAAATTGTATTGGCCTGTTACTTTGATCTAATTATTTCATCGACTTTCATCTCTTTGCATTTAGACTCTGCAACTGTTTGCTGGTGTCATTGTTTCTACTCTTTTCAGCCAATTTGTTCTGTTCTAGTTTTTTATTCCACATAAATGATTATCTGTAATCTTCGATCTAATTGTAGACAAAATAGTGTTAACTTCATATAATTCTGCTCTGAAATGATGATCAGGATTCAGGAGAATAACTTTCATAACTCAACTTTTGCTACTATGCTCTATGTAGCTCAATGTCTCTTCTTTCAATGAACCTAACTAGCATGTAATACTGGTACTATGTGTTGGTGTATTAATTTTAGGCCTCGCTTGATGCACTTAATGTTCTTTTGTTCTTGCCTGTATGATGGATGTCTTAAAATGAAGAGTTCCTGATATGTGAATTGGAAATTTGGAATTCTAATATGTTTGCACTCATAAATGCAAACCAGTTATTACATGGAGGAAAAAGACATCCAAGTAGCCAGGAAGCGCAAGTTGGACAATGTATGCTATTCAAGATTAATGATTGATTTCGGCCTTGTTCTTTTGGACTTAAATTAAATCTGAAATTTCATTTCAGTTCAGCCCTGGATGAGTCTAGGAATGAAAACTCGTTAATTCAGTCCAACAGAACAGGGTCTTAGTCTGTGTCGTTTTTCTCATCCTTAGCATTGAGCTATAATTGAATGATTTTTGCTAGATGGAGCATGAAAGAAGTGAGAACGGAGATCAGGCAAATGAAGAAAATGGGGAGGAAGAAAGCGAGATTAATTTTGCTGGTTCCGAAGAGATGGAGCATGGCATTTCTCGCGTCCTTGAGAAAGTTGAGGCATTTAATCAACTGGTAATCATGCTTTTTTGAGAAGTATGTCTTACATGAGTTACATCCACTACATTTTAATTTGTTGAGTATAGTACAAAACTCAATTACAATTTAAGCAACTACTGCATTATGAATTATTATATGAGACATGAAGTGTTCAAAATGAAGTAATTATATATTCTTCTAGGTTTCTGAGATGCTCGAATCTGGAAAGTCACTGTTCAACAAGCTTAATCAGGAATTTGAGGAACGAGTTCTCATGTATGTAAGCTACAGAATATGAATAACTATTGATTCCATTCATTGAGGAATGCTAATCAAATTTTGTTTTTATATGCATTGTTGGTTATTACAGGATTCACAAGGAGCAGATTGAGAAATGGCAGGAGGAGATCAAGGAACTGAGGATGATCGATGCAACCAACGAAGAGATGAATGTTCGTCTTAACAATGTCAAAAGCCTACTTCAAACAGTTCATATATAAGCTGCTGGCCGGCTGTAGATTTTTACTTCAATAATGAAGTTGGATTCCAAAATCTGTTGACAATCGCTAGGTCTTACTTCATTGATCTGATTAATCAAATTATGTCCTTTAACTCTTTTTCCACTGATGAGATTTTGTAAGAATTTGAGTTACAAATTACAATCATACAAACCTACAACCATAGATAAATTGCAGGAAAAAAACGAGAAAAGAAACAGGTTGCACTTGCTTACAACCATATATAAACCAAACAATTCCTTTCTTTTTTTTTTTTTTTGTCAATTTCGACCTTAAACTGATATAAGAGGGCTAAATTGACTTTCAAAAAGTTATATACACTGTACATAAACTAAAGCACTCGTAAATCGAGACTAAAATAATTAGAGAGTCACTAACAAAATTCCCATTAGGGCCACATTTTAGAATAATTTATTTGTAGCACATGACTGGCAATGAAAATTTTATTTTTGAATTTCTATCACTGGAAATTTGTGAAACAAAAGAGCTACCAATGAAAATTTTTCAATATTTCATTTTATCTTGTTATTTCATATAAATAATGTCAATATTTTAAATGGGAAACAAAAAAAAAATGGAGGGATTTTTTTTTTTTTTTGTACAATGAGTAATACAAAAAATTACAAACAAGCAATTTTTGCTAGGTGATGTTGTGATGGACTGATGGCTCCCAATCTTAAGTGGCTTATCCACTATTCTACCTCAAGGGCATTAGCAGTAGCGATAGAATAAACCTATACTAGATTTGTTTATATACCACATCAATGTTGTATAAACTCTACTTAAATAAATCTTTCACTAATAATAGACAAAACTCACCAAAGATTTTTGCATGGGCTCACCCCCCCCCCCCAAAAAAAAACAGCTCTCACACACAGTTGTTGTAAAACAAACACTAAAATTTTGAGAGACAAACTAGTTACTCTTTAATAACTTGAACAAACCTTTTCAATTGCAACAAACCTCTCCAATCTCCACAAAGATCCTATTATTAGACCCATTTTTGTTTTAGTAACTAGTTACTCCACTTTTGTTTTAGCAATGTTAAAAGGGAGTGAGAAAAGTGGAGTGCCTAAATCCTTACCCCTTAAATATTCAGGGGTTGTTTGGTTGGACCCTTTTTAAAGGTATGGAATGGATTTGATACCAATCCACTGTATATTAATATGTCCTGAATCGGTTTTGTGCCCTTGTTCCAAAATCTAATCAAAACAATGGATTATTTTAATTAGACTTTGAATTTTCTATTTGGGCTTTTTTAGGCCTACTAGTATTAGGGTTTTCTAAAGTTCTATTTATACTCCCTAATTGTAGCCTAATTCTGTATTATGAAAATTACTCATCAATAAAATATACTCTCCTCTGTTGTTGGACATAGCCAACACATATTTGATGAACCAGTTTAAATTTTTGTTTGTTCTTATTGATCTTTACTTTATATTTTTTCTCGAATATGTTATAACTTATAACACATTGTTTGGTTTTTTTTAGGGTGTAATGTGAAACTCATAGATATCTAACTACATCCCATCCTCTTCAATTCCATACCCACCTCATACCATAAAATTCCAAATCTATTCCCTCAATTTACAAAAAATCCATTAGTTTTAGATTCAATCCCAGTACTTCCATTTCCCAAAGAAATGAACTTTTAATTTTTGCATTTTTATTGATTTACTAAAGTAAACTATTACAGGTTTACAACATTTCCCAAAGTAATGGATTTCGTAAAGCAAATGGATTTTTACAGACTTCCATTACTTCCGTTGGATTCCATTAGTTTCGATTTCCCATGGATTTTTGCATTTTTACACATCAACTAAAAGCTTAGTGGATAATTGACGCCCAACAATATGTTATACTAACTTTATTTGCACGAGATGCTTGCAACAATTTTGAAAATTTTATATTATTATTGTCAATATATGCAATATTTTTTTAGTGATTGAATCGTCTCCAAACTGAAATTTTCTAAGTTTGAAACGAAACTTTTTTAATGCATGTTAGTAATGCAACACAGATAAGTAGATTATATATATATATGGATTTGTAAAACAGTGATTTTTGTTGACTTATTTTGTATTGATTGAATGTTTATTTTAGGCAAAGATTTTGTGTACACTATTTTGGTTTTTTACCTAGTTTTGTAATGTATAACCCCCATCTCTATATGTTTGTGGCATAAAGACTTTTGTCACTATTCATTATGTAACTTTGACTCTCTTTAATTTTATGCATATAAGTAAAAAAATAGTCAAGTGAGATTTCGTTTGATTCGGCTCAATGTGTACTTTTTTAACATATAATTTTTTACTATATTTATCTAAATATATATATATATATATATATATATATATATTCATTTAACGTTATGTTTTGGGAACATGAAAACGTAAATGTAGCAAACTTAAAGGACAAATAAGTATAATTTTTTTGCTATTTAGTTAAGGAAGGGGGTAAAAGTGTAATTCACTTGAACACCGCTGCGACTTCCCCCTGACCCCCTTCCCTTGTATAATAGATATATTCTATCATTTAGAATCCTTCATCTATTACACCATGAATGGAATTTTTACAGAATTATAATTTAAGGAAAAAAAACTTGCAAAATACATTATAAAGGTGAACCAAACAACATCAATACACTACAAAAAACTCACACAACAAGGGCAACTTATCATGATTAAAGAGGGCAATATGAGTATTGTTTTACTTAATGATGCCTACAAGGGCAATTATTTTTGCACTCGTTGATATTAAAAATGAAGACAATATGATTATTTTGCCCTCTTAGACTTTTGAAACTTTGCCCTATTTGACAATAAATAAAGTGTTTAAATCAAGGAAATTAAAGCAAAATTTATTGTCTTTGTTGATGATCAATGAAGGCAATTTTGTTTGCCCTTTTTGGATTGAATCAAAGAAGGCAAAACATCTAAAATTGGCTTTGAAACTTAATATATACAACGGGGTTACAAGGGCAACATGAGGGCAATACTAAAATTTTCATTATAACTTAAGAAGACAAATTTTGTATCAAATAGGACAATTTTAATTGTCCTTTTTTAACATATTTTTTTTTTGTAGTGATAAATATAGATTCCATTATAGGACTGAACCAAATTTTGTATCAAATGGTATGGACATTCATACCATTCCATTCCAACTTATTTCCTTGATGAACCAAACAACCCCTCAATAAAATTCAAATCCCTGGCCAGTTTGTAGAAGGGCAATGTTATATGCAGCCGGAATGACTGTATATACGGTTGCATATAAGCATTAAATAAATTTCCTAAAATATAAAAAAGTTAAAAATTTATGACAAAATCACACACATATCGATATAATTAATGTTTAGTTTTTTCTTAAACTTTCAATTTTAAGTCTTTTATATATACCCTAAAAGCTGCATATAACATTTTCCTTTTTAGAAATTCTCAATTATACGTCAACTTGAAACTTTGAAATTATTTTTTAGTTTTTTTTGTCCAAAACTACCTTACTTACACCACTTTTTTCAAAAAACTACCTTACTTACAAAATCTTGTTCAAAACTACCTTTATTAGCAAATTCTTTGTTGACCACTACCTTGTTCGTTGTTCCGGCGTTGACTTTGCTTTATTCTCGAAAATAATTAGCCCAATCAATGTTTTGGGGTCATTTTTGTCCTAAAATGGTCAAATTTGAGATCGGAATTTGAAAAAAATGACCAGATTGTCCAGTAAAGGCAAAGTCAAAGTCGAAATGGTGAATAAGGTAGTGGTTCAGAAATTTGCTAATTAAAGTAATTTTGAATAAACTTTTGTAAATAGGGTAGTCTTTTAAAAAAAGTGGTGTAACAGGTAGTTTTCAAAAAAAAAAACCTGTTTTTTATAACAGAAACTTTGAAAATATTAATTGTACGTTTTCAGGGTATCAATATTATAAGCAAAAAAAAGGGCACATGGAGTGGAATAATAAATTCTACAAGTCACTTGACCAGCAAATGTTTTCCCACCTATTTTTCTTTACTAATTTACTAATTTACCCATTGGCCAAATGGCCAGTGTCTAAGCGGTAAGCACCCTTATAAAAGGCATAGATGTTGAGAATGCTTTAGTAGTTTTATTCATGTTAGCAATATCTTTTGTGGTTTTGTTTTCATTACTTTTGAGTGCATCGCTTTCTATCCAACAAGAATTGACAACAACAACATTCAAGGTACTTTTTGTGATTCTTTTCTATAGTTATATATTCATGTTAATTTCTACGCCTTCCATTTAAAACTTAATTGGGGCCTGTTTGGAAAATTGGATTTCATTTGAAATTCTGGAATTGGGCTGATTCTTTTGTTTGGCAACTATTAGAAATTGGAATTGGAATTGTGTCAATTCCAGCCCAATTCCAAGCCCATTAAAAAAGGCTATCTACAATTTCTCACCTCACCCCTGTCATTTCAAATCCAACCAGCCCAAAAAAAATAGGTTTTCTAAAAAAAATACTCGATCATTTCTCTCTCTCCTGTCTCAATCTTTCGTTCTCTTTGGCTCCTCCATTTCAACCTCCATGGAATCATGTCAATTCTAAGATTTAGATCGATGTAACCCTCTCTTACAAGGTATGATTTTCGCTTGAAATTTTTCGTTATTTGTTCGATTTTTTAATTTTTTTTTTGGTAATTTTGTGTGGCTTGTTCGAATTGTTAGGTTTTTTCTTTGATTTTTTGTGGATTGTTCCAATTTTTAGGTTTTTTTCTTTGATTTTTTTTGTGGCTTGATCGAATTTTTAGATTTTTTTCTTTGATTTTTGTGGCTTGTTCATATTTTCTGTTCAAATGTTGAAGTTTTCTTTCAATTCTTTATTTATTTATTTTGAGGTTTTTTCTTTAGTTTTTGGTTCGATTTTTTTGGCTTATTGTTTACTTTTTGTTCAATTTGCATAGATTAATATCTATATCATTCAACTGTATCATTCGAAGTTGTAGAGTAATTCGTTGTAGAGTATTTTTCATAAGCTATCTTCTAAAACCTAGTTTAGTGCTACTATTGCTGCTGTGCTACTGTTGTTGTTGCTGCTGTGTTACTGTTATTGTTGTTGTAGTTGCTGCGAAGTGCTGTTGTTGTTTCTGTGGTGTGCTGTTGTTGTTGCTGTGTTGTCTTGTTGTTGTGCTATTGTTGCTGTTGTTGTGATGTGTTGCTGCTGCTATTGCTGTGTTATGTTGTTGTTGTGCTATTGTTGCTGTTGCTGTGATGTGCTGCTGTTGTTGCTGTGATGTGTTGTTGTTGTGCTACTGTTGCTGTTGCTGTGATGTGCTGCTGTTGTTGCTGTGATGTGTTGTTGTTGTGCTACTGTTGCTGTTGCTGTGATGTGCTGCTGTTGTTGCTGTGATGTGTTGTTGTTGTTGTTGTGAATCCCCGTAAGCACATAGTTGTTAATAAGACTAATGCTTAAGATTAGCCTTATTCAATAACTGTCATGCTGCAATTTTTATGGCTGAGTTTTGGTTATATTTTGGGGTTTTAGGAAGATAATTTATTTGATTCTTTTTTCAGATTTGATTCATGGTTGTTGATGGGGGGTATGGAGTCTGATTAAGTGCATAATACTTTGTTCTGATTTGATTACTAATGTTGTTCAGGAAAGTAATTCCTGATCTGATTTTAAAGGTTTTATATATGTTCAAGTAATGAAAAAAATATATGGAATAAAGTATGCAACAATAATAGTAGTACTGGGTTTGAATGAAATTATGATGTTTTTTTAGGAGAACAAAAATGCTACCCTATGCCGCAACAAGTTCATAGAGAAGTGGGGTATATATATATATATATATATATGCAATTTATTTGGTGTAGATAGAGTCGTTGGAGATGGTTCAGATTAATATGATGAAGCTGCAGATATGATGGAGGGAAGTGGTTAGTGAAGTGCACTATAAACAGACTTTGTCGACTTTGATCCCACTGATTTAGAGTTTTTACTTGTCTGAGGCATGGAATATTATTGCCTTAATTTGCTACTGTAGATGATTATGAAAATATAGTGATTTATTTTATTAGGTGTAGATAGAGCTATTGGAGATGGTTCAGAACAACACGATGAAGCCGCCGATATGATGGAGAGGGAAGTAGTTAATGAAGTGCACTATAAACTCACTTTGTCGACTTTGATCCCACTGATTTGGAGTTTTCACTTGTCAAAGGCATGGAGTATTGTTGCCTTAATTTCACTATTGTAGATGGTTAAGAAAATTTAGTGATGTATTTTATTTGGTGCAGATAGAGCTGTTGGTAATGGTTCAGAACAACATGATGAAGTTGCAGATATGATGGAGAGAGAAGTAGTTAATGAAGTGCACTATAAACTCACTTTGTCGACGTTGATCCCACTGATTTGGAGTTTTGACTTGTCAGATGCATGGATTATTGTTGCCTTAATTTTGCTATTGTAGATGATTAAGAAAATTTAGTGATGTATTGTTGCCTTAATTTTATGATGATTATCATTTGCATTTCATCAATTATGGCAATGGAATATCGAGGTTTCGCTAAATGTTTTAGTAGTACTTGGAATTCTTTGTAATATGGGCCAACTTGAAAATCTTATGTCAAGTCATGGTTTAAAACTTTACTCTTAAATATTGCTCTTAAGCCAAATTAGTTTTTTAATAATGCAATTGCAAGTTGCAATGTTATCCAAACAATAGCATAGAATTGAAATTTGAGAATCCAATTCCAATGTTTTCCAAACACATACACGGAATTGAAATATTGGAATTCAATTTCTCAATATCCAAATGTGCTTAAGAATTTGAAATTGGAATTCAAATGCTTGATTTCAATTTCTAGAATTAAAATTCAATAATTGAAATGAAATCTAAGTTTCCAAACGCTGCCTTATGAAATTCCTAGGAATTGTTCTAAATTGTTTGGTTGGCATGTAGGAATTTGCATTTTATGGGAATTTTCAATGACTAAGTGAAAGGTAGGTAACTAAATTCCTACATTTTGTGAGAAATTCTAATTAAATTCCCATGAATTTCAACTTCCATCATTTTCACTTTTTGAATCCAACCAAACAATCACCCCAATTTCAAATTTACATGAATTTTAATTTTCTCCAATTATTTTAAGCAACCAAACAACCCCTTATAGTGTATAATGTTACTCCATTCGTTCCTTTTTATAGTTCATTGTGCTTTTATTTTTTTCCTTCACAAAAAGATTCCAAACGTAATTATAAAAAGAACGACGGATGTATAAGATTAGGACAATATTATAATTGGAGCATCTAGCATATCTCGTAGTTTCTAAAATTAAGCAAAAAATGATAAAAGTGATATATCTTCCATACCAACTGAGCATTATTTGACAAACATATTGAGGACATAGGTTGACATTTGTTTTATATTTGTGTTTTAAGAGTACTTGCAATTGTATAGATTGCACGTATAACTTTTTTTAACAGGTTTTATTTTTCTCCCTTTCTAATTACCTGGATTGTCTTAAAGATTTCAGGAAATGACGTTTTCTATGTTTTCGATTTAATTTCAGTCTAGTTACTTTAGTTTAATTCATTTATTCTTGTCGAATTTAGAATTTATTCCATATTAATTCAATTAAATTCAAAATGAAACGGGCCTGAATCAACACAACCAACCATTAATTTATTTCCCTCAAGGGTGTGAATGCATGATAATTCAGTTACAAAAAAATGTAATGTAACAAAAATCATGATACTTGGTTACATTATCTTGCAGACCAAACATGGTGTTTATGATTGCGTTGACTTTTACCAACAACAGGCATTTGATAATCCATTACTAAAGAACCTCACTCATCAGGTAAGTACATCAGTTTATGAGTTTTTCTAACTTATTACAATATCAGTTTATTTTATATGTACCATATTCAAATCCATCTACTTCATATATTTTAGTGTTAAAAATTTGTATTTACAAGAAATTTACGCTACCAGCCTATTAGGAAATAAAACCGTTTCTCCATAAAAAAAAAGTTTTTTTTCAACCGTATACATGTGCTTTTTCACTATACATACTACACTATACCACTTCTTTTTTCAAAGTTTCACATTGTACCATTTACTTTACATGAGTCAATATCCTCTCCATTTCTTAGATATCCATATATTTAACTTGGGGGTTAACCTTTGATATAATTGCATCAAAAAAAAAAAAGAGATAGTAGATATGAACATATAGTGAAATTTAGAATAACTGCTCATTCATGTTTTCATATCTTGGGAGAGACATCTTT
The DNA here is from genome assembly GCA_951394345.1 of Salicornia ramosissima. NCBI lineage: Eukaryota > Viridiplantae > Streptophyta > Magnoliopsida > Caryophyllales > Amaranthaceae > Salicornia > Salicornia ramosissima. Next base: position 58,010,417 of record OX596236.1, on the reverse strand, counting down.
AAATTAAATTATCTTTAAATATTATGTACACCGTCTGTCTGAATTTGTTGGTTACATATATCATTTTGGTTGTTACATTTTTTAGTCTTTATTTTCATTTATATATAACAATCTTATTAGTCCTCAATTGATAGCATTTAATTGTACGTATTGTGTTTTTTTTTTTTGCAAACATTTAATTGTATTGCATTGTTATGGTCACATGTTTTCGAATTAACTTTTTCCAATTAAAATACTACTATCTACGTTTTTTAATTTATTCAGTTTGACGTTGACACTATTCACAAAGTATATACTTTTACTATCGTTTGTGATTTATACATAAGAAAAAACATAGTCATGTGGGGTATGATCTCGTTTGATTCGTTTCAACATGTACTTTTTTAATATATAGTTTTTATAATTTTTACAAACACACATTGAAGATATTAATTTTCAAAGTTTTGCTTCAACAAGTGTGAAAAATGATGAGTAAATTTTTTTATAAAAAAAAACGGAGGGAGTACATATTAACTTTGTTACCAAATGTAACTAACAAATTAAAATAGTTGAAGTACTTGACTAGCTATTAAAATAGTACAAATTGAGATGATAAAACAAAATCCGATCACATGACTATATTTTTTCTTACACATATAAATTTAAAGGGGATCAAAATTATTACATAAATAATATTAAAAATCAAAATGGATCAATTAAAATGAGACAGATTGAGTACGTATACATCCTAAGATAGTGAAAGTTTGGAAATGCATGCCAAAATTACAAGCAAATCGGTGAGACAAATGTTTGATTCGACTAATAAAACTTATAAACAAAGCCCTCCTAGTCCCTAAAGCTATATATAACATTTATCATTAAGTTTTGTTGTCTATTTTTAATAACTCAATTAACTGATTATGTAGTTGATTTTAACACAATTCAACCTTCAATTATCTATCATCACAATGTATGTTGTTGTGTCCAGGCTATACCAAAAAATAAACTGGCAGAAATTCAAGCGCAAAACACTGAGGAGTTTGGACTTGAAGACGGTGGTTGCCCTACAGGGACTGTTCCCATTTTACGAGCCACCGCGAATTCCACCCATTTTCCTCAAACATCCTCTTCCAATGGGGGGGATTGTGTAAGCCTTTTCTTTTCTTTTTTTCAAGAAAATTAATGATTAAGTATTAGGCCTTGTTCTTATGGACTTAATTTGTGAAATTTTATTAGTTCAGTTCATGTTAGACAAATTTAATTAATTTCAATTCAGTTCAGAAAACAACTGTTTAGTTCAGTCCAAAAGAACATGGCTTTAGAATCAAAATTTCCTTCTACGTACGTTATATTGTTCCTTCTATTGTGTGATAATAAATTCTACGTACTTCACACGTACAAGTATATTTTTTTTTGTGTGTGTTAAAAACAATGTTATGTCGTCGAAGGGCCTTAAATCAGTTGGACCAAGTTCATTTCTTGATATAATTATTTTCTTGTGACTTTTAGTTTTTCACGACTGTAATGTACTTTTATATCATTAATATCTTTAATTATATAACTGTAATTAAAAAAATGTAAAAATTATAATGATTAAATATAAATGAAGCACACTTTAATTAATACGAATCAAATAAAACCTCACATGCATGATTCTTTTTTCACTTGTTGTAAATAGCGTCAAAAATACAAGAATTTTAGTACTGAGAAAGAAGAATACATAAAAATGTTGTTGGTGTATAAATTATTGTTAACACACGCATGCAGGTTGCTGTATTTGAAACGAGAGCAAGAACAATGCAACACCCAACCGAGCGAGGACATCTATGGAATAAAGGGTTCAATAAGTCTCTATAAACCATATGTGCGAAAGACACAATGGTCTGCTGCTCGACTAAGACTTAAAACTGGTAGTGAGTTTATGGAAGCCGGTTGGATGGTTAGTTAGTTTACTCAAATAGCCAAAACTTACCCAAATAATACAGTAACTTATAGTAAAGTAAATAGGTTATTTTACGTACGACTTACAAACACTGTTGCATTTGATTCATCTCAATTTTTTTTATTTGATCTAATAATAAATTTTATGATCTAATCTGAATTTTTCTGATCCGATCAGATTTTTCTAATTGTAATTACGTTATTTTCATAGTTATAATTTTTCTGATATGATCTGAACTTTTCTGATATGAATTTTTCTGAGCTCATCTAGCACAGAAGTGCTTATTTAAGTTGAATCAAATGTACCATTGCATAGTTTATTTTTACTATTTACAACCAATTAATTTTATTACATAATTAAATTATAACTAGATGTGTTTTGTCACTTTTCCAACCAATTAAAGCAAACTCAAACAAATTGTGACATTATTTTTTAAAAGATTTTATTTTATAGCATCACACTTCGTCTAAAATTGTTTAAATTGCTTTAAAAATGAGATTTAATCGTAATCTAATTAATTACATAATAGTAAAAATGTGGCTATAAAATGAAAAAAAAAAAAAGAACTTGAGTGGCTCTAAGTCACAAAATGATATTTATTTGGTTGTAAATGAGAAATTTTCCCAAAATAGTATTTTTTTTTTTTTGTTCAATCTCATAGAATGTGCAGTGTAGTATAATAAATGCGGTGTATTAAACACTTTATTTAATTTGATGTTAAATTTTTTATTGTATGTACCATTTAGGTAAATCCAGATTTATACAAGGATAACGAGGCTCATTTGTATGTGAAACATGAGGTAAGAATCCTTCATCCTTTGGTTGCTAAATATTTAATACACTGCATCTATAATCTATAAATATAATTAAAAGGTTTTCTTTGCTAGGAAAGTGTCATGGCCTACGTGTCATTATCTTAAGCTTTACATGTAACGACCCGACTCGCTTAAATCAGCGCGGAAGAAACCGACGAGTCGAATTGTTATAAACTACAACTCAAATTACCTAAGAATTAAAAACTAATTCCTCAATTGTTAGTATTAAACCATAAGAGTACAAATACCCACAAGTTTGTACATAACTAGTCCAAAAGTCAAACTAGAAATACTAAAATACGAGTAACTCCAACCACACGTCAGAGTCTAAAAATAACGTATGAAAGTCCATACAATATTCTAATACTATCTAAAAATAACAGTAATAGAAAATACAACCAACAATAGCAGAAATAACAACGTCGCTCGCCCAACCCAAAGCTAAGCAAGAGAATCGTCATTAGAAATACCTGAAAAATATACAACAGTCCACCATCAGTGGCGAGTAACATAACTGACTCACCCTAATGGGAATACACATGTACATAGCACAAACCAAATAATCAATATCAATAATCAAAGTACGAGAACAACCCAAAACGTGAACTCGACTCAAACCAACCTAATCAACTATCTTTGGTGCAATCAATCATATTCTAGACCGGACTGTGCTCGTACGAACGCATCTTACGCGATCGAACTTTCTACTATGCTTGGATTTGAGAATCTTACTCCCAAACCCCATGAAACCAATCTTACTGGAAATCCATGTCCCGTGAAACCAATCTTACTGGAAATTCACAAAGATCACATAGTATGACTCCAACTATCCCAATACCGCGGATGGAATAGGGGCAACGTCTTAACCCAAATACAATGAATCTTACTCAAAGTATCAGGCGTCTAAAAATGAAATCAAGCTAATTAATTAATTCATTTAATCATCTTAATCATTTATCATCATTATTATCCAACATAACTAAATTAAGTTCAAGAATTGCCTCTAGCCTTGATTCTCGAAACTAACTAGTTAAATCATCGAAGTTATTCTCAAGAACTGCCTCTAGCCTTAATCTTGAGTCTAACCAATCATAAATCATCATCTTATAATCATTCTTTAATCGAATTAAACATATTCTTTAACTTTCTTTAACCTTTAAACCATTTTCTTTAACTTTCAAGATTCAATCAAGAACTCATAAAGACTCATCAAGAACTCATAAAGAACTCAAAGAAATCATAAAGAACTCATAAAGAACTCATTCAAGATTCAAGATCTTCAATCAAGAACTCAATCAAGATTCAAGAACTTCAACCAAGAACTCATTCAACATGTTCATACCACACGCATATCATCATCATCATAATTCAATCGAAAACCCAACTTTCACTCATCCATAATTCATCAAACTTTAACATAACGTTCATGATCATAAAACAACATATAATCAATCATAATATCATGAAAAAAAATCATCATCAAAACCCATACAAACACATAAAAATCAGATTTAGAAATTATACATGAAATCATAGACATTCATCAATAATCAACCCAAACATGCATTTAATTCATACTATAAACATAGTATGCCAAAAAGGTTGAGAAAGTATGTTACCTTATTGAAGATTACACACTAAAACAACACAAGAATGCAGCCCGGAACTCGAGCAACACGGACCCACAACACACGGTTGTCCACGGCCTAGCACGGTGCACCACCACCACGCACAGCTACTGCACGGCTGCTGCCCAGTCACTGCACCACCGCACGGCACACGAGCACCACTGCACCACCACGAACACCGCAGCACGTCCCCCTCACACGAGCCACCACACGATCACCCACTTGATCACGAACACGAATAAGACCCAAAACCAACCCGAACTAGTGATCTTGAATGAAATGCACGTGTTTAGGATTGTGTTTAGTCACTTAAAGATCAATAGAAGTTGAATCTTTAAGATTAAGATTAGAAAGATGGATGAACAATTTGATGGCTTCAATCACCCAAAAATGGCGTGAAGCAAGGGAGTAGTGGAGGGAGTTTTCTTTGTGTTTAAATTGGATGGCAAGAGCATTAGATGGCAAAGTAGGCAAAATGTTCTTAAGGCTCACTAACCCCCTCTATTTATAGAAGTGGCAGTAGTGTGAACACAAAGCAAGTGGCAAGGCATGGCTTGCCTTGTAAAAACCGGCCAAGGGCCTTGATTGGGCTCAAAATGGACTCTCGTAATCCATTGGGCTAATTAACATAATCTACATGATCAATCATGCAATAATCGATTTGGCCCAAAATATTAGATAATTAATTAGAGAATTAAATAAATAAAATTCTAATTAATTAAATAATAATTAACATAAATAATAACAACTAAAAATAAATATTTCGAATTAAATCGAAATTATTCACATAAAATAAAATAAATAGTTCAAAAAAAATAAATTTGAACTAACACATAAACACACATAAATACACATAATTATCGGCAAAAATACCAATAAAATCTGGGTCATTACACTACATGAATAATTAATGCATTCATAATAAAATGATAGAAAATAAGGTTCTTACAAGTAATTATAAAATAGATTATTCTTCATATCCGTTTTAAAATAAATGCAACAGTTTTAATTTTACAAAGTTTCAAAATAAATACAACATTTTTCAATTTTAGGAAGTTTCAAAATAAATGCAACATTTTTAAACTTTCCATTTTTGTAAGTCTTTTTTTATATCTCTCTCACAGCATCACATATCCCACTTTCTCTCTCTATCAAATTTACTCGCACAACCATTTTTTTTCTAAGAGTCTGTGCCTCCCCAAATGTTGCGTTTTTTGGGAACGGAGGAAGTATTACAATTTGTTGAATATAAAAGAAAATAAATTGTATTATAAAAAAAATTATAATTTTTGACAAGTAGTAAATGAAAATATGGAAGTAATGGAGAAAATTCTATTAAAATTTGATTCAATCATGAAGTTGGTTTGTTAATTATAATCGATTTTGGCTTGTGACATTGTTAATATAAACACATATACGACAACTTTTACTAGGAATTCATGTTAAAATTTGATAATATATAAATTATAATAAATGATGAGATAGTTGATAAATATTTATCAAATTGTTATTTTATCAAGACTTTTATAAGAAATACAATGCAGAACTAACAAATTAAATGTTTGTTATTAGTGACCAGGCGTCCAGGCCGGACATTGCAGGCCAATATTCTAGGTCATCTATTGTAAAGAGTCTACTATAGAGAATCGATTATAAAAAAAAATGTATCTAATTTAAAACTTAATAAAATATTTTTTTGTTTGCATCTAATAAAAATAGATGATGTATTTGACCTTATTTTCTCAAATTTTTACAATATTACTATCTAGTTTTTATAAACCTTATTTTCCTTCCCAAAAAAATATTAACTTTATTTTCCCATCCAAGACATGTGAATATGTGATCAAATATCATTTAAAATATTAAAACAATATATGTTTGTTAATTTGTAGAATGAAAAATTACTTTATTTTTAAGATATGAATTATAGACGATCACATTCTAAAGGTACAAAATGTTCAATGATACATGCATGAGCGGTATCAACTATGACCTTGACTTGCAATGAGAGATATTAGTAAGTTCGTAACCTACTATTAAGGGTTAATACTTATTACATACCAATGACATTGACACTTCATTGATCGCATTAACCCTTAACAGCATGTTATGAACTTACTTGTACCTCTCATTGCAAGTATAAGTCATAGTTGATACTGTTTAGGTATAATTATTAAAAATTCATATCTTTAGAATTGGACTGCCCTTATTTTAATTTATAACTTTAAAAATAATTTTTCTTTTGCAGAAACTTAAATTACACAAATTTAATTTGTCATTGCAAAATAGTGAAAATCATCTTTGAATTTTTGCAGTCGAAAAAGCCAGAATGCTCAAGCCCTTCATGTTTTGTTCAAGTTGCTAGAGGAGTGCCATTGGGTCTAACCCCTAAACATTATTCTAAAATTAATGGTGCACAATGGTCTTGGAACCTTACCATCATCAAGCTATGAGTCTACTCCATCTTTTTTTTTTTTCATCCAGTTTTCTTTTTTTTAATCTATTTATTTACTTATCTTAGTGAAATTCAACATGCATAGTTGTACAAGATCAGACCCTATATTTTTATACATAATTTCAGATAAGTTCAATCCAATTCAACTTCTAATCAATCTAGGATAGATTATTTAGCTTAATTTAGTTTAGTTTAATTTTAATTTAGTCCAAAAGAACAAGATTTTTTTAACAAAGTCATTAAATATGTAGCCACATACCCGCATATCCCAGCTTGTGTTACAAATTCTGAATTTCTCGAAAAATTCAATTTATATCCTCGAACTGAGTTTTGTATTCTCTCTAGTCCATTTTATTTGCTAGTATTATTTTTAATGAATCTTATTCATGCAGAAACTTTGAATACTGTTGTATTTTATATACATAAAAAATAAATCACGTGAAGTAGTGTATGATCTTGTTTGATCCATATCGATGTATTTTTTTTAAATATATAGTTAATTTGATTTTTTTATTTTTTTCACATATATTATTAAAGATATATATCGATGTTTAGAGCTCTAACAGGAAGAGAACAATGAAATAAAAAAGGGGCAAATGTATTATCATGTAAATTAGGAAGAAGGGATTATATTAGTCGAAAATGAATAATGCACAACTTATTACATACAAACATGCATCCATCCACACACACACACACATATATATATATATATAGCAGTTAGACTCTGTTCTTTTTTATTTAATTTACGTTATTACAGTTCAATTCAGTCTTTGATCAATGAATCTAGGATTTAATTAGTTCAAAATGCAGTTCAGATTGATCCAGTCTAAAATGATAAGACTAGACGTTAATCATCACGTACTCATTTCAAACGCCCTAATAAATTTGTGCCTTTGCGTTATGCATTGATTCGATTCAATTGGGAATGATTAATGAATGTGTGTATGTACGTACGTACGTACGTACGGTGTATGTATGTATGTATAGCATGTTGATGATGGGAATTGGTGGCTAACAATAACTGCAAAGATGTATACAATTGGGTATTGGCCAAAAGGAGCATTTGAATCACTATCATATGTTGCGGATCAAGCTGAATGGGGAGGTGAAATTAGCCGTGGATCATTAGATATAAGTCAACAACCTGAGATGGGGGCTGGTCAAATACCTACCTTTGATCCTAAATCATCAGCTAATGTTTGGGATATTGGTCAAATTATACATCCTGAGGGATCTTATGAAATTCTTGATCCACAAGATACTACTAAGGTTTCCAATTGTAAAAGTTACACTATTGAAGATGGTGGAAGTCGAGATGCATTTTATCATCATATTATCTTATTTGGTGGTCCTCTCGCTTAGAATAAAATGTAATAATTAAACTTTATGTTGTTTTTTTTTTAAGTATTACATCTGTACTGTAATAATTTATTTGTAACAATTTGATATATGATAATGAAGAGGAAAAATGTCAATTTATCGTTGCAAATGAATTGTTACGAAGGTAGTATGTATGTTTTTATGTACCTTAAACGTATTTAAAAACTAATTTTATGATAATAAACTTTTATCCTTTGCGTACGTAGTTGATTATTTTTTAAAATTTTCAAGGAAAATGTAAGTAATCATTGTTTTGCGTACGGGCCTAAATTCTGCTGCAAATGTAGATCTTTATGAGGATTTTTAAGTCTGTCGATAAAATTCACCTAATATCTAACCTAAACTCTATTAAAATGGACTCATTTACGATGGGACTCCGATAGAAAAAAAATAATTTGCAAACCCTCATTTTCTACAACGAGAAAAATCATTTATGACCCTCATTTTCTACGACAGAGTCACATTTTTACGACGTGAATTCCCGTCGTAAATAGCATCTTTCTAGTAGTGTTAAGGGTAATGCAATTAATGCTAAAGTGGTATTGAGTAAGAATTTGGGAATACATTTCCTAATGTGGTAGAATTTGAGAATTTATGACAAAATCACACATACATTGTTAGATGCTATTAATACTTAATTTTTTCACAATATTTCTCTTTTTATTCTCTTATATCCAGCAGTATCCATATTTTAAATGGGAAAAAAAATATGATGGGATTATTTTTTTTTAATTTTTTTTTAAAATGAGGAAGATAAAAAAAAAAAAAAAAAATTGCAAACAAGCAATAGTCTAAACCAGCCTTTAAAACATTTCAAATATTCAAACTATACCAATATTAACTAAAAGGAAATTTTTTGTATTTTTTCTAAATGAAAGTATTACAAAATATCTAATTAAAAATAAAATAAAATACAAACACCAAAATTTTTATTTTTTAATTCTCTACAAATCGACACTTATATTAATATAATTCTCACACAGATATATTTCATTGTTTTGGTTTTGATTTTTTTAACTTCCAAGTAACAGTTAAGCTCAAAATTTGACGCTCGCATAACGTGCATAGAAAGCTACTTGACTAGTTGTTGCTAGGTGATGCCATGATGAGTTCCAGTCATACACTCATTGATGAGTCTGTAGCTAACCTATCAAAAATAACCTAACAACTCTAACTAATGTAGATAGGGAAATATGGTTGAATTGAATCCACATGGAGGTATAAATCTTCCCTTAATTCTAAAAAGTTCAAACTATGTAAAAAGACATTCGAGGGAAAGGAAATTAAACTAAAGAAATCAAAACAGGAAAAAACTAATAAAAATCAAAACTTTAGAGGCCCAGGGTTTAGGTTCGCTATAATTAAAATCCTGAATTGATTAAAGATCAGTGATCAATAATTCACATATATATAAGGTTTAACCGAGATCTAACAGGCTCACACAATTAATTTACTAGATTAATTCCACCTAAAACCTTAAGTCTATATAGAATTTTAACCTCTCAGCTACCGACTAGATATATACTCAAATTTATATGTTAAAGATTAGATTTTAGGAAGTGAAAAGCAACACATGAATTAAAGAATAAATTAAAGGAAATCAATCAATACATTCAATCAATCATCATAGATCTCAACTCCTAAAGGAAAGGAGATCTAATCAAATAAAAAAAATAAAGAATAAACCAAAATGAACAAAAGAAAAAGGAAGAAGAAATTAATGATAAGAAGGAAAGAACAAATCTTGAATTAAAGAATTTAAAAAATAAAAGAAATAAGAAAGAAAAGAAAGCTTGAAGCCTAAAATAAAACAAGAAAATAAAGAAAATTCCAAAGACAATTTTTCATGGGATTACAAAAGAGCTAGTATTTATAGGGTAAAAAAAGCCTGCTAGGAAACACACGCACATTATAAGGCCCACACGGTTCTCGGGCCATGTCTGACCAAAACTTCAGATCAAATGACTCATGTAACTTCTTCGTTCCAAGTCGGAATTAGACGTGTGACCTACTATTGGAAAGTTCTTCAAATCTAGTTTCCAATGCCACTTGAATCGCATCAATACGATGTGGAGCAAAAGTTATGTCCAAAATAGTGAGAGGTGGTCAAAACCCTTCGAATCAAATTGAACAACTTCAAGCCAATTCTTCACCAATTGTCACCATAATCTCTCCAACACTCACCGCATTTTCCCATTGCTTTTCCAGCGCCTAGCTTGGCCTACTTTGATGGGTTTTGTCCCATTTAGAGCATTGTTTATGTAAATCTGATCAAAAATATGAAAAAGACACAAAACACTCCAAACCGACTTATTAGAGGCAAAATGGCTCCTAAGAGCACAGTTAGCATAATAAAACCTACAAAATAAGGGGAAAGACACATATAAAACCAAATTATCACTATTTCTACCTTAAATACATTTAAATCCTTGGCGATTTTTCAGAAATCTTCAGGGCCACTCGATAACAATGTGGTTTTCTAGTTTTTGGTTTTTTGTTTTTCAAAGTTATATGACATTAGTCATTATATAATCATACAAAAATTAGTTAAACTTGTTAAAAACATATTGAAAATAAAAACTGACAACTAAAAAGTGAAAACCTCTTTTTTTTTTTTTATAGTTTCCAACCTTTTATTTTTAGTTTTAAAAACAAAACTGAAAACTGAAAATAAAAAACGATACCGAACATGCTTTCAATTATACGTTGAAACCTTGAAAGTTGATTGTTAGTTATACGTTTTTTTTGGAGGGGTCTTCAGTCATCGTTGAAACCTTAATTTTTTAAATTTTTTTTTTTGTGGAACACAAAATTTGAGAGTATTAGTTGTATGTTTTCAGGGTATCAATATTATAAGCCCAAAAAGGACATAGGGAGTAGAGTAATTAATATTCTAATTAATTCATTTGACCAGCAAATATTTTCCTCCAGTTTTTTCCTTATATACCTAGTGGCCAATGTCTAAGCAATATTATAAAAGGCCTAGATGTTGAGAATGCTTTAATAGTTTTATAATGGCGTTTGCAACATCTTTTGTGGTTTTGTTTTCTCTACTTTTAAGTGGATCGGTTTCTAAAGTATTGACAACAACAACAATCAAGGTACTTTTTCTAATTCTATTCTATAGTTATATATTCATGTTAATTTGTATGTAAGAATGACAATGGCCGGACTTGGATTTGATTATGCATAATCCGACTCCAACCTGATAGTAGTCGTAGTTGGATTTTTTGAGATAGAGTTGGATGCATATTTTTTTACTTTTTGAATTTGAATCGGATTTTTTCTTGCGGATGGATTAGGGTCGGATCTGGGCTAAATTATCATCTTTAAATAAATAAAATGCGTATTATTACATTAAAATTACTTTATATTTTATTATGATATAAAATTAGATATTATATTTTAATAAAATATACAATTACTACCAAATAAATTATATAAAACTATATAAATTTAATTAAAAACAACTTAGAAAAATAAAAAAATCTAACTACATGTCGGAGTCGGATTAATTTGACGGATTTTTTCTAACATCCGACTCCGACCCGACTCGAATTTTTTTAGATGGAGTTGGATGTGGACTTATTTTTTGGATTTTAATTGTATTTTTTTCCCGGATCGGTTCAGACTAAGGTCGAATTCAATCTGATCAAACTGTCATCCTTTTTTGTACAGTCTTCCAAAATTAATCTCAACTTTGCGTTAATAAAATATAATCCCAGTATCCCACCTTTTATATAAATTTGTCAATTTCGGAACTAAGTCTTAATTAAATGACCCACAAAAGCAGTTAATTGTTACCCGCTAATTATCCAGTCCAACCACGAACCCAACCTAGCCACCAGACACGACCCACCCCACCTAGCCAACCCTAACCTCAACCACAATCTACTCCCACCCCAGCCACGACCCATCCCATCCCTTCCCAAGCCAACCCATCCGATCCATGAGCCCATGCCCCACGCACCCTAGCCACAACCTCTTCCAACTCCGGCCAAGCCTAGCCAGCCCATCTATGATTCCACATCCCCACCCTTCTAGCCCATGCCCAACTCTCAAAAATCTCACCCTTTTAGAAGATGAGATCCATGAATTTAAAAAAAATGGCATGGATTTTTTTAATCAATATGTTTTTCCAACGCACATCCATTCATTAATATCTTTTAGGTTGCATAATTGATCGGTGTAAAGAAAATGAGAAATTATGAATGAAATGACGTTTTTTTTTATGTTTTGGATTTAATTTTAGTCTATTTACTTTAGTAGTTTAATTTATTTATTATTGTCGAATAAGAACTTATTCAGATTATTTCAATTCAATTCAACAGGAAACGAGTTTAAATCAACACAACCCAAAATTAATTTATCTCCCCCATGGCCCCAAATATGTAATGTAAGTGTGTAACAAATATCGTGATACTCAGTTACATTATCTTGCAGACCAAACATGGTGTTTATGATTGCGTTGACTTTTATCAACAACCAGCTTTTGATAATCTGTTACTAAAGAACAACAATCTCACATCTCAGGCAAGTTCATTACTTAGTTTTTGTAATTCATTTATGTACCATATTCAAATTCATGTACTTCGCATAGTTTATTTTAGTGTCCTTAAATTTACAAGAAATCTAATTCATCGGCTTCTATATAGTTGCAACGTTGTCAATTTAGGCATTATTCATAATCACTTTTATAATTCGCTTCTGTGTTGTATACATATAAACAAATATGTCATATTGGATCTCTTTTGGATCGTATCAATGTGTATATTATTGTAATCTAATTTTTATAATTTTTGATAAATCGGAATTAAAGATATTACAAATACAAATACAAATTATACACTGACAAACGTGAAAAAGAAAATGTTCCAACACGGATTAAGTATGATATAAGCCTATTAGGAAATTAGGATCGCTGTTTTTCTTTAAAAAAAAGGGTTTTTCTAACCTTATACACACGTGTTTTTTTCACTATTCTACAATCTAAATTATGCTTTGTACTACTTCTTTTCGAAAGTTTCACACTGTATGATACATTGTCTTTATCTTATACTCCCTCTCTCCCAAATTAGTTGCTACATTCTCCTTTTCACCTTCTTCCAATACACAACTTTAAACTAAAATATCTTGAACTACACATAATAAAAAATTATATGTTTGAAAGGTACACAGTGAGATGAATCAAACTATATCCATTATGACTATATTTTTCTTTATGTATATGAAACTATAAGCAGTCAAAGTTTACAAATGAATAGTGCCATTTTTCAGAATGTAACAACTAATTTGGGACGGACAAAGTAGTAGCGTTGGTAATTTCATTAACGTTTTGTCTTTAGAAGTGTTTTTCTATGTTACAGTTACACCTATGTAGTTCCTTGTCTTCTAATGTACATCTTTTCTTTATTTTCTTAGACATAACTTTAAATACTAATATCTTAACTTATATATAAGAAAACATTATATACACCATCCGTTTTAATTTGTTAGTTACGCATTTCGTTTTACACATTTCCTTTAATGTTGGTTGTTAGAGTTTACTAGTTTAGAATCATTCCATTTATTTATATATAGCAATCTTATCAGTTATTACCCCTCAATTGATAGCATTTAATTGTATTATAATGGTCACTTGACCTTTTGGAATTAAAATACTTCATATGAACTGCGTTACCAAATGTTTCTAAAAAAAATAAATCGGATGGAGTTTTTGACTATTAAAATAGTACAAATTGAGATGATCAAACAAGATTCCGATCACATGACGATATGTTTTTCCTTACATATATAAAATGAATAATACTAAAAATAAAAACGGATCAAGTAAAATTGGAGAGATTGAGTATGTAATATACACCCTAAAATAGTAAAAATTTGAAAATGGATGTCAAAATTACAATTAAATTAAATCAGTGTGACAAATGTTTGATTTAACTAATTATAAAACTTATATCATGTTTAGCAACTTAAACATAGGGCTTGTTTACTTCAGATTATATTCAGTTCAGTTCAGTTCAGTTCAATTCAGTTCAGTTCAGTTCATCTCTATTTAATTCAATTAATACACTCCTATTCAGTTCAGTTCAGTTCAGTTTAGTTTAGCTCTATTCAGCTAATGTAAACGAGCCCATAGTCCTCCCTGGGACTATATATGTATGTCATTTTCCATTAAGTTTTATTGTCTATCTTTAGTAACTCAATTAACTGATTAGTTAGTTGATCAATTTAACACAATTATTAGGGTTTCAAATCTTCAATTATCTATCATCACAATGTATGTTGTTGTGTCCAGGGTATATCAAAAAATAAACTGGCAGAAATTCAAGCGCAAAACACTGAGGAGTTTGGACTTGAAGACGGTGGTTGCCCTATAGGGACTGTTCCCATTTTACGAGCCACCGCGAATTCCACCCATTTTCCTCAAACATCCTCTTCCAATGGGGGGGATTGTGTAAGCCTTTTCTTTTTTTTTTTTTTCAAGAAAATTAAAAATTAAGCTTTGGAGATGATCTTAGCTAGGCCTTGTTCTTTTGGACTTAATTTATGAAATTTTAGTAGTTCAGTTCATTTCAGACGAATTCAGTTATGTTAAAATAAGTTTATATTAGTTAAGTTTATACCAATTCAATTAAGTTTTGTTCAGAAAAAATTTGTTCAATTCAGTCCAAAATAACATGGCTTTAGAATCAAATTTTCATACAAAGCTATACTCCCTAATGTATGTTCCTTCTATTGTGTGTTCACAAATTCTACTTCACATGTACAAATACAATTTTGTTTTGTGTTAAAAACAATGTTATGCCATAAAAGGGCCTTAGATCAGTTGGTCCACACCCCCCCCCCCCTCCCCCAAAATCCTTGAGGTCACACGTTTTAGGTTTAATACCGATGCCCCGTCTGTCAAATTAATTTTCAGATATAGGAGCCTTGTGTGGGTGTTGTATACCTTACTTAAAAAAAACAATGTTATATTGTACTTGTAATACCCTGTATTATATAATTATTTTCTTGTGTCTTGGATCTATTTTTCACGTATGTCAATGTAATTTTTATATCATTAATATCTTTAAATGTGTAATAGTAAAAATTGCAAATGTTATAATGATTAAATAAATAAAAACAATCTCTAATACGACGAACCAAATAAAACCTTACTATACATGATTATATTTTCACTTGTGAATAGCGTCAAAAGTGTATATTACAAGAATTTTATGATACGGAAGGGGGGAATTACATAAAATATTGTTGGTTGTATTAATTATTGTTAACATACATATATATATATATATATATATATATATATACATACATACGCAGGTTGCTGTAGTTGAAACGGTACAAACCAAGAAATACTATGGAATGGTGGCTGGAACAAGTCTCCATAAACCCAAAGTGGGAAAGACACAATGGTCTGCTGCTCGACTAAGACTTAAAAACGGCATTGAGTTTTTGGAAGTTGGTTGGATGGTTAGTTAGTTTCTTCACTCAAATAAATAGCTAGGTCATTATATTAAACTAGGGTTATGCTATATGCAGCCCTTAGGGTTGCATATAAAAAGCTAAAAAAGGAAATAAACAACATTAATTCTGCATTTATTACATTGATCAATGTGTAATTTTCACATAAATTCATAACTTTTTTTCATATTAGGTAATGTAATTAATGCTTATATGCAGCCCTAACATTTTCCATTAAACTAACAATATTCTTGACTCAAATTAAAAAACGGCAAAGTTTTTGGAAGTTGATTGAATATTGTCACAAAATAACATTTTTTTGGTTGTAAATGAAAACTTTTCCCCAAATAATACTTATTTTTAGGTCAATCTCATAGAAAATGTGTTAAATACTTCTTTTAATTTGGTGTTAAATTTGTTATTGTATGTATCCTTTAGGTAAATCCAGATAAATATAAGGATAATGAGGCTTACTTGTATGTCAACTCTCAGGTAAGAATCCTTCCTACTTTAATTTGCTAGTTTATAATCTATAAATATTATTAAAAGGCGTTCATTTATAAGAAATTCATCATGCATCATCATCACATGCTTTGCAGTAGATGTGTATTTAATGCATGCTAAATTGACAAAATAATAGAAAATAAATAAGGTTCTTGCAAGTAATTGAACTTGAAACCTCAAATTTCCAACATTACAAGTAATTGAACTTTTCTATGTTATTTGTGCGTAGTTTTGAATATAAAAGAAAATAAATATATTATATTTTTTGACAATGCAAATATTATAAGCGATGATCAATTTGTGACGTTGTTTTGAGTAAAACACGTTTATTGTTAGCGACCCGACCGGACATCACCGAACCAATGTACTAGTTATTTATTAAATACAGTTTACTATAGATAATTTATTATATAAAAAAATTGTTGCATCTAATTTAAACTTAATAAAAAAATTGCGTTTATTAAAAATAGATGAACTATTTGACTTTATTTTCTCAAAATATTTTAATTTTATTATCTAGTTCATAAACCTTATATATTTTCCTTGCCAAAAAAATAATAATAAACCTTATTTTCCGGCCCATCTAAGACGTGATCAAATATCATTCAAAATATATGAAAACAAGATATATTTATTAATTTGTGATTGCAAAATAGTGTGAATCATCTTGGAATTTTTGCAGTCGAGAAAGAAAGAATGCTCAAGCCATTCATGTTTTGTTCAAGTAGCTAGAGGAGTGCCCTTGGGTCTAGTCCCTAAACATTATTCTCAACTTAATGGTGCACAATGGTGTTGGAACTTTACCATAATCAAGGTATATATATGAGTCCACTCCACCTTTTTATCTGAGTTTTTTTTTTTTTATTTGTTTACTTATCTTAGTGAAATCCAACATGTATAGTTGTACAAGGCCCTTGTATTTTTATACATAATTTTAGATATATTCAGTTCAGTTAAATTAAAGCTCTAACAACGGCAAGAGAACAATGGATCGGAAAAAAGGGGCAAAATGTAGCATGTAATTAGTCGGGACGAAGGAAGGGATTAGTCGAAAATGAATTACATACAAACATGCATGCATAGCATATATAAGTAGTTAGACGGCTATGTTCTTTGGGATTTAATTTATGAAATAATATAGTTTAGTTCAGCAAATGATGAATCTGTGATTTGGTTTGATACCCGCAGTTTAGAGTCCAAAATCTTAGTCTTTAGCTTAGTTTAATTTATAAAATTATAGTTTAGTTAAGCCAATAATTTTTTTGTTGGTGTAAATAATATAGCATGAAGACGATGGGCATTGGTGGCTAACAATAGATCCAAAACTATATATAGTCGGGTATTGGCCGAAAGAATCATTTGTATCATTAGCATATCTTGCGGAGCAAGCTGAGTGGGGAGGTGAGATTAGCCGTGGATCATTACCGAGGAGTGAACTACCTGAGATGGGCGCTGGTCAACCTGCCGATCTTGATCCTCAACTATCAGCTCATATTTGGCGTGTTGGTCTTATTGAATATTTTAAGGGAGCTTATCAAGCTTTTACCCCCGAAGATACTACTACGGCTGCCAATTGTAAAAGTTATACTGTTGAAGATGGTAGTCGATTTCGAGATCCATTTTTTGGTTATATTATCCTCTATGGTGGTCCTGGCATTTGACCTCACTCCACTCTCGTCCTCTTACAATAATAATATATATGTAATAACTGTTTATTTTTAATGATTTGATATAAAATAGAGAGAAAAACAAAATGTCAAATCATTTTAAATGAATTGTTACGGACAATTGTGGATCTATGATTTTTACAATGGTGGTGGGTCACCATTAGACCGGACAAATCGATTGATTGCGATCGGTTTTAAATAATATAAGTTCCAATCATCTCCATATTAGTTTTTTTTTGTAATGGATCGATTAAAATTGCATGTGTTATGAAGAATTTGCATAAATATTTCTTACCTTAGTACTATTTTTTTTTTTTTATTAAAAGTAATTAATAGGGAGATAATAATTAATTAAAAAAAAGAAAATAAAAGATACATAGAATAACCAGTAGAAGCATAAAAATTAAAGATAAGACGCAATTCACTATTATTAGTTATTAACACCCTTGTAAAATAGCACAAGATTAGTTATTAGCAATATAAATTGTGCATTGGGAAGTGTATGAACCGGGAATGCATAAAAAATTATGGACAAATTAAAAGGTGGAAGCTAAGGTTTATATTTCCTTAGAGTTCCCAAATATAATGGAGGAATGTCTAAAGAAGGAGAGAGTAGACATATGAAATGTAAGTTTGTGGAATAATTAGCTGATAGCTACCTTAGGTTTAGTCTGAATGCTAAGGATTGTAATTAAATTTGTAATATTGATGCAGATATACATATACCTAAGGATGTTGACTTTAGAATTCCATCTTACAGAATAAACATGTATACAACTATACATGCATGCAATCTATCCTATATATGTTTAGGGCCGTTCTAAAAATGAAGATCAGACCCTTATATTATTAAAATTAATACATTACAAATATTTTTCGTAATTATATATTGTCTAATAGACAAATATTCTAAAATGTAGATTTTTTTAAAGAATTAATGACAATTGAATAATCATGTTTATTAAGAAATATTAGTAGATTGGAATTTTAGGCCCTTTTTGCATTAGGGTCATGTGCAATTGTTACACACCCTTACGGCCCGTTTGATAGTGGGCCGGTTATAAATGATGGTAATGGGAATGAATTTATAACTAAATTTGGAAGAGAAATCAAAATTCATTCCCATGGTATGACTAGTTGAACTCCAATTTATCTAATTTTCTTAATAAATATTCATTTCCATCAAAAATACCATCCTCCACAATGGTAATGGATTGGAATAAAGAATAAGAAGAAAATAGAATCTTGGAATTGAAAATTTATTTTCTATGGGAATTATAAGGTTTCTTCTTAACAAAATTACACTATAAATTTATTACAATTACTACAATTTATTACCATCAACCAAATGGGCCGTAATACTGGATATGTTTCATGCTAGTCTAGGATAGTATTACTCTTTCAAAGTTGAAACATATAGCAGAATACTAGTGTAAAAGTTTGCAGCATTATATTTTTGAGATTTGTAATAAAGCAAAATTTCATAAGTTGCCATTTCAATAGTTCTACAAGCTAAGAGCTATTGTTATTTTTGAGTTGATTCATTCATATTGATCCTTGGGATTCTTATAGCAAATGGGGGTGATAAATATTTTTCGATAATTGTTGATGATTTTAGTATAACTGCAAGGACTTTTTTTACTACATAATAAAAGGTAGGCTCCTAAAACAATGGCAAATTTCATTTATACATGTAACACATTATATTCGTATTAATGAGTAGTTTTCAACTGTGTAATCTTAGCTTCGTTCCTTATTTAATTTATGTTTGTATGATATTTAAAAAATTTAATAATAAATAAAAAGATCTCACCATATATTTTTTCTTCTGGTCTTTTTTTCCGTTTTTTCCTGATTTGATATGATTTTTTTTTCATTAACCAAGAGCGTGGTTAAATAAGCTAAGAACATATTGTTCATTACTATGTTGCCGTTTCATCTCATGTTTTTTTTTTACATGAGAGCTTATTTTTCATTAATCATTACTACTACTATATAGTGGGCCTAGAAAATATTTCATGACAAATAATTTTAGCACTCCAATTTTGATTTTGACACTCCACTTTGTAATAGCACATATATCTCTATACTATCTCTATTATATAAGGGATGAGAAGGTGATGATGGTGTCCAGTCTAGGGGTGGGCGAAACCGGATACTCGGATTTTCGGATCACAAATTTTATGATCCGGATCCGATCTGGATAATCCGGATTCAGAAACCGGATATCCGGATCCGATTTGAAATGTGTTTTTTAAAAAAAAAATAGCAAATAAGTCTTCCTTGTAAGATAATCCTTACACAACAGTCTAAAACTATTCGAAGCACAAACAGAGCATGCAAGGTGTCATATTTGCAGCATATTAGAGCTAAATAAGTAGCATAAATTAGGTTAAGTGTAGTAAAGGTAGTTATACTATGGTTAGTTAGTTGTTTAAAATAAGTTTTTATACTGCTACTGTAAGATACTACTTGACAATAACAGGTACTCCGTAATAAATTACTTCATTCTTACTGTAATTGTTCTTTGATGATGAATAATACACTTTCTTGATTTCATTATGGTATGGTTTGTAGTAATAATATGTCACTGCTTGCCATTTAAAACCTACTTATATAGGGAGTAATAAATGGTCTTTTTGGTGATATTAGAAAAATCACACCCTTAATACGTACAAATGGATTCTTACATCAAAGTAATTATTGTTATTTTTAAATTTTAAACGGTTGTTTTAGCATGCATGTTATTTTGAATGTTCTATTTTACTGAACTTTTAGCTACTATAAACTAACTATTATCTATTAAATTTTAATATTCTACTTTGAAGAAATTTTAAATTGTTCGTTGTTGGTAATTAAGGTAATTAATTTAGAGTGTAGAAGAAATTTTATTTTGGTAAAAAAAATAAATGGGTCGACCCGAACCCGACCCATTTATTTTAAGGTCGGGTTAGGTTGCAAAAACTCAACCCGTTTATTAAATGGGCCGGGTTCGGGTTGAGGGTACATGACCCAATAACCCAGGAACCCGAACCCGACCTGTTAACTCGATTTGCCAGCCCTAGTAATTAATCTCTTTTGATTAAAAAAATAAGTTTATTTTATGTGATCTCATTTCCCTTTTCTGTAGTAGACTAGTAGTGGTAAGTGGGTTAATTAGCTAGTAATAAGTCTTATAACTAAAGTCAGCTTCTTTCTTTGGCCCAAATACAAGGACACGACTAAATGCAAGAAACACGAGCTGTACCCGTACCCAAAATTTTTTTAAATTAGAATTAAACAAATGAAAATATAAATTCCAACATAAACAAAACATTCCAATATATAATATATAATATATGAAAAAACTACATTTCTATTTTAGTCAGTTACTCAACATATGCAACCTTATAACGTTCCTTACACATACAACAGGTACAAATAAATATAAACAATGATACAATTAGTAAAACAATAGTAAATACAATTATATAAACAGTGTAGTCAACTTTTTTATAATCAAACTCCATAGAGTACCATGATACTCACGACCGTGTTATTGATGATCTACTGCACAACTCTTTATAAATATAAGTTGTATAATCATTGTCAACACCTAGTACATGTACTTCATTTACCCTTTTTCTTTACATATAAAAAACAGAAACAAATATCGAATAAAAAAATGAAAAGGCTTAAATTAAAATTAAACAAATAAAAATAAATTCCAACAGAAACAAACACGCGCGTGCCAATTTATATATTTATACATATATGAAAAAACTACATTTCTATTTCAGCCGGTTGCTCAACAGATGCAACCTTATAACACTCCCTACATATACAACACGTACAAATAAATAAAAAAAGATACAAGTGTGATTAGTTTTCTTATAGTCAAACTCCATAGAGTAGCTATGATGGCTATCAGCCTACCACTGTGTTGTTGATGATATACTACACAAACTTTTATAAACATAAGTTGTGCCATCATATTGTCAACACCAACAATATATTACAATATATAATTTCAATTAATGGCATGATAATAGAAACGTAAATTTTATTAAGCATTATTTTAAAAAAAGAAACATGTAGTAATAAGATGATAGAACTTACCCAATAAAAATGTGTGGCCATTTGAAGATTACATCAAAGGAGAATGGATTAGAAAGAAAATCAAGTGATGATTTATTATAATTAATTATTTCTACTAATCTAATCCCTTTATTTCACCTGGTTGATGATGATTATGATTAGGGGCGCTTATCGAGCAAGTCGATCGCGAGCTGAGGGTTGCTCGACTCGTGCTTATTAGGCTTTGAGCCGAGCCGATCACGAGTTGTTTCGTATGAAATTTATTTTTTTAATAATAAATAAAAAGATCTCACCATATATTTTATCCTCTGATATGATTTTTTTTTTCCATTTTTTTCCTGATTTGATATGATTTTTTTCATTAACCAAGAGCATAGTTAGATAAGCTAAGAACATATTACTCATAATTAATTTAGAAGCATTGAATATGCATTAATTAATGTAGCTATTGGACTGAATGGTTTTTTTTGGATGAGATGGACTGACTAATTATATATATTTCCCTATTTCAATGCTTTTTTTTAAAACAACATATAATAATTGTTGAGGAAGGAAGATGGGAGGAGGGAAATTTTAGACTTGGGAGGGAAATTAACTTTTTTTGTGGCAACCCTTTTAGTAGTATAAAAAAAATAAGTCTTTGATGATAAATAATACACTTTCTTGATTTCATTATGGTATGGTATGTAGTAATCATATGTCAATACTTGCCATATAAAACCTATTTATCTAGGGAGTAATAAATGGTCTTTTTGGTGATATTAGAAAAATCACACATTTAATACTTACAAGTGGTGTCTTAAATCAAAGTAATTAATCTCTTTTGATTAAAAAAAATAAGTTTATTAAAATTTTAAATTAGAATGAAACAAATGAAAATATAAATCCCAACATGAACAAAACGTTCCAATATATAATATATAACATATAACATATAACATATATATATATATATATATATATATATATATATATATATATATATATATGAAAAAACTACATTTCTATTTTAGTACAGTCGGTTGCTCAACATATGCACCTTATAACGTTCCTTACATATACAACAGGTACAACTAAATATAAACAAAGATACAATTAGTGAAACTATAGTAAATACAATTATATAAACAGTGTAGTCAGCATTTTTTTATAATCAAACTCCATAGAGTAGTCATGATACCCACGACCGTGTTATTGATGATCTATTGCACACCCCTTTATAAATATAAGTTGTACAATCATTGCCAGCACCTAGTACATGTACTTCATTCACCCCTTTTTCTTTACATATAAAAAACAGAAACAAATATCGCTTATCGAACAAAACAAATGAAAAGGCTTAAATTAAAATTAAACAAATAATAATAAATTCCAACAGAAACAAATTAAACACGTGCCAATTTATATATTTATACATATATGAAAAAACTACATTTCTATTTCAACCGGTTGCTCAACAGATGCAACCTTATAACGTTTCTTACATATACAACAAGTACAAATAAATATAAAAAAAGATACAAAAAGTGAAACTATAGTAAAAACAAGCATATAAACAAAGTGTGATTAGTTTTCTTATAGTCAAACTCCATAGAGGGAAATAATTTTGGCACTCCCAAATTTGATTTTGCTAAAATCATCACACCTCCATAGAGTAGCTATGATTTTGATGATATACTGCACAAACTTTTATAAACATAAGTTGTGTCATCATTGTCAACACCTACATTATATTACAATATATAATTTTAATTAATGGCATGATAATAGAAACGTAAATTAATTAAGCATTATTAAAAAAAAGAAACATGTAGTAATAAGGTCCATGATAGAACTTACCCAATAAAAATGTGTGACCATTTGAAGATCAGATCAAAGGAGAATGGAATAAATCCTGAAGTTTTGATCAAAGGAGAATGGATTAGAAGGAAAATCAAGTGATGATTTATTATAATTAATTGTTTCTACTAATCTAATCCCTTTATTTCACCTAGTTGATGATGATTATGATTAGGGGTGCTTATCGAGTGAGTCGATCGCGAGCTGGGGTTGCTCGACTCATGCTCATTAGGTTTCGAGCCGAGCCGAGCCGATCACGAGCTGTTTCGTATGAAATTTAATTTTTTTAATAATAAATAAAAAGATCTCACCATATATTTTATCTTCTGATATGATCTTCTTTTTTTTCCGTTTTTTCCTTATTTGATTTGATTTTTTTCATTAACCAAGAGCGTGGTTAAATAAGCTAAGAACATATTGCTCATTACTATGTTACCCTTTTATCTCATTTTTTTTATTTTACATGAGAGCTTATTTCTCATTAGTCATTACTACTACTATAGTAGGCCTACAAAATATTTCATGACAAATGATTTTCCAATTTTGATTTTGATACTCCACTTTGTAATAACACATATCTCTATACTATCTCTATTATATAAGGGAAGGAGAAGGAGAAGCTGATGATGGTGTCCATGTAAAATTCATATCTTACTCTTAATGAAATTTGAATACACAATTAATCTAGGCATTATAGGCAACTTACCTATTAAATATTATTAATTGATATTTTCAAATTCAATTATAATTCTAACAATCTAAAACTACATTTATTAAAATTTAATTATGAATCTTAATTTAAAATATGGCATGACTACAACTTTGGAATGAAATACGGAGTATATTAGAAAGTTAATTGAAGTGTTCAAAAATGATGAAATCATATATAGTATAATATAATAAATTAGGAAGCTAATTAATAGTTTTACAAAAATGATAAATCACATTTAGTATAATATAATAAATTAGGAAGCTAATTAATAATTTTACAAGAATGATAAAATCAAATGTACATCCATCACTGAAAATTGTAGCATCTCGTATTATATATAAAAATGTACCCAGTTTTGTCCCCTTTCAAAAATAAACTTCAGTAAAAAGAAAAAAAATTGCATATCAAAACCAATAAAAATATAAATTCTTGGAATTTTGGCAGTTTTGTTTACCGTGAGAGTTAGCCATGTTTGCCATCCTAATAGTCTTGTTGCTCTCCACTTTTAGAATTGGAGTTGATGCAAGATTTATTGTTGAGAAACAAGAAATCGCTACAACTATTCAGGTAGCACTATTTTTATATTATTGTACTTGTCACAACGAACTCACAACAAGACGTTTTCGTATTTATATAAAAAGTACGGAGTATTAATTTAGTTTTATGCAAACATAATAACATTGAGACTGTGTAGCATAGGTACTTCCGTCTTTATATGAGTAGCGGTCTTTGAATCCAATTTGTTGATTCCAATTATTTATTATATAATTGGTCGTACCCATTAACGTTATCTTTTAATTAAATTTGTCATTTTCAGTCTCTAATATTTGTTTTCGACCTTATTTCTAACTCATTGCAACCTAGCTGATTTAGGTTAAAACTTTTTAAAATGATAGTAAAAAATCAATATTATCATCTTTGATAAAACATTATTGTATTTTAAAAAGTTATGAGAAAATTATTTGTTTTAATTAGTCCATAAAGCTGTACTTGAAATTATAGATCAATCATTAAATCTTAATTTTGATTTTATAAATGTAAGAGAATAAATGTAACATGCGAGTAAATTTTTTAAAAAAATATATCCAAAAAAGGAAACTGAGTAAATTAAATAAAACAGAGGGAATAGTGTGTAATAGAGTATAATACCAAAATAACCAGACGGTATTACACTCTATTAGTTTGAAAAGGTTAATTAATTAAAGTAATTTTTAGTTTATTTTTTTTATAATTTATTGCAAATAGATGCATGATTATATTATATATATGATTGATTATATAAACCAGGTTAAACAACAAAATCCCAAGGATGGACAAGCAGAGAAACCACAGGCACACTCCACATTTTAAGAGTTGATGTAAACTACTCTTCAAATCATTTTCCTTCCTTAGGGGCTAACCCCAACAATGATGCCCCAGATATCCGTGTACGATTATATTTAATTATTTATATATAATTGCAACTTTTATAATTTTGATACTATTTATAATTGCTCATATAACTCACTTTATTTTATGCTTTACACATGTAAATAAAAATATATATCAATGTGAGATCTCTTTGAAATTGTATCAATGTGCGTGCACTTTATTGTGATCTAACTTTTATAATTTTTGGTAAATTATAACTAAAGATATTAAGAATAGAAATTAACATTGAAGAGCATGAAAAAAAACAAACGCTGCGATTAATATGGATGGACCCGGAGTAATGAAGTATGCCTTTTCTTAAACCAATATATTTGTTACTTTTTAATTTATGTCATTCATTATTGCACTCAAACAATAAATTAGGCTAATATAAATCTTAACTTTTCCCTTTAATTTCTAATAACAAAATTATAAAAGTTTTAAACATTGATTAAAGCTAAAATTAATTAAATTAAATAAATTGTGATGTCCTCAAGTGTGTATAAATAAATTGAAAAAATGCAGTTGGCTGTGGTAAGAACTAAGGGTGATCCCAACAAGAAGTTCCTAGGAGTAGGAGGCTGGCCAAGTCTGCACAAACCAAATGTTGATGGTCGTGTTGATCAATATTCTGCTGCTAGAATGAAACTTCTTAATGGACCTGATAGCGTTGAAGTTGGATGGATGGTATTTTTATTTTATTTTATTTATTATTAATCTATTATTGTTTTATAATTGTAGTTTCAATCGGTTCAAAATATTGTTATAATTTATTAAACTTCCTTCATCCTGTCGTTTTATTTACCAACATTAATTTCACTCAAGAACCTAAAAATATATATTTACTCCTAGTGCTACGTGGTGAGCTCTTTGCAAAATAATGCATTTTAATTATATGTATAGATTTAAGAAGAGATTGATATATGATCTGCCATTAATTTCGATAATTGGATGTTAAGTTGAGATGCCTTTTCATTTCGGGAATACGAAGGAGAAGATAGCTAAATTCGAAAGGAAATAGAGTAACCGAATGGGAATGAGCATTTATTTTTTTATATTATACATCAACTTCAGCAAGTTTATAATTATTAAAATCCTCCATTTAAGTACAAGAATGAGAGATATACTAATGGTTAAAACTATTAATGTGTGAAAATGGGGTTGCGAGTTCAAGTCTTATTAGACCTTTATATATATATATATAAATTAGACTTGATGACATGGTGTAATGTCTGGGCGCCTACGTGGCGCAACATGGTGCGATGAGCGTCTTTTAATAATATGTATAGATTCCCCTATTTGATTGATTATTTTTGCTAGATGCAATTTAAATTGAATTTAATTTAATTTTGTAGTTTTTCATATAATTTTTTTTTACAAAATATTGAGGATAAAAATAATTAAATTAGATAAAAATGTTCGTCCTTGTTATTATTTATTAATAAATAAATTATATATGTTTTAATTTTTTTTAAAATATATTTGGCCCACTTAACATTCAAATCCTGGCTTCGCCTCTGTATTCAATTTGGTGATGTGTTTATTAGGAAGACACAAATAATATATTCTGTTGTATATAAAACTAAGCTTATGCAATTATGCATGCATGTTTAACTCTCTGCAGGTGAATCCCGTTTTGTTCAAAGATAAGGAAGCTCACTTTTATATACGGTTCAAGGTAAAATATCCATTTATAGTTATAATCTTACATAGTATATGGTACAATATACAGGGGCAATCGGGTACAGCTGTATCCCCATTTTCAAAAATAAAAAACAAGTTCGAAAAATAAAAAATTTGAAAAAAAAATTGCCATCCGTTTGGCGGACGGTAAATTGAAATTGGCGGTCGGTAATTTTTTGTTCAGAAAATTACTGACCGCCAATTTCAAATTATTGACCGCTTGGCGGTCGATAATTTACTTTTTTCAATTTTTTTCATTTTTTTCAATTTTTAGTTTTAAAAATGGAATAATTGTTTCTATTAATTGTTTATTTGCCCTTCATTGTTTCTTAATTAGTTTAGATGTTGATTTTTTTTTATTATTTGCTTTTAGTTATTTCTTTTTTTTTATTATTCAGTTCTCAATGGTATACCTATGTATTAATACATTCTCAGAGTTATACATGAATTTTAAAAAATTCCAAAAATATACGTAAATTGCTAATATAGTTCAAGTAACACCTCTAATGGTTATTATCGACCAATTAACCACCATGAATCAATCCTTAGTTAAATGTAGTTAGTGTATTTTGGGAAAAAAATTAATAATTAAACATAAGATAAAATAAATTAACTTTTTACATTTCAATTGACAATAACATACTTCCTTATGGTAGGTGTAAAAGGTTAATAAATTGTATTTTTGTTTATTTTTTATTTTTTTATAAATAAACTAACTATAATCAACTAAGGACTTATTAATAACTGTTAATTGGCCAGAAACAACCATTAGAATTGTTACCTGAATTATTTTAGCAACCTAAATATATATATTTCTTGGATTTTTAAAAAAATCAGGCATACCATTGGGAATATGCTAATACACAAGTATACCATTGAGAATAATTTTTTTGTTTGTTTAGTTGATGAATTTCCAAATTTTTTTTTATTTCAATTTATTTAGTTTGATTATAGCTTTAGTCTGATTTTGATCATTTAAATTTTTTGAATAATGTTTGATCTGAGTTTGTAACCTTTTGTTTTATTTTGTACCTTCTCTTTGAGTCTTATTTTGATTGTTTTTAGTTTCTGATTTGTTGAGTTTATAACTTCTAGCAGAATGCTTTAGAAAAAAATTCTGGCAGAAGAGTGTATTATTTTTTTAATCTATTATTGTTTTTTAGTTTGATTTTTTTAATATTTATATAATTTTATTTTTATTTTTTTTAGTTTCGATTGATATATTAGCTTGGTTATTTTAGTTAGGTGGATAAAATATAAATGCTATTTTATGTGATTTTTTGGTTTGATTTTATCTTAATGTCCAACATATGTAATCTGTACCCCATTTTTCAAATCTTGGGTCCGCCACTGACAATATAATAATTAATTATAGGAAAAATTGCTTTAAAAGGTTCAAATTATTGACATTTATATTTTATAGGTACTAACTTTTGATTATTTTCCATAAGCATGAACTATTACATAACCTTGCCTTAATAGGTTTGGATGACCTAAGACATGTTAAATAGGTAAATTATAATAATAATAATTTTTTTATGGGTTTTGCTATTCATAGCACTAAGGGCTATGCATAAAAATTAACAAATGCATTGAAAGTTGAAATTTACATTTAATATGTGTAAAAAATTCATTAAAAAGTGAAATACATATATTTTATTTATTTATTATATGAAAATATTACATAGAAAATTGAAATATGTATTTAATATATGAAAAGAATTTCACATTTCAATGGAAAATTTTCATATAATCATTGTGTAAAACAAGTTTCAATGTGTTTTTCACATTAATTAATGCATTTGCTAATTCTTATGCATATCCCTTAGGGCTATGAATAGCAAAACCCTTTTTTTATTTAGGATTCGGAGATTTTTTTTTTTTAAATTTCTAAAGTTAGATTTAAAAAGTAAAAATATAAACACACTACACAGTAGTACAGTACACACTATTTCTCTCTTCTATTCCCACTAAAACCCACATTACCCACTCACCACCACCATGCTCATTCATCTTCTCTGCTATAATACAACCACCACTCACCGACACCACTTTTCTCTATCTTTCATCTATCTCTCTCCATCGCCATACAACCACTCACACCACCATACAACCGGCAACAACCACTACACCCATTCAACTCTTCTTCAATTCTTCTTTCCGATTGGGGCTCGTTGGGTTGTTTTTGGTTGGGGTGGGTTATTTTCAGTCGGGGTAGGATATTTTAGGTGGGTTAGTGGTTTGGGTTGTTGTTTTCGGTTAATTGGTGGTTTTGACAGTTGTTTTTGGGGTCTTTTTGGGTTGGGAGTTACAGATTTTTGGGGGTTTTGGGTTGGTAGAATGTTGGTTTTTTGCGTCGTTGGGTTTTTTGGGTAGGTTTTAGGTTTTGAGGGTTTTTTTTATGTGTTTGCGGTGGTTTATTGTGATGTTTTGGATGAGTTTTGGGATGGGTGTTTGTTGTTTTGAGTGCTTGTGATACGTGATTGGGTGGATGTTGGTGGTGCACTGGTGAATGCTAGTGACACGTTGGTGTTGCTGGTGGTGCATGGCTGCTTACTGGTGGTGTGTGGCAGGATACTGGTGGTGTGTTGTTCTATTGTTGGTGGTTGGTGATTTGAGAGATTGAATTCATAAAAAATATATAATTATTACTTAATTAAATGTAAATAAACACTAAATTAATTTATTTTATAAATGACCAATAAAAACATGACACGTGGGCTATTTAACC
The DNA here is from genome assembly GCA_951394345.1 of Salicornia ramosissima. Taxonomy (NCBI): domain Eukaryota; kingdom Viridiplantae; phylum Streptophyta; class Magnoliopsida; order Caryophyllales; family Amaranthaceae; genus Salicornia; species Salicornia ramosissima. The sequence continues at coordinate 57,980,125 of OX596236.1, read as the reverse complement.
TGTACAATAGGTTGCTTCTAGTCACAACCCACTTGTTGCAAATCTGTATAATAGTTCATGCTGATGGTGAATAATCAAGAGTTGATACCTATAAAATGGAAATGTCAATAGTTTGAACCTTTAAAAGCAATTTTTCCTTAATTATAATTGGTTAAGTTTGTTGAAAAGATGCATACAATACAATATATAGTTCATGGTTAATCTTCTATATAACGTACTATATACTAAAATAAAGTACTGTTTAAGTCATCATGTACACGTGCCAAGCAACTTTTTCATTTAAAAATTTCCCCCAAAACTAATTCATGTTGATGTCATTTTTTTGCTAATCTATATCCTTTTACAAGTTCCAATTTCGACATAAAAAATCTTTAAAAATTAATAAGTTCTTCATATTTTGTACATACAAAATAATTAGCACCCTTTTAAAAATTACCAATATATATTATCTAAATCGTGCAATTCGCGGAGTCACAGGACTAACCTAATTATAATGATAAATAATAGGCAGGAGAAAAAGAATGCATAAACACAGAATGCCCAAGTTTTGTAAAAGTGGCTAAAGACGTGGAATTAGGTCTTGTTCCTGGACAGTATTCTACATTTGGCGGCCAAAGAATTGTTTGGAAGCTCTTCATCGACAAGGTATGAAAATTTTCCAATTTGGCTAATTAAGGATGCAAAATATTGCTTTTAAGTTTTAATTAATTATCATCAAATGAATGAGAATAATTGATTATATATGGTATCACATAACCAACCTCTAATACATTATTCCCTCCATTACATATTGATTATTTTTCCATTACTTGTTTGTTAATTTAAAATTTATCACACTAATATTTATAATTGTATAACAACAAAAACAAAAGGTTACGATAATTTTTAAGGTAATCATGACACGAATCATATCATATAGGACTCCATATATATGAGTATATGACTACTATTTTTTTTTCCTTTTGATGAGTCTATCCACTTGTAATAAATTAAATAATAGTGTGAAAAGTTCAAATAGAAAGATCAATTTGTAATGGTAGTATGATATTATATCACACTTAAAGAAGTAGCAGAAAATATCAATTGCTCACAGTAGCTTTCTTGATATGAATGCTACTGTTTGATTGAAGTTGGTATTTTGTGGTTTTATATTTCTGAGAGTTGGTTTAGGTGAATGGCGGCATTTCATTCATCTGGGGATTCTCCCTAGTCATCTTTACATATATATACAAAATATCCACCAATGGGATAGCAACACCTATGGCACTACAAAAACAACAAAAAAACAGCTATACAAAACAAAATAAAAGGACACAGTACAAAACAGAATAAATAATAAATGGACTAAGTGATTAAGGGGACTAATCATAAACTCATTTTCTTCACCCCCCCCCCCCCCCCTTCAAGTTGGACTTGGGAGAAAGGAACAAGTCCCAACTTGAGGCAGAGAAATTTATGTTGTTGTTCAGATAAGGACTTTGTCATCACATCTGCAAGTTGTAGTCCTGATCTAACATAGCTGGTAGTAATGAAGCCAGAGTCCACATGCTGTCTAACATAATAGCAATCAAGTTGAAGATGCTTGGTCCGTTCATGGAAGACAGGATTGTGTGCTATGTGATGTGCAGCTTTGTTGTCACAATACAAATAGATAGGGGAAGGAACATGGAGTTGAATATCCTCCAAGAGTCCAATAATCCATTGGATCTCACTTGTGGTGTGAGACATGCTGCGCAATTCTGACTCAGTGGAGGATTTGGATACTGTTTTCTGCTTCTTTGTCTTCCATGTGACTAAAGAATTTCCAAGAAAAGTTGCCCATCCAGTGAGGGATCTCCCTGTGAATGAACATGCTCCCCAATCTGCATCACTGTATGCAGCCAGATTGAGGTGAGATTCTGCTGAATAGAATAGTCCCCAGTCAATGGTACCCTTAAGATACCTTATAACGTGCATAGCTACCCTCCAATGTGTGTCCCTTGGAGAGTCCATGAATTGGCTGAGCTGCTGGACAGAATATGAAATATCAGGTCTGCTCAGATTGAGGTATAGGAGCTTTCCTATGATACTTCTATACTGTTCTGGATCTTCAAGTAACACTCTTTCATCTTTGCTTAGCTTGACATATTTTGGGAAAGGACACCCCATAGCTTTGGCATCCTCTAGACCTGTATGTGAAATGATGTCTGCCACATATTTTCTTTGATTAATCATGATCCCGGATTGATTTCTTGACACTTCTAGCCCAAGAAAATATCTCATGTGTCCCAAGTCTTTGATAGTGAATTCTTGGTGAAGGTCTCCTTTCAGTGATGCTATATAGCCTTCATCATCTCCACTAATGAGGAGATCATCCACATACACCAATACAAGACAATATTTTCCTTGATTAATTCTACAAAAGAGGGAATAATCTCTTACACATTGCTTAAAATCTCTGGATAGGAGGAAACTCTTAAGTTGCAAATTCCATTGTCTTGAAGCTTGCTTTAAGCCATATAGACTTCTATTAAGTTTGCAAACCTTTCCTTTTGGAACATTGAAATATCCTTTGGGAGGCTTCAAATAGACTTCTTCTTCAAGATAGCCATGAAGAAATGCATTGTTTATATCCAATTGATGCAAATTCCATTTCTTCATGGCTGCTAGAGCTAATAAAATTCTCACTGTAGAGAACTTTGCCACTGGAGAAAAAGTATGCTTATAGTCTTTATTTTTAATTTGTCTATCACCCCTTGCCACAAGCCTAGCTTTATATCTCTCAATGCTTCCATCCTGTTTGTGTTTAATTTTGTACACCCATTTGGAGTCAAGATCTTTCTTTTCCTCTGGCAGATCTGAAAAGACCCAAGTTTTGTTCTTTTCAAGAGCATCAAGTTCTTCTTGCATAGCTACTCTCCATTTTTCACTTTGTGAGGCTTCATGATAAGACACTGGCTCAACCGCTCTCATTACATTATTTAAAGATGCAATGTAATCAGGGGAGTAGAAGTCAGAGTTATTCACACTCTTTGCTGTGAAACTAGGAGAGAGTTCATCATCATCCTTCTGTTGTAAGCTTTCAGGGAGCTGATACTCATACTCTCCCAGTCTTGTTGGCACATGCCTTTGCCTGGATGACCTTCTCAAAGGGGTCTGTGCACCCTCATGATCATGTTGGACCTGTTGTTCTGTGATTTCTTCCTCTGTATTTTCTTCTTGGTCTGCTGTCTCATCAGCATTTGCTGTCAAATCCCTTTCTTCTTCTGTCCCTCTGTGCTCTTTTGGTTCAAACCCCTCAGGATCATCACTCAAGTCTACTTCAATATTCCCTTCAACTAAAGGAATTTCATTATAATTTTCTTTCATAACATCTTGGTTGGTTTCCAATTTAAGAAAAGGAAACACATGCTCCCTAAAAATCACATCCCTACTTGTGATAATTTTTCTGGTTCTGAGTTCCATTAATTTATAACCCTTTTGATTAAAAGGATATCCAATGAGCACACACCTCATTGCCTTTTCTTCAAATTTATCACCTTTCTTTTGATTTTCATGTGCATAACATAAGCATCCCATGGTCCTTAAATGCCCATATGATGGTTTTGTTTGAAATAAAACTTCATGAGGTGTTTTCCATCCTAGTACAGCACTTGGTAGAAGATTTATAATATGTGTTGCTGCTAGCACACACTCACCCCACAAATACTTTGGTAATCCAGCATGCAATCTCATAGCTCTTGCTGTCTCAATTAAATGTCTATGTTTTCTTTCCACCCTTCCATTCTGTTGTGGCACTCCTGCTATGCTTCTTTCATGTTTAATTCCTTTCTGAGCAAAGATAGATTGGCAATCAGATTGAACTATTTCAGTTCCATTGTCACTTCTCACCCTTTTAACCCTTTTTTCAAATTGAGTTTCTACATAGCATAGAAACTGTTCTAGGATGTATTTCACTTCCCATTTTCCCTTGAGTAAGTGAACCCAAGTGGTTCTGCTACAATCATCTAGAATCGTCAAGAAATATTTTGCACCATTTATGTTGGCTACCCTATATGGTCCCCAAACATTAACATGGATCAATTCAAAAATATCTTGAGCAATAGCTCTATTACTAGTGAAAGGCAATTTACTATGCTTTGCTAAAGAACATGTGTCACAAACAAAAGATTTCACATTCCTACATCCACAAAAATCCAAATGTCTCATTTTTGACAAGGAACTATGTCCAAGTCTAGCATGCATAACACCAACATTCACTACATTATTACAAAGCATAGAATTTTCATTGATCTTAACACTACTAAGATAAGATTCTTCATGACTTTTCTTCCTGTTTCCTCTTCCAGTGTCTTCCAAAACATATATTCCTTCATGTTTTCTTCCAAATCCAATAACTTCATCATTTGTGAGGTCCTGAAAATGACACCCACCTTCATCAAATAGAACCCTTAGGTTATTCCTCTCAATCAATCTACTTACAGACATTAAATTATGTCTGAACTCTGGGAGATATAGCACATCATATAGAATTATTTTGGGACTGATTTGGACAGTTCCTATTTTTTGAACTTTCCTTATGCTTCCATCAGGAAGTCCTACCTTTTGGGGTTTATCAAGTTCCCTCATTTCAATAAATAGTGATTCAAATCCTCCCATGTGATCTGAGGCACCTGAATCAATGATCCAGGTGCCAACATTGCAAAAATTATAACTTGCAGCATTTAAAAATGATATCTTACCGGCAAACTTGATTGTATTGAAACCATCAGTGCTTCTCTTTGAGTTTCCAATTCCTTGCTTCTCATTAAACATCTTCATGACTTGATTAGCTACAACATTTATGAAGTCATTATCATATTTCTTCCCCTTTCTGTCTGTCTCAGCACCTTCATCATCAAGTGGGCTTTCTTCAAATTCCTCTTCATCATACCTTGCAACATTAGCAGCAGTTCTCCTCATTCCTTTTCCCTTTGGTTTGCTGAACCAGTCAGGATAACCAATTAGTTTGAAACACTCCTCCTTCAAGTGACCTCTCATCCCACAGTGGCTACATTTCTTATCCATCTTGTTCCTTTGATTTCCTTGGTTTCCTTTCTTTTGAATATTGACTTGTTGTTGTTGCTTACTGACATTCATAGCTGCAGCTTCACTGAAGGATTGCTGAAAATTTCCTGTCACCTTCTTCTCCTGTTCAGCTTGATGAACCAGTTGGAAAACCCTATTGATGTTTGGTAGAGGGTCCATAGCAAGAATCTGCCCCCTAATGCCATCAAAATTGGCAGTATTGAGCTTCATCAAGAAGTCTATGATTCTTCCTTTCTCTTCCTTTTCCAGCAGCTTTGTGACTAAGTCACATGTACACTTTGATATAGCTCCACAGCCACATGTTGGTATTCCTTCAAGCTCATAAATCTCATCCCAGTATTTCTTGAGCTTGTTGTAATATTCCGAAACAGACATGTCATCTTGTTCCAGCTTTGCAACATCTCTTTTCAGTTGATACAGCAATGGTGCATTGCTCTGTGAGTATCTTTCTTTAATCTCATCCCATAACTGCTTGGCTGACTCAACAAACATGAAACCACCAGCAACATCATCCTTCATTGAGCCAAAAATCCAGCATCTTACCATATGGTCACACCTTTGCCATTTTCCAAATTCTTTACCCGTCTTCTCAGGTTGGTTGATAGTTCCATCAACTATTCCCAGTTTATTTTTTGCACCAAGAGCAAGCTTCACACTCTTACTCCAGGTTATGTAGTTGTTTCCATCAAACTCCATGGGAGCAAGTTTCATTTTGGGTACTCTCATTGGGAGCCAAATACAGAGGATCATTCATGTATCCTTCTGGTTCATTCTTGTCTTTCTCAGCCATATTGTTGAAAATAGGATGCAAAATTACTCAGATTTTACAACCTCAGCTCTGATACCATAAAGAAGTAGCAGAAAATATCAATTGCTCACAGTAGCTTTCTTGATATGAATGCTACTGTTTGATTGAAGTTGGTATTTTGTGGTTTTGGTTTTATATTTCTGAGAGTTGGTTTAGGTGAATGGCGGCATTTCATTCATCTGGGGATTCTCCCTAGTCATCTTTACATATATATACAAAATATCCACCAATGGGATAGCAACACCTATGGCACTACAAAAACAACAAAAAAACAGCTATACAAAACAAAATAAAAGGACACAGTACAAAACAGAATAAATAATAAATGGACTAAGTGATTAAGGGGACTAATCATAAACTCATTTTCTTCAACACTCTTGATAATAATAATTTAGGTTATGTTTAGCTAGTTTAAATCATATATATGAAATCTTATGGTATAATTTGATTTGATTTGATTCTTTATGATATAATCTTAAATTTTCTTATATGATCGTTCTGATGTAAATTATTTTGATGTATACTTTACAGCATGATGATGGAAATTGGTGGGTGTCTATGGATGATGACAAATACAATATAGGATACTGGCCAAAGAACTTGTTTACGGCCCTATCAGATTTTGCGACTCAAGTTGAATGGGGAGGAGAAGTACGCGTTAATCCGGATGCTACAGGAGATAACTTTAAATTGCCTGAAATGGGGAATGGTAAAAAGGCTGTTTATGATACACAATATTCAACCAGTTTTCAACGTGCAACACTAGTCAATGAAGATCATCAAGTATCAGCCCACCTGACACTGAAAAGTTTGAACCTCAAGAATTTGTCTACAATGTTCTTGATGCAGGTTATAAAGGAGACGATTTAGGCCACTTGATTTTCTTTGGCAGTCCCAATAAAAATAATTGACTAATGGTTCTCCTATTGGTACTTATATTGTACTTGCTTTAATAATTTAGGATGTTCATTGAGTGAGTTTATATTTAAGTCATATTTATATATATAGGGTTCCTAACAAATAATTTTGAACCCCCCGTGTGTGTTTCGAAAAAGGCAAAATTATATGATGAATCAACTTTTTCTCAAGTAGGAAGATCTATCCTAATTAATGCAAGCCTAGCGTCTAAAGCTCACTATCAAATGCAAAGCTTTCTGCTCCCTGCAACCACAATGAATCAACTAGATAAGACTAGCAGAGAACCCTTTTTTCTAGAATTAAGACCCTAACTTGAAAAACACTAGCCGAATTAGTTTTTTTTAAGGGCACTAACCTAATTAGTTAGGATAAGATTTGTAGACCAAAGAAGTTTGGAGGGTTTGGAATAAGGAAAGCAAAGCGACTAATAAAGGGTTACAACTCAAACTTTGTGGAAAATTATCACAGAATCATACAATATGATGATGGATAGTAGATGTAGAAAAAACATTCAACCACATTGGACTAGCCATTGCATACATTTGTCTAGTCATTCATAGATATTGTTGTCACCAGAAACCTTTTTTTATGCTGGCTCCATACCTAACGTTACCATATGTTGTCCCTCGGTGCCTCTCTTCGTTGTATCCGATTTTTTTTTAAATCATGTTGTTAATAATTTCGAATCTTTTGAAACTTGGGTAATTACCTCCTAATTTTTTATTTGGATGGCTACTTTCATTAAAGTCCCCTATTATGACAAAAGGGGAATTTATAGATTTGATGTGGTTTTGGAGAGAATTCCAAAATAAATCTTTTTGTGCATTTTGGGCAGGGGTGTAATACCCCGAATTTTTAAAATTTAATTAATTGATATTAATTATGTTACAAGTCTAATTATTTTATAAATAAATAAAAAAAATTAAAAAAAAAAGAAAAGAAAAAAACACCCAATATTACGTATAAGCTCCATTACCTTTCACCATCATCTTCCACCTCCCCCACCCCTAATCACCATTATTGATATCATCATCATCACCCTCTTACATCATCTAATTACATCACCATCTCTATCATCAAGCTTGGGCTCAAGCTTGCCCACCTCCATTGTTGCCCAATCAACAATGGCTTCTTGATTAATTGAATCCACTAATTCACCTATAAATACCACCTCATTTCTTCTGATTTCATCACTCAAAATCATCTCAATCCCATTTCACATATTATTTGATAAGTTATCATCCAAATCCCCAACAAATTCCAAATAATAAAGCTCTAAAACAATTTCTTCTTTCAAACCACCACCACCACCACCGAATGAACTGCCGCCGGCCACCACCACCCCTGCTAGCCACCGCTATAATCCACACACCTCCGACCACCACGACCTTGCTGCACAAAAACGAACCCCTGCCTCATGTTCTCCTCCCTTTATTCTACCCCGCCGTGCCACCACCGGTTGGACCACCCAGTTGCCGCTGGACGTTGCTGCCCTTCCTCCGCCACCGCTGCCATGTGTTGCAGCCAGCCAACCACTCTTCCCCTTGTTGGAACATTTATGACTAAATGGGCTTGAACAATGAACTAAGGGTATAAGGCAAATAGAAACAACGAGTCTAGAGGTACCTCGCGAGTCGCGAGGCTACTTCACGACTCGCGATAAGTTTCTGGATGTAGCCAAAATCACGAGACCACGACAGAGCCAAGTCGCGACTCGCGACCTAGGGTCGCGACTCGCGATTTGCTGCTGGAAAATTTCGTGGTTTTTCACGACGTTTTGGATACTTTGCCTTGGATACTTTAAACGTGTTTATGCATGTTTAATAGCTTTATTACTGATCTAATTCAGTACTAAAGAGGATTAAAATCAGAAGTTGGAGGATTTGCATTGTTGCATGGAATCCTCATGAGAGTTTATTGCACATTAAACCTCATAATTTCTGTTTTTATGAAGATTGAATGGGGAGTTCAATCAGCTTTGAAGCTGATTGCTCTTCATTCTTGGCCTATAAATAGATGGCTTAGTTCATTGTTGAGGATACTATACATAAGAAAATCTGAAATTCTTATACTCACTACAACTTGTTAGCACTTGGTAATTAATATCTAGCTAATTTTACTAAGTGTGTTTAAACACAAATAAACACAAGTCCTTTTGTTTCTATACTCTTGAGATCACATAGAGTGTAGGGTTCTTTTCTCCATTGTATCTCACTAATCGTTCGTGGTAACCCGGTGATCTAAGGGGCGAATTCGATTAGAAGGAAAGTGTAATTTCCACGCCTTGGAGGGTTTACATCAATACCATACATCACCAACAAGCTTCTAATCGAATTTCATGTGTCTACCCTCTAAGATTTGGCGTTAAAAAATATGGTTCACTTTGAAGTTTACAAGATGGAGATGTTCGGTAGCAAGTAGGTGTTGCAAGGAAAGATCATTTTTATTGATGTCTTGAAGTATGAAGATGTTCAAGGATACTTCATATCATGTGGTTGAAGAAATTTCAAGTAAGATTTTTTTTGATATTTTTTGGTTTTGATGGATTAATTTCCATTGTTTATGCATGTAACTAGTACAAGAAAGGGTTATAGCGACGCTTAAAACATGCCTATAACGACGCTAAATAGCGCCGCAAAACCTTATATCGACGCTTCCATTAGTGTCGCATAAGTAGGTGCCGCTAGGCCCTGTGGCGACGCAAATATAGAGTGTCGGTATAGAGTGAATAATGCGCCGGCAATTTGACGCGCTTTTTTACAAATTTTAGAGGCACTTGTAAGTGTCGCAATATATCTAGTGTCGTGCACTTTCTAAAACCTACCAAGCTTGTTATAAGTGTCGCCGCAGTTGTAATTCACACTTTTTAATTATTTCTAAAGGCACTTATAAGCACCACTATAAGCGTTGCTATAGTTGTTATCTGCACTTATTAATTATTATTTGGAGATGCACTTTTAATCATCGTGGAAAAAAAGGTAAGATACTAGGTTCACACTTTCCACCAATTTACATAGCACTTTATAGTGTGCTAAAGATAAAGCTAACTATTCAACAACGAAAGAAAATCCAAAGTGAGACTTATATAATCACAAATATCATTGAGTAACAAAAAACATTGAAATATTTCCAAGGTTTCTAAAATAGCTCCAACACACTACATCTAAATCTATATACTCAACATCGTTCAATAAGTAAATTGTATAATTCTATGCCTAAAACAAATCTATTCAAACAAAAAAGAATTCCATTGATCGTGTGCTTCTCAATTTGACTTCGTCTTCCAACTTTTAAGTTCCAAAAGAAATTATGGTTCTGCAATAAGTAATACAAGTAATTAACAACTACATTAGGAAAACAATAGCACCTTATCATTCATAAATAAAGTTAAGAAAATAAAGATATTAACATACATATTCATAAGATGAACTGCAAAAATTAAAGTTGAAAAAAAAAAACTAGAAGTATGAATTACTGAACATGATCTTACTCACGTTTCAATGATTCATCTTAGTATTGTGAATTCCCTAGCTATCTTTCTCAAAATGCATATACATATAGACCTACCTTAGACGACTAATCCAAATAATTGCCATTATCATGTCCAAGGGGAGCATAATCATCCTAGACAAACAACAAAAGTGAATCTATGTTAATTTAAAGAACGCACTGCCAACCGATTACAATGATGCAAAATGTGAGTATTAAAAGAGCAGATATAAATCTACTGCCTGTCTAAACCAACATCCCAGCAGCAACATCACTACTAAAGTCAATGTATACACATGCATGTTATCCTAAAAGCTAACTAAAGAAACTTAACAACTATACACAATAATACAATATACACGCCTAAATATAGGCAAAATATATACACATTAGGAAAATGCCTAATAATACCCTAATAATGAGCAACATCACAACAGCTATATATAAGCAGCAATATCACAATAGATATAATCACAGCAATACCCAAATAACGTGAGCATAGAGATGCTTAAGTTGGAAATAGTAAAGAGAAGTTTAGGAAAAAGAAACAAGAGGCCGGACAAATCATACTTAAGTGGAAATTAAAATATTGACGAGAAAGAATACATCATTCTACCAGGCCAGCAGAAGCAAATCAGTAACGATTCATACTTAAGTTGAAAAGCATGTGTAATCATCAATTTCACTAAACTCTGCTCCTGTAGACCAAAGTACGTAGAATGATGATTAGACATGAAATTATATTTTTACTACTTAAGGTGTCAAATACTGACTCAGCTACTAAGGTTATCACCACAATGACATGAAATTATACACATACTCACTCAATAATTTAGAGGCCAGGTTAGTAAAATACTATTAACCTAGCTAATTTGTGCAAACAATCATTGACAACATTTTCAAAACACTGACAATTAGACAAGCAAAAGTTAATTATAAGCACCTCGATCTTGTAAAACCTAGTACTTCTTGATTTCATTAGACAAGTAGGTGTTAATTATAGGATAGTTATACTATGGTTAGTTAGTTGTTAAAAATAAGTTTTTATATTGCTACTATAAGATACTACTTGACAATAACAAGTACTCCGTAATAAATTACTTCATTCTTGCTGTAATTGTTCTTTGATGATGAATAATACACTTTCTTGATTTCATTATGGTATGGTATGTAGTAATAATATGTCATTGTTGGCCATTTAAAACCTATTTATATAGGGAGTAATAAATGGTCTTTTTGATGATATTAGAAAAATTACACCTTTATTACGTACAAGTGGTCTCTTACATCAAAGTAATTAATCTCCTTTGATTAAAAAAAAATAAGTTTATTTTATGTGATCTCATTACCCTTTTTTATAGTAGACTAGTAGTGGTAAGTGGGTTAATTAGCTAGTAATAAGTCTTATAACTAAAGTCAGCTTCTTTCTTTGGCCCAAATACAAGGACACGACTAAAGGCAAGAGACACGAGCCGTAACTGTACCCAAAAAATTGTAAAAATTTTAAATTAGAATTAAATGAAAATATAAATTCCAACACAAACATGCACAACGTTCCAATATATAATATATAATATATTAAAAAACTACATTTCTATTTTAGTCGGTTGTTCAACATATGCAACCTTATAATGTTCCTTACATATACACCAGGTACAAATAAATATAAACAATGATACAATTAGTGAAACTATAGTAAATACAATTATATAAACAGTGTATGTGAATAGTAGTTACCTGTTATAACAGATAATAACAAGTCAAGGGATCAAAATTGGAAAATGGTGTCTTAGTTTGGATTATATTAGAATAATCTTTAGTTGGGATTATTATTGGAAGAGCACTAATAGTTAGGATCATTGGTGTGAATTTTTCCTAATTAAAATGTATAATTTTTTGGATACTTTGATTTACTAGTATCAAAATATTACAAAAAAAAAATAATTGCGTTACAACTAGTCAACTAGTACATGAAAATACTAGAGGTCTATTTCAGCATGTTGCACAATGGGTGCAACTTTATAACGATCCCTACAAACATAACAAGTACACATAAATATAAAAAACGATACAATTAGAGAAATTATACTAAATACAACTATATAAATAAATGTGTGGTCAGCTTTTTTGTAGGTTGTATCTACATAGTAGTCATGAGCCCGACTACAATGCTGTTGATCTGCACAAACTTGTTGATAAATCTTTATGAATACTTGTAAAAGCATCATAACCTATTTACAATAATAAAAAAATGTTAACCAATCTTAGTTGATATGCAAAAAAAAAGGGAATTAATAAAGCACAATTGGTTAGTAATTGATTATATTTGTAAAAACATGTTTTTTTTTTAAAATAAATAAATAAATAAAAGCACTCTAAAAATAAAAATAAAAGCATTAGCTTTTGAAAAAATTCATAAGAATAATCTCAATGATGGATGTTGTTCCCATATTAATTAATCCCAACTATGCATGACTTATAATGGTATAATCCAAAGTTTGAGGTTTGGCTTCTTATATTAAAATGATATATGACCTAATTTACGCCAGGTTTTATTTTGTGATTGGTTCAAAATTATTGAACAGTAAATATTTATCTAGCAACATAACACCACCACATTCAACTAGTTTGCGACCATATAAATTAAATATATTGGTGGTGGAAGAAGTGGGTTAAGGGTGAGAAGAGCTTGAGTTATTGGGGGCGGAAGAAGCGACCAAGGGCAGAACTAGGGGAACTGGAGGGAGTCTCAATTCTCGCCAACTTTGATTTTTTTTAAATTTTTATTATATTTTTAAAAAATATTAACTTTTTTTTTAAAAAAAGGACAAAATTTATATTTGATCCCTTAAAAATACAAATGCCTTAGTTTGGTCTCATTCAAAATAAATTTCTTGTTCCACCTTTGGAAGCGATGGCCGTGGTGGCCGGCCTGGTGGAGGTGGTTATTATAATGGTGGATTGGGTCTTTGAAAAATTAAACTAATATCACTTTAATACTCCATCTGTCTCAAGTTACTTGCTACATTCTCTTTTTCACATCTCCAATACACAACTTTAAATTAAAATATCTTGAACTACACATAATAAAAAATTATAAAAATTATATGTTTGAAAAGTACATAGTGAGACGAATCAAACTAGATACATCATGACTATATTTTTCTTTATGTACACGAGCAGTCAAAATTTACAAATGAATAATGCCCATTTTCAGAATGTAGCAACTAATTAATATGGGACGGAGGCAAGCTAGCTAATTTAATGAAAGAAGAAGAAGAAGAAGAAGAAGAAGAAGAAGAAGAAGAAGAATGAAGAATGAAGAATAATGAAGAGGAGGAGGCTGGAAAACTTTGAGATATGCAACAAATTTATTAAAATTGAAAGAATTAAGAAGATTAAGAACTAGAATTGAAGAAGAAAGTAGAATGAGTTATTATTGAAAAATATCAGAATGAACTGATTAATAACAAAGAGAGGAGGGGAAATGCTATTTATAAGCTACAGTAGCAACTAAACTACCTAACTATCTTTATTATGTAAAATACATGAAGATATACTCTAATACATTAGAAATACAGTATTTGTGTAGGAGTATTATTCAATAAACTTTAAATAGTGAAAATCAATGAAGCCAACATCATATTCAACTAGCTCACTTGTAACAAATTGCATTGAATTTTATTTAGGGTAAACCCATACTACTATCAGGCCATTACGTACTAATACTAATTTAGGCTTAACATGCATGTTAACATCAATAACATGCATGTTCTATTTAGTGGACCGGAAATTGTAAATTTCTATTTTTTTTAATTGCTAAATTTAGTGTTTTAATTGTTCTTTAATGATGAATAATACATTTTCTTGATTTCATTATGGTATGGTATGTAGTAGTAATATGTCATTGTTGGCCATTTAAAACCTATTTATATAGGGAGTAATAAATGGTCTTTTTGGTGATATTAGAAAAACCACACCTTTAATATGTACAAGTTGTAATGACCCAGATTTTATCAGTATTTTTGCCGGTATTTATGTGTATTTATGTTTGTTATGTGCTAGTTCAAATTAATTTTTGAACTATTTATTTAATTTTTATTATTTAGTTAATTGGAATTTTTATTATTTAATTTTTCTAATTAATTATTTAATATATTTTTTTGGGCTAAATCGATTTAGGCATGATTAATCATGCGGTTTTTGCAAATTAGCCCAATTGATCACGAGAGCCCAATTTAGGCCCAAGTAAACCCCATGGCCGGTTTTCCCAAGCATGGCAAGCCTTGCCACTTGCTTTGCTTTCACACTTAACCAACTTCTATAAATAGAAGGGGTTAGTGAGCCTTAAGATCATTTTTGCTCATTTGCCATCTAATACTCTTGCCATCAAATTCAAAGCACCAAAAACTCCCTCCCTTGCCCAATTCCACACGCCATTTTGATCAATTGATACCCATCAATTGTTCATCATTTTTCCTAGCCCAAAACTTAAAGATTCAAGGTTCATTGATCTTTAGGTAACCAAACACAAGCCTAAACACATTTATTTCAAACAAGATTCATTGTTTCGGGTTGATTTGGGTTGGGGTTCGTGCGTGGAACCGTGAAGCCGTGCAGTGCTCGTGGGTGCCGTGCAGTGGGTCCGTGGCAGTGGTGTTCGTGGGCCGTGTGTGCGTGGTGCAGTGGCCGTGCAAGGTGGTCCGTGGTGGTGCTTGTAACCGTGGTGCACCGTGAGAGGCCGTGTGGTGCAGCCGTGTTGTTTGGTTCGTGTGAATCAAGTTCCGGGTTGTAATTTGTGTTGAATTTGTGTGTGATCTTCCATAAGGTAACATACTAACTCAACTTAATTGGAATACCTTGTTTATAGTATAGATTAAATGCATGTTTAGGATGTTTGTTGATGTTTATTCATGATTTTATGTATGATTATACAATCTGATTTTTATGTGTTTACATGATGTTTTAGTGGTGATTTTCATGATTTTATGATTAGTTATACATTGTTATATGATCATGATTTATGTATCAAAGTTTGATGAATTTTGGATAAGTTTAGGTTGATTTTTCGTGTGATATGCGTGTAATATGTATGATTGGATGAGTTCTTGATTGAAGATCTTGAATCTTGATTGAGTTCTTGATTGAAGATCTTGAATCTTGAATGAGTTCTTTATGAGTTCTTTATGAGTTCTTTGAGTTCTTTGTGAGTTCTTGATGAGTCTTTAGGAGTTCTTGATTGAATCTTTAAAGTTAAAGAAAACGGTTTAAAGAATAAAGAAAGTTAAAGAAAGTGTCTAATATGGTTAAAGAATGATTAAAGATTGATGAATAATGATTGGTTAGACTCAAGAATAAGGCTAGAGGCAGTTCTTGAGAATAACTTCGATGTTTTAGCTAGATTAATTTCGAGAACCAAGGCTTTAGGCAGTTCTTGAACTTAGTTTAGTTAAGTTGAGGTAATAAAGAATAATATGAATAAAATGATTAAATGAATTAATTAAAGTTTAGCTTGATTTCATTTTTAGACGCCTGATACTTTGAGTAAGATTCATTGTATTTGGGTTAAGACGTTGCCCCTATTCCATCCGCGGTATTGGGATAGTTGGAGTCATGCTATGTGATCTTCGTGAATTCCAGTAAGATTGGTTTTCACGGGACATGGATTTCCAGTAAGATTGGTTTCATGGGGTTTGGGAGTAAGATTCTCAAATCCGAACATAGTAGAAAGTTCGAGCGCGTAAGATGCGTTCGTACGAGCACAGTCCGGTCTAGAATATGAATGATTGCGCCAAAGATAGTTGATTAGGTTGGTTTGAGTCGAGTTCACGTTTTGGGTTGTTCTCGTACTTTGTTTAATGATGTTGTTCGTTTGATTTATGCTATGTACATGTGTGTTCCCATTAGGGTGAGTCAGTTATGTTACTCGCCACTGATGGTGGACCGTTGTTATCTTTTTCAGGTACTTCAGATGATGATGCTCTTGCCTAGTTTTGGGGTTGGGCGAGCGACGTTTCTTTCTTTTGTTACCTGTTGTATTTACTGATTTTGTAGTATTAGTAGTGATAGTTTGTTTAGATGCTACTCTTTAGATTTTGGACTTTTATGTGTTGTTTAAAGACTCTGACATGTAGTTGGAGTTAACTCGTATTTTAGTATTTCTAGTTTGACTTTTGGATTAGTTTATGTACAAACTTGTGGGTATTTGTACTTTTGTGGTTTGGTAATAATATTTGAGGAATTAGTATTATTTCTTAGGTATTTTGAGTTGTAGTTTCTAACAACTCGACTCGTCGGTTTCTTCCGCGCCGGTTTAAGCGAGTCGGGTCGTTACACAAGTGGTCTCTTACATCAAAGTAATTAATCTATTTTGATTAAAAAAAATAAGTTTATTTTATGTGATCTCATTGCCCTTTTCTGTAGTAGACTAGTAGTGACAAGTGGGTTAATTAGCTAGTAATAAGTCTTATAACTAAAGTCAGCTTCTTTCTTTGGCCAATACTACAAACATGGGCAAAGCCAACGCCAATTTGCCGTGGCTTTAGGCTATATTACCCTTGCTATAGAACTAAAGCCACGGTTATTGGGCGTTGCCTTTGTTGGCCTAGCCTTAGACCTAAGGCCACGGTTATTAGTCCTAAAGCAATGCCTCTTTCTCCAACCGTGACCTTAGGTCTAAGGCCACGGTTATTTAATGATATGGCCACACTTTTTCACACGGACCTTTAAAACCGTGGCCTTAACTCTAAAGCAAGGTTCATTAACACCTAAGGTAACGGTTAATTATATTTATTTTAATAATATTAATAATATTTTTTCTTCATAAATAATATTAATATTAATAATACACTAATTAATTTACAATAATAATAATGATAGTATTAATAATAAATTACTATAGGATTGAATAATATAATGGTTATATAATATATATTAGTAATATTAACAAAATACAAGCATCCAAGCTAATTAGTAGTGCATACATAAGCATTGAAAACTTTAAAATGTTATACATATGTTTAATTACATCAAATATCATATGTTTAATTACATAAGCATCCAAGTATGTAATATATTAATCACGACGACATTCCTCCGATTCCATTACGCCGTTAATGTCATCATCATCATTCTCTTCACAATTTCCTTGAACATCATCATGTACCTACAAATATATAAGCAATAAGTATTCATTCCATTAATGTCATCATCATGTGCCTACATATACAAGCCCCAAAATATACAACCAAACTCCATTAAATTCAGCCCCAATTCAAGTGCTCGTAATTTAGCATGTTTAGGAAATTTAAGGAGAAATTTGAAACGACTAACCTGCTCATTGTTTGAGTGCATCCCGATCGAAGATTGTCCATATGACTCGCTTGCTGTAGATTTGTTGCCGCCTACAGCACTACACACATCTGGAACGACAAATTTAACTCCGGGATTGGCTTCAAGTAGCTTCTTAACTTCTGGATTAGCTTCTAGTAAGTGTTTCAGTACTTGTGTTTGCATGCTTTGTAAGAATTCCGGAGCAAAAGTGTAGATCAAACTTTTCCCATCCTTTTTCAAAGTGGATTTAGTGACACCATTTCCAAATAGTCGAAGACGTCCACCATGCTCTGGTTTTTTTATGACATCATAGTAAGGGTCATTACCTTACTCCCGAGACTCCACTGCATCCATTTGTTCCTATCCAAGTGATGGAAATTAGAAAGGGTATTAAACCATTAAAATCATGTATTCAAGGGCATCGTTCCAATAATGAGGGACGTGTGTTCTCATATTAGTTGCAATTCTACTCAAGTTCATACATATATATTTATATAAAATATATATAAATATAATGATTGTATATAGAAATTTACACATACCATGTTGTTCTTAGCCACCCCGAAGTTACTTTTGTATGACCTTTTAGGATTTCTTTCCCTTGAAGCTTTATACACCTTTGCCTTTGATGTTTCTTCCTTGTTTGGATCTTTCATTTTCTATTGATCATGTGAAATTTTTTAATAAGGTGTCATAACGCATACACATTAACATACAAAATTTTAGGTAGGAAGATTATTACCAATTTATGACGTAACATTGCATATGATGAAGGACCCATGGTGTGCATGTCATCCAGCAATAGTCGATTGTTTCTATTCTTCTCACTTTCAGCCTATATTTTTAGAACATTTAAATTAATTATATGGAGAAATAAAAGATTAGAAGGGAACCTTTAAGACCTGAATTTTTTCATTGTTCCAGTAATGTAACAGTTGTTTGAAAGTATCAGTTGAAATTGTCTTTGAGCGATTCTTCCATCTTAATTCATCGGTTTCATATGCTAAGTAGCACTTTCTCTTCATGTCGCTTTTATACGAACGCCATGACTCATTTGTAGTTGCCATGACCCACTTTTTGCCTTCATCAGGAACGATGTACTTTTGCTGCACAAATATCTCATTCTTATTTCAACCATGCATTTTTAAATATACTATAAATATATATATATATATATATACACAAACACACACATACCAAGACATAATTCCATATCTTCTCATGTGTAGGTAAGCTTGGCCAATCACAATAATGAAGTGGTGCAAATTCTGGATTTCTGGCCAAGGTGCCTAAGAAACGAGTAAATTCCTTGCATATTTCTTCCGAAGGACCGATTGGTTGACCATAAGAGTTTAGAATTATTGTAGGCCTTTCATCTAGCGTACGCGCGTGAACTCCAGTTAATTTTGTTGGCCCTCGATGCTTCTTTTTCGGAACTGCAGAAAAAGAAGATAAAAAGGTGCTAAAGTTAGACAACTCACAAATGTTTCACAATAATAAAAGAGGCAAGTACTCAATAACAAAATAAATAATTAATACAATCAAACCTTCGACATTTGCTGGTTGAGATCCTTCCATCAACTCTCTAGTGTCTATTGCTTGCTCATCCTCATTAGTGTTTTCCAAAAGCTCAGTTTCATTGGTAACAAAATTCGGACAATCATTTTCTACTCTAATGTTGTCCAACTGTTTATCACCACAACTTTGTTGTTTCCGAAGGTCTCGATATTTAGACATTGCGCCCTGCGCTATCACATTTCGTTGCCTCTGATTTGTGCTCTTCTTTTGTTTAACAAGTGGTTCTTGCACGGTTGGGTGAGGTTGTTGTACATATTGCACAATAGGGGGTTGTTGCACAGTAGCGGGTGTTTGTTGCTTTGAAGAACGTCGCACAGGTTGTTGCAAAGGTTGTTGTTGACCTGAAATTTTGTGAGAAAATTCAAGGAATAACTCAAAGAAATTGAATTTTTTCTTATTTATAACAAAAATAAATCTTTATCTAATAATGTAACCGTTTGCATTTTTCCTTTAATAATACAACGTTTAGCTTATTATGTTATAATGCAACTTTTATACCTCAATTTCTTTGAATAATAAGCTAAGAAAAAAAGGGCAAAAAAAAATTTTTTTGGTGTGCAAGGGGGCAGCATGTGGGGGGCAGGGGGCAGCAGTGGGAGGGTTAGGGGGCAGTAGGTGGGGGGGGGTTAGGGGGCAACAGTAGGGGGGAGGGGAGGGGGCAGCAGGTGGGGGGTTAGGGGACAGCAGGTGGGGGGTAGGGCAGCAGGTGGGGGGGCAAGGGGGTAGGGGAGGGGGTAGCAGTGGGGGGGGGGGGGGGCAGCAGGTGGGGGTGGGGCCAGGGTAATTACAAAAGAAATTTTACACATAAACTTCAAAAGGAATTTTACTTGTCACAAATTGTTGTTGTTGCTTTGAAGATCGACTCACAGTTTCAGGACCTGAAATTGGAGAATTCCATTAGCATTTCCCTTACAAAAATCATGTTATAAGCACTTGCTACATATTAAGAGCATGAATAGGGAGAGTTACAAAGATATAAAGGTCTCTGATCGGGCTGTCTCGCAGTTTGTTGTTCCTCTATAGATCGATTTACAGTTTTAGGACCTGAAATTGAAGACTTCCATTGGTATTTTCCAAACTTTTTTGTTAAATATTAAAAGAATCAATCAAGAAAGTTACAAAGAAATAAAGTTTTCTGGTGTTGCTCGTTTGAAGAAGGTTGTGGCTGCTTCTGAAACATTGAATGTCGGGAACATAAACATATTTAGTGCCCAATCCAAGCATATGAAATTAAACATAAACATAAACCCTAAATTAAAGAGAAACCATAAGATATTCAAATTAATTAGCATAACCCTAAATCAAATTAAACATAAACCCTAAGATAATCAAATAAATCAAATGATAAAATAATTAAACATAAACCAATTATTTCTCATTTCCTTGCAATTTAAACATAATCAAACAATAGAACATAAACCATTAATTCTATATAGCGGGAAATTATACCTCCGACGAGAGATGGAGCCGGCAGACGGCAGTGGCGATCGAAAGGGCAGACCGGCAAAGATGAGGGAAGTGCGCTGCTTACTGGAAAAGACAGAGGTTAAGGGCAGTGTTGACTGGAGGAAGGCAGAGGTCAGGGGCTGTAGCGATTGGCAGAGAGCAGGAGAAGGGGCGGCACTGGCGACTGGCGAGTTCCGGCGGAGCTCGGCGCCTGCTTCTTCGCGTCGTGGCCTAGTTGATACGGTTTGCTGCAATAGGTAATGGATGGACCCGGGAGCACCCAACTTTCTGTGCTCCCTCAAATGTTCACAATAAAATTACCAAATGTTCACAACATCACACCATCAAATATTCACAACAGAATTATCAAATGTTCACAACATCACACTATCAAATGTTCACAACATCACACTATCAAATATTCTTCAACATCAAACTATCAAATGTTCATAACAAAATTATCAAATGTTCATTAACATCAAACTATCAAATTTTTACAACAAAATTATCACTTGTTCATCAACATCAAACTATAAAATATTCACACAAAAAATATCAAATGTTCACCAACATTAAACTATCAAATGTTGACAACAAAATCATTAAATGTTCACAAGCATTTAACTATCAAATGTTCAAAACAAAAGTATCAAATGTTCACAACAAAAGTACCAAATGTTCACAACGTATTAAATGTTAACCAACATTAAACTATCTAATGTTGACAACAAAATTATCAAATGTTCACCAGCATTAAACTATTAAATGTTCACAACAAAATTATCAAATGTTCACAACAAAAGTACCAAATGTTCACAATAAAATTATCAAATGTTCACAACAAAAGTACCAAATGTTCACAACGTATTAAATGTTCACCAACATTAAACTATCAAATGTTGACAACAAAATTATCAAATGTTCACCAGCATTAAACTATCAAATGTTCACAACAAAATTATCAAATAATGTTCACAACAAAAGTACTAAATGTTCACAACAAAAGTACCAAATGTTCACAACAAAAGTACCAAATGTTCACAACGTCATTTAAACCAGGACCACCCAGCTGCATGGTCCTGGGTGCACCCAATAATTTGCGCGGTTTGCTGGGTGTTGAACTTCTTTAATTTTTTTGAAAGGAAAAGGTGAATTGAGTTTGGTTTAAGTGAGAGAGAGTTTATTGGAGTTATTTTGGGGGAATTGGAAAATTGGGGGAAATTAGAATTTTTTGTTCTAAATTTGCCGCTACTACCTTTGTAAACGTGACCTTAGGTTTTTTTTTTTGTTTTAAAAGCATTAACCGTGGCCTTAGGTCGGTTTTAAAATCGTTGCTTTAGTTTATTTTTTTTTCAATTACAAACCGTGGCTTTAGGTAAATAATGAAACATTTATAAAGCCTATGGCCACGGTTAGTTATCAAACCGTGGCTATAGGTGAATTTGTCCGTTACCATATACCCTTTTTTCTAGTAGTGGGCTCAAATACAAGGACACGACTAAAGGCAAGAGACACGAGCCGTACCCGTACCCAAAAAATTGATTTTTTTTAAAATTAGAATTAAACAAATGAAAATATAAATTCCAACATAAACAAAACGTTCCAATATATAATATATAATATATAATAGTTTACAAGAAACCACAAAATAAAGCATACTCGTACAAAAATTGGATTTTGTTGCGTCTTATTTCCTGAGGTTGTTAATAATATAATATTCTTAATAGCCGCAACAAATAATTAGATAAATTTGCATTTTATAGTTTGCTGCTACAATTTGTTACGGTTATGTAAAATCACAAAAAATTAATATAAAAAAAATTCAATTACGTGACGTGGCGGACTTTCTATCTCATTCTACATTAAAAAAAAAAAAAACCCTTTGCTTTCCTTTTTTTTTCCATAACTCTCTGATCTCTCATTGATGTCGTATCTCTATTAGTCTATCTCCCTCTCATTATTTTTTTCACCTTTCCTTTTCTTTTTTTTCTTTTTTTTTCATTTCTATCTCTCATTCTTTCTCATCTCAATCCCTCTCATTCTCTCTCATTAATTCATTCACCCTTTTTCTATACATATAAAAAAATAAAACAGAAACAAATATCCAAAAAACAAATGAAAAGGCTTAAATTAAAATTAAACAAATAAAAATAAATTCCAACAGAAACAAACACGTGCCAATTTATATATATAAATATATACATATATGAAAAAATTACATTTCTATTTCAACCGGTTACACAACAGGTGCAACCTTATAATGCTTCTTACATATAAAACACGTACAAATAAATATAAAAAAAGATACAAAAAGTGAAACCATAGTAAAAACAAGTATATAAACAACACTGTGATTAGTTTTCTTATAGTCAAACTCCATAGAGTAGCTATGATTTTGATGATGATATACTGCACAAACTTCTATAAACATAAGTTGTGCCATGATTGTCAACACCTACATTATATTACAATATATAATTTCAATTAATGACATGATAATAGAAACGTAAATTAATTGAGCATTATTAAAAAAAAGAAACATGTAGTAATAAGGTCGATGATAGAACTTACCCAATAAAAATGTGTGGCCATTTGAACTTACAATATGAACAAATGAAAATATAAATTCCAACATGAACAAAACGTTCCAATATATAATATATAATATATAATATATAACATATAATATATATATATATGAAAAAACTACATTTCTGTTTTAGTACAGTCGGTTGCTCAACATATGCACCTTTTAACGTTCCTTACATATACAACAGGTACAACTAAATATAAACAAAGATACAATTAGTGAAAGGAAACTGATTTCCGCACCCCAAAAACTGATTTCCGCACGCCATGTTTTCAGTATTAACGCGGGTTAATACTGTTAACGTGGGGTGCGGAAATTGATTTTTGAGGTGCGGAAATCACCACCCTTAGTGAAACTATAGTAAATACAATTATATAAACAGTGTAGTCAGCTTTTTTTTATAATCAAACTCCATAAAGTAGTCGTGATACCACGACCGTGTTATTGATGATCTATTGCACAACCCTTTATAAATATAAGTTGTACAATCATTGCCAGCACCTAGTACGTGTACTTCATTCACCCCTTTTTCTTTACATATAAAAAACAGAAACAAATATCGCTTATCGAACAAAACAAATGAAAAGGCTTAAATTAAAATTAAACAAATAATAATAAATTCCAACAGAAACAAATTAAACACGTGCCAATTTATATATTTATACATATATGAAAAAACTACATTTCTATTTCAACCGGTTACACAACAGGTGCAACCTTATAATGCTTCTTACATATAAA
Source organism: Salicornia ramosissima (assembly GCA_951394345.1). Lineage (NCBI taxonomy): Eukaryota > Viridiplantae > Streptophyta > Magnoliopsida > Caryophyllales > Amaranthaceae > Salicornia > Salicornia ramosissima. The sequence continues at coordinate 57,956,156 of OX596236.1, read as the reverse complement.
ACACGTACAAATAAATATAAAAAAAGATACAAAAAGTGAAACCATAGTAAAAACAAGTATATAAACAACACTGTGATTAGTTTTCTTATAGTCAAACTCCAGAGTAGCTATGATTTTGATGATGATATTCTGCACAAACTTCTATAAACATAAGTTGTGCCATGATTGTCAACACCTACATTATATTACAATATATAATTTCAATTAATGACATGATAATAGAAACGTATGTATAATTAAGCTAAGCATTATTACGAAAAATGTAGTAATAAGATCAATGATAGAACTTACCCAATAAAAATGTGTGGCCATTTAAACTTACCTAATACTTTTGAGGCATAATCAATAATCTAATACATTCTACTAAGGAAATTGTACTCCCTCTGTCCCTTTTTGTTTGCCTCATTTACTTTTTCTCATCTCCCGAGACACAACTTCAAACGAAAATATCTTTATGTACATGTAACGACCCTTATTTTCATGATATTTTCTGCCTTGATTTATGTGTATTTATGTGATGATATGTATAGTTCAAATTTATTTTTGAACTATTTATTTTATTTTACGTGAATAATTTCGATTTAATTCGAATTATTTTATTTGCAGTTATTATTATTTATGTTAGTTATTATTTAATTAATTAGAATTTTTATTATTTAATTTTCTAATTAGTTATTTAATATTTTAGGCTAAATTGATTTATGCATGATTAATTATGCGGTTTTTGCAAATTAGCCCAATTGATCACGAGAGCCCATTTTAGGCCCATAATGATCTCTTTGGCCGGTTCTCTTAGTGGCATGGCAAGGCTTGCCACTTGCCTTGTGTTCACACCTTAACTAACTCTATATATAGATGAGTTAGTAAGGCTTGAGGATTTATTTGCTCATTTGCCATCCTAACACATTTGCCATCAAAATTCAAACACAAAACTCCCTCCCATTTGCTCATCCTTACACGCTATTTTGGAGCAATTGAACCCATCAATTGCTCATCATCTTTCCTAGCCCAAAACTTAAAGATTCAAAGTCTATTGATCTTTAAGTGTTCAAACACAATCTTAAACACAATCATTTCATTCAAGATCACTAGTTCGGGTTGAGTTTGGGTGCGTGTTCGTGTGGTTGTTCTTGTTCGAGTGTGGGGGTTCGAGTGGTGCACGGTGGTGGTTCGTGCTCGTGTGTCGTGGTGGTGCAGCAGACTCGTGGGCCGTATGAGCGTGGTGGTGCGAACGTGCAGCAGCACCGTGCGTGGTGGTTGCCGTGGCTGGGTTGCTCGTGTGAAGGCCGTGCGTGTGGTGCCGTGTCTAGTGTTCGTGTGGGTCGAGTTTTCGGGTTGTATTTGTGTGTTGATTTGTGTGTATATCTGCAATAAGGTAACATACTTACTCAACCTTGTTGGTATACTATGATTATAGTATAGATTAAATGCATGTATGGGTTGTTTGGTGATGTTTAACCATGATTTTATGTATTATTCCTAATCTGATTTTTATGTGGTTTTCATGATATTATGATTGGTTTTGATGATTTTATGATTGAATATATGTTGTTTTATGTTCATGATTAATGTGTTAAAGTTTGGTGAATTTTGGATAAGGTTAAGTGGTAATTTTCGAATGGTTCATGATGGTTATGCGTGTAGTATGATTGTTTGGATGAGTTCTTGATTGAAGTTCTTGAATCTTGATTGAGTTCTTGATTGAAGATCTTGAATCTGGAATGAGTTCTTTATGAGTTCTTGTTGAGTTCTTTGAATTCTTGATGAGTCTTGATGAGTTCTTGGTTGAATCTTGATAATTAAAGAAAATGATTAAAGTGTTAAAGAAAGTTAAAGATTGAGTCAAAGTTGGTTGAAGAATGTATTTTAAAATGATGGATTATGTTGGTTAGACTCAAGATCAAGGCGCAAAGGCAATCTTGAGAATAACTTCGTTGTTTAACTAATTCTTTTCGAGAATCAAGGCGCAAGGGCAATTCTTGATTATAATTATGTTATGAATGAATTGATTAAAATGATTAAAGATTTAATTAATAATTAGCTTGATTTCATTTCTAGACGCCTAAAACTTAGAGTAAGATTCTTTGTTTTTGGGTTAAGACGTTGCCCCTATTCCATCCGCGGTATTGGGATAGTTGGAGTCATACTATGTTATCCTTTGAATTTCCAGTAAGATTGGTTTCACGGGACATGGATTTCCAGTAAGATTGGTTTCATGGGGTTTGGGAGTAAGATTCTCAAATCCGAACATAGTAGAAAGTTCGATCGCGTAAGATGCGTTCGTACGAGCATAGTCCGGTCTAGTATATGAATGATTGCGCCAAAGATAGTTGGATAAGATGTTTGAGTCGAGTTCACGTTTTGGGTTGTTCTCATATGTTGGATTATTGTTGTTGATTATTTGGTTTATGCTATGTTCATGTGTATTCCCATTAGGGTGAGTCAGTTATGTTACTCGCCACTGATGGTGGACTGTTGTTTATTTTACAGATAATTCTGATGACGATGTACTTGCTTAGCTTTGGGTTGGGCGAGCGGCGTTTATTATTGTTGTTGGTTGTATTTTCTATTCTTGTTGTTTTTAGATAGTATTGGACTATTGTATGGACTTTTATACGTTATTTTTGGACTCTGACGTGTGGTTGGAGTTATTCGTATTTTAGTATTTCTAGTTTGACTTTTTGGATTAGTAATGTACAAACTTGTGGGTATTTTTACTTTTGAGGTTCAATGATAATAATTTGAGGAATTAGTTTTAATTCTTAAGTTTTTCGAGTTGCAGTTATAACTATTCGACTCGTCGGTTTCTTCCGCGCCGATTTAAGCGAGTCGGGTCGTTACAGTACATGTAATAAAAAATTATATAAATTGCATATTAAAAAAAGTACACATTGAGCTGAATCAAACGAGATCCCATTTGACTATATTTTTTCTTATATTTATATATAAAATTATAGAGAGTCAAAGTTACCAAATGAACAGTGCCAAAAATCAAAATGGGGCAAACAATAAGGGATGGAGGGAGTACTAATTAATTAGAAGAAATCATAATTAAACAATTATCTAACTTAGGGTTTAATGGAATAAAACTAATTAACTAATCTAACTACTAAAAAAAATCAAGATAATAAAACATTAAAAACACATGCACATACATACTTGCCAAGTGATCGAACGGAAGTTGAAAGAGCAAAATTAAAGTCGGAGGAGCAGAGCCGTAGAGGATCTGACTGCCGTGGAGTCGGAAACGGCGGTGAAGAGATTGGCGGTGGAGTCCGTGGTGGTGGAGGAAGATAGTTGTGAAAAGAAAAATAAAGAAATAAATAAAGAAACTAATTAAGAAAAAGAAACTAATCTGTGAAAGAAAGTGTGAGAAAGTAATTAAAAAGAGACTAATTTAGAGGTGATCTTTAGAGAAAAGAAGAAGAAGAAGAAAAGATGATACTTTAATTAAGTTTTGTTTATTAGCTTGATACCATGTTAGACAATAAATCAAATCTTATTTCTTAATGAGATGGAAAAGCCAATATATATATACATCTTAGTGGGCCTAAAAATATATCTAAAGATAAACCCAATTAAGTACACGGCCTAACAATCAAAAATGCGAAATTATGGCAGTAACAATAATATCTCAACTCTTGAAACCTATTTATTATAGGCCAGGGCGTGTAATAAATGGCCTGGTTTTAAAGAGGTTAATTATGTGGACCATTTGATGAACACTAATTCCTTTTGAAACAAATTGATGATTTGATGAGGAAATCATGTCCTATAAATCTGCAAATATGCAACAACTTTAAATAGTGAAAATCAAATCATATTCAATTACCTTGCTTGTAAGAAGCAAATTGCATTAAATTTTATTTAGGGTAAACCCATATTACTACCATTAAGTACGTACTAGTACTAATTTAAGGCTTAACATGCATGCTAACATCAATAACATGCATGTTCTATTTAGTGGACCGGAAATTCTCATTAATTTGCCTAGTGAATAGGAACAGAGGTTTGTTGAAGTATTCGAAGACTGGGGTGAATGGTGGCTTGTTAGGTAAATAGTGCAGGTACATAGCCGTGAGGTACTCATCTGTTATTTCATCTACCCTAGACCACTATTCGAACAACTCAATCACATAGTTATATACCCTTAATATATAGTCAGTAACATCCTCAGAGTCTTTCTTGGTCAGGTATTCAGTAGGTTCATCCTTAGGAGGGAACAACATCTGTGATACACATGGAATTAGGTGAAAATGATCCTACTTATTTCCAAACCCAAAACAAAAGGACAGACAAGGCAAAGCAACAACTTCTACACTAGTCAAACACTTTACCCCAAAATTTCCAGGGATACCTGAAAAGTTTAACGCAACAATTTCCGAGATAGATTTTTCAAAACAACCTTCACTAATTGTTTTGATAATTCCTCTTAGAATTCATGCATGGTGACAAGCAAAAGTCCTCTCCAGAAGAGAGAGTTATCAATGATTTCACAATTAAACTAACCAACATGTTTGCTTTGACATAAAGGACTAGTAATGAAAGAAATAATAGCACAAAAATCAAGGAACACATAAGCAGAAACACATGCCAAGCAAATGAATAAGTACAAATAGTTGGTTCCCAAGGCTTCTTCCTACCCAAGAAATCACTCACTAGGGTTTTTATTATTCCAACCTAGACTTTACTTCATCGCCAAGGTGTAAGATCTATAGGATTACTTAGCGTCTAAGTAAAATCGATGGATCATTTGCTCTGATACCAACTGTAACACCCCGTCCTTAAAAATAGAGGATACAAGCGGAAGATATGGCACCGGATGGGAATGCCACTAAAGTTCTAAGAAAACATAACCCAAAAGAAATTAATAAAGTCCAATACCATTACAAGTCCAAAGTACGAGATGTTACCTATACATAAGTCTAGAAATCAAAACTACTTAAACAGAAATCATAATTTAGGGAATTCTGGCCATGCCATACAGACTATGATGTCTAAGCTAATGGAAAGGATCCCTAATACCAATCCTCACACACACACCGCCCAACCCTTGGCAATCCTGCGATCAATCAGCATCTGAAAAATGAATACAACTCCACTGTCAGTGGCGAGTAACTAACAGTTCTCCCCAACATAGAAGACACAAGTTCAGAATCATAGATCAGGGGGGTCAAATCAATATCCATAAATAACAGGAAGCATTCATGCCATTCAATACAAACAACCATCACTTACCATAACCTCGACCATAACCCACCTGCAGAACCAGTTAGCACAGTACATCACAATAATCACATACTTCATCCAAAAGATAGGAAATCCAATAACATCCCAAATAAAACCATTATACCACAATGGAACCCAAATTCCCAGATGAGTGTCATGATCACAAATATTCTCAACTTCCCAAATCAATACATGTTCTGAAGACAGAACGTCCACTAGTGGTATCCCGCAGTACCACCCTTAAAGTACGTTAGGTAGATGCCCAAAAAATGGACTTACACTACCAACGATAAACATAGGCAATTGTAATTGTAGATGGAACGATCGCTAGTGGTATCCCGCAGTACCAATTCCTAAGGTTTGTGAGGTAGATGCCCAAAATATGGACTTACACTACCAACAATCAACACAAAGTCGATTGTGTCTAAGATTTGCCAAATCTCCCGGTGCTGGATGGACGCCCAAAATACGGTCTTACACCTCCCGAACTCCCGGACGACAATAATTAACCCAGGTAAATAAATATTGTTCTTGGATTCCGCAACCCAAGAAACATAACTGATCTAACCATTGAATTCCGCAGCCCAATGGCTCCAACTAACAATTATAAATAACATCCTAGAGACATGTATGATAAAATACACCATTCTTATTTACTCATTCCAAATCCCACTTTATTTACTGATAAAACCCAAAATTACAACTTCCATTATCCACCCACAACTAACATGTGCCCAATACTTAATCAAATTTAAATTCAAAAATAATTTTTTAATCACACTCAAAATAAGCAACAAGTAACTTAGACAAACTCACCGTAAAAATATCAATTCCAACCAAACTTGTACCAAAACAATTCCTATTAATTAGTAACCATTTAACACATAATTAAGGGTCAAAATACATCAATAAAACATAATTTTAGAACATACAAAGTTGCTGTCCAGATTAATACAACAACAAAAACAACTACCAAATCAAGCTAAAAAATAATTAAATTTATACAATTAATTCTATAATTCATCAAGGTCATAACCAAGCATAATTTAAGCCCAAAATAAAATTAAAAACATGTCATACACCACCACATACCACACGGCCAGCAGCACCACTCCAGAAAAATAATTATACAAATATTGTTACAAGTTATTAAAGTAGTTCAATAATTCCTAAATTCATTAATTCAACAACTAAGCATGTTTAAACTTAAAAATCACGATATTAACCCATAAAACCAGAATATATTAAGGCTAGAAATATAACATGATATCACTAAAAATTTGGGCAGCATTTCGCCTAGAAATTGGACTAAAGCGAAATTCGCCAAGCAACTCATAAGACAATTTTTACAATCAATCAATAAATAAATCACCAACAAACATAAATCATAACCCACTATTCTAACCTAAAAACATATAAAAATCAGATTTTTATCATCAAACACATCTCTCGAAATTCCATGAAATAAATTGAACAAAATTTCTCACAACAATTATCATAATTAACAAATTGTGCATAAAACTCCAAGATAATATGTCATGAATTTTCACATCAAAATAAGCGAGGATAACATTGGGATAAGTACATATCACGTGAAAATTAGAAGAAAAGAAATCGCACAATAGCATGATCAAATCGAAAAATAGGCAAAAGATAAACAAATTCATCCTAGTTTAATTTGGGTAAGTACATATCACGTGAAAATTAGAAGAAAAGAAATCGCACAATAGCATGATCAAATCGAAAAATAGGCAAAAGATAAACAAATTCATCCTAGTTTAATTTAATCCATTTTTAACATGATTTTAACCCTAAAATATAATCCTAAACTATATGATTTCTAGGTTGGAGATTAAAGTTAGTTACCTTGGTACTTGGAAGAGAAAAATGCACAAAAGTCGTCGTCCCACTAGCCTCCAAAAGCACTAAAAATATACCCAAAACTTAGCAAAAACTTGAGAGTAACTTAGAGTGGATTATAGAGTAGTATATATTGAAATGAAACAGCCCCTAACCCCTTAAGTAGCCGGTTATTAGGAAGAGGAAGTGATAGGAAAGTTTTGGGTGATTAATGGGGATCATGATGATGCATTAAGAAGGGGGTTACAAAGCAAGCCAAGAGTTAAACCTTATCATAAACTCCCCCCCTTCCTCGCCTTGGCCGGCCAATAAGATGTAGCATGCTACATTCAATTTATTTTTTTTTGGTCGGTCCAACAATCTTTATAACGCGTGCACAAAAACCACTAATTCCGAACTTACGACGATAAAAATAAATAATTATGGTCGAAATAAAAAATATATTTTTGGAAAATAATAATTATACCTATTTTAAATCATGATAGCTATAACAAAAATTTTGTTTTAGATACATATATTTACGATTATTTTAAATGTCGAAATAATAGAAGAAAATGTATAGGCAAACGATTGAATAAATAATTAAATTAAAAATACAGGAACATTTTCACGTAAATAAAGCACACAAACTTAAAAGCATTACATCTCAAAGACATTCAAACTAAATAGTTATATATATATTTGGAAACTAATTAGTGTAAATAAATTGGTAGATAGAAATTTATCGAATAAATTAACATATTTTAAAAATAGATAATTTTTATTATTGAAAATGAAAATAAATCAATAATGTAAAGTAGAATCCTTTCTCCAAAATAATAACTTGGCGCCCAAAACTCATTTCAAATATTTTATTTCAAAATTTAGTTATCGAAAATGAATAAATAATGTTTTTATTATTTAAATCACAAAAATCGTTACTTTTTAAAAGAAGTGAAAATGTAGGGTATTACAATATACATCTTAGTGGACCTAAAAATATATCTAAAGAGAAACTCAATTAAGTATACGGCCTAACAATCAGAAATGCCAAATTATGGTAGTAACAATATCTCAACTCTTGAAACCAATTTATATACGTACGTGACTTGTAGGGAAATGATTTTGACACTCCCAAATTTGATTTTGGCACTCTTCCCCCTCTCACATAAATAGTAAAGGGGAGGAGTGCCAAAATCATCACACCTCCATAGAGTAGCTATGATTTTGATGATATATTGCACAAACTTTTATAAACATAAGTAGTGCCATTATTGTCAACACCTACATTATATTACAATATATAATTTCAATTAATGGCATGATAATAGAAACGTAAATTAATTAAGCATTATTAAAAAAAAGAAACATGTAGTAATAAGGTCGATGATAGAACTTACCCAATAAAAATGTGTGGCTATTTGAACTTACAATATGAACAAATGAAAATATAAATTCCAACATGAACAAAACGTTCCAATATATAATACTAGCCTTGTGTGCACGCTTTGCGTGCGACGATATTTTTAATGTATCTTCAAAAATCGAAGGTTTTTGTTTGTGAAATAGATTTTTAAAAAAAAAAATTCACACTCATTCACATAATCGTAAACAAACATTCCCCTTTCATACAACCATTCCACAATAATGAACAAAACAGGTTATCAAATTTCTACGATAATAAAAAGGTAAAATTTTTATGTAACAAACTATATTAAAATGGGTGTCTATTTATAGAGAATTCAAAAATATGAATTTTCATTATTTTATTTAATTTTTCCAAATTGTATATTTTGTAATATTTAATTTTAAAAAATTCAAAAATTTTAATAACTTTCCTTAATAAATAAGTGTGATTTTATTTGATTTTTAATAAATTTTTAAAGGGCATTATGGACTTTTTGAGGGGGGACACCATGGCTCCCCCCTTGGCTTATATAATAGTGATATAATATATAATATATAACATATAATATATATATATGAAAAAACTACATTTCTATTTTAGTACAGTCGGTTGCTCAACATATACAACAGGTACAACTAAATATAAACAAAGATACAATTAGTGAAAGGAAACTGATTTCCGCACCCCAAAAACTGATTTCCGCACGCCATGTTTTCAGTATTAACGCGGGTTAATACTATTAACGTGGGGTGCGGAAATTGATTTTTGAGGTGCGGAAATCACCACCCTTAGTAAAACTATAGTAAATACAATTATATAAACAGTGTAGTCAGCTTTTTTTATAATCAAACTCCATAGAGTAGTCATGATACCCACGACCGTGTTATTGATGATCTATTGCACAACCCTTTATAAATATAAGTTGTACAATCATTGCCAGCACCTAGTACGTGTACTTCATTCACCCCTTTTTCTTTACATATAAAAAACAGAAACAAATATCGCTTATCGAACAAACCAAATGAAAAGGCTTAAATTAAAATTAAACAAATAAAAATAAATTCCAACAGGAACAAATTAAACACGTGCCAATTTATATATTTATACATATACGAAAAAACTACATTTCTATTTCAACCGGTTGCTCAACAGATGCAACCTTATAACGTTTCTTACATATACAACACGTACAAATAAATATAAAAAAAGATACAAAAAGTGAAACTATAGTAAAAACAAGTATATAAACAACAGTGTGATTAGTTTTCTTATAGTCAAACTCCATAGAGGAAAATAATTTTGGCACTCCCAAATTTGATTTTGCCAAAATCATCACACCTCCATAGAGTAGCTATGATTTTGATGATATACTGCACAAACTTTTATAAACATAAGTTGTCTCATCATTGTCAACACCTACATTATATTAAAATATATAATTTCAATTAATGACATGATAATAGAAACGTAAATTAATTAAGCATTATTAAAAAAAAACATGTACTAATAAGGTCGATGATAGAATTTACCCAATAAAAATGTGTGGCCATTTGAAGATCAGATCAAAGGAGAAAGGATTAAATCTTGAAGTTTTGATCAAAGGAGAATGGATTAGAAGGAAAATAAGTGATGATTTATTATAATTAATTGTTTCTACTAATCTAATCCCTTTATTTCACCTAGTTGATGATGATTATGATTAGGGGTGATTATCGAGTGAGTCGATCGCGAGTTGGGGCTCGACTCGTGCTCATTAGGTTTCGCGCCGAGCCGAGCCGATCACGAGCTGTTTCCTATGAAATTTAAAAAATATAATAATATATAAAAAGATCTCACCATATATTTTTTTCTTCTGATATGGTCTTTTTTCCTTTTTTTCTGATTTGACATGATTTTTTTCATTAATAAAGAGCGTGGTTAAATAAGCTAAGAACATATTGCTCATTACTATGTTGCCCTGTCATCTCATGGTTTTTTTTTTTTTTTTACATGAGAGCTTATTTCTCAGTAGTCATTACTAATTTACTACCACTATAGTAGGCCTAGAAAATATTTCATGACAAATGATTTTAGCACTACAATTTTGATTTTGGGGGCTTCTATGTCTATACTATCTCTATTATATAAGGGAAGGAGAAGGTGATGATGGTGTCCACATAAAATTCATATCCTACTCTTAATGAAATTTGAATACACAATTAATCTAGGGATTATGGGGGCTTCTACAACGGTCTCTCAAAAAATGACTGCAATACCATATTAAATCATGGCCCTCCAAATTATTTTATTTTACCTTTTTTTAAAACCATTTTTCTAATTATCAGATTATTCAAAAACTACCTTTATTAAAATTTAATTATGGATCTTAATTTAAAATATGACATGACTACAACTTTGGAATGAAATATGTTAGAAAGTTAATTAAAGTGTTCAAAAATGTTAAATCATATTTCGTATAATATAATAAATTAGGAAGCTAATTAATAGTTTTACAAAAATGATAAATCAAATTTAGTATAATATGATAAATTAGGAAGATAAATAATAGTTTTACCAAAATAATACGAAGTAATAAGTTAGGAAGCTAATTAACAGTGTTTCATAAATTATACAAAAAGTGTTTATATTTCTAAAATAATTTACTAAAAATTAACAATATAATAGAGTTTGTAGATAATTAATAATTTTAAACAACAAAACTAATAAAAAAAATGTATGTTTCAAAAAAAAAATCAGCCACTATTCACCATTAATTAAATTAATATGTTTATTATTATATTGTCACAATTTACATTTATAATGAATATTAATCTATTTATGTATAATAATTCATGTCAATAGCTTTATCAAAATTCAATACTATATAATTTTTGTTATGTAATTACTACGTATATAATGAATATTTATTTATTTAACGCACAAATCGCGTGCATAAAATACTAGTACTTTTATAGTAAAGTTTCAACATAAAAATTGAAGTGCCAAAATCATTTAGTGTATTTCATATCTCAAGACCCTTATTACCTATTTGGTACTCGATCTGAATCTTTTTATTAATGGATATTAAATATTTGTAAATGTCAATATTATTATATTACCAAAAACTGAGTTATTTCATAACCAAAAAATGCCAAGTTACCTAAATAATTTGGACCATGATTTCAAAAATTAAAACGCACATCCATCGCTGAAATTGGTAGCATCGTGTATTATAATTATATATATACCCCGTATTGATCCCTTTTAAAAAATAAACTTGAGTTAAAAAAATTGCATTTCAAAACCAATAAAAATATAATTTTTTGGAATTTTGGCTGTTTTGTTTAACGTACAGTGAGAGTTAGCCATGTTTGCCATCTTAATTGTCTTGTTGCTCTCCACTTTTAGAATTGGAGTTGATGCAAGATTTATTGTTGATCAACAAGAAATCGCTACAACTATTCAGGTAGTATTATTTTTTTTTATTATTGTAATTGTCACAACGAACTCACAACAAGACGTTTTCGTGTTTATAAAAAAAAAGTTACGGAGTACTAATTTATTTTTATGCAAACATAATAACATTGAGACTGTGTACTTGTGTAGCATAGTCTTTATATGAGTAGCGGTCTTTGAATCCAGTTTGTTGATTCCAATTATTCATCATATAATTGGCCGTATCTATTAACGTTATCTTTTAATTATATTTGCCGTTTTCAATCTCTAACTCATTGCAACCTAGTTGATTTAGGTTTAAAAAAATTTCCAATTAAAAATAATAGCAAAAAATCAATATTATCATATTTGATATATAAAAAAGAAAAACTGAAAATATTTCTTATTGGTTTTTAATTCATTTTTATGCATATATACGGAGTATATCTATTTCAATATGCGTGTGTTTTTATGTATGTATATATGTAAACACACATAAATAAATGTTTTAATGCAAAATTTTAAAAAGTTATAAGAAATTATTTGTTTTAATTAGTCCATAAAGCTGTACTTGAAATTATAGATCCTATATACTAATCTTCCAGATATGAATCATTAAATCTTAATTTTGATTTTATAAATGTAGGAGAATAAATGTAACATGTGAGTAAATTTAAAAATAAAAAAAAAAAACATTCAAAAAAGGAAAGTGAGTAAATTAAATAATACAGAGGGATTAGTGTGTAATAGAGTATAATACCAAAATAGTCTGACGGTAATACACTCTATTAGTTTGAAAAGGTTAATTAATTAAAGTAATTTTTAGTTTATTTATATAATTTATTGCAAATAGATGCATGATTATATTATATATATGATTGATTATATAAACCAGGTTAAACAACAAAATCCCAAGGATGGACAAGCAGAGAAACCAACAGGCACAGTCCCCATTTTAAGAGTTGATGCAAACTACTCTTCAAATCATTTTCCTTCCTTAGGGGCTAACCCCAACGATGATGCCCCAGATATTCGTGTACGATTATATTCCTCTGTTTATATATAATTACAACGTTTACAATTTTGACGCTATTTATAATCACTCATATAACTCACTTTTATGCTTTACACGTGTAAATAAAAATGTATAGCAATATAATGTGAGATCTCTTTAAAATTGTTTCAATGTGTGTGCACTTTATTGTGATCTAACTTTTATAATTTTTGGTAAATTGTAACCAAAGATATTAAAAATACAAATTAACATTGATGATAAGCATGAAAAAAACATGCAAACGTTGCGATTAATATGGATGGACTGGAGGAATAATGAAGTATGTCTTTTCTTAAACCAATATATTTGTTACTTTTTAATTTATGTCATTCATTATTGCACCCAAACAATAAATGAGGCTAATAGAAATCTGAACTTTTCCCTTTAATTTCTAATAACAAAATTATAAAAGTTTTAAACATTTATTTAAGCTAAAATTAAATAAATTGTGATGTCCTCAAGTGTGCATAAATAAATTGAAAAAATGCAGTTGGCCGTGGTAAGAACTAAGGGTGATCCCAACAAGAAGTTCCTAGGAGTAGGAGGCTGGCCAAGTCTGCACAAACCAAATGTTGATGGTCCTGTTGATCAATATTCGGCTGCTAGAATGAAACTTCTTAATGGACCTGATAGCGTTGAAGTTGGATGGATGGTATTTTTATTTTATTTTATTTATTATTAATCTATTATTGTTTTATAATTGCAGTTTCAATCGGTTCAAAATATTGTTATAATTTGAGTTTGTTTAAATAGCATGCAAACTAATTTTTTGATTAATACTCACAAATAATACCTCTTAGTTACGAGTATTAGGATATGGAGTTTGTGTCTGTGTGTGTATATATATATAATGTGTGATACTAGGTCTTAAAATCAACCCCCACTTTAGTGATGTGTTCATTAGAAAGACACAAATAATTTATTCTATTATATACAAAGCTAAGCTGCTTAAGCATATGCATGCATGTTTAATTCTCTGCAGGTGAATCCCGCGTTGTTCAAAGATAAGGAAGCTCACCTTTATGTACGGTTCAAGGTAAAATATCCATTTATAGTCGTAATCTTACATAGTATATGGTACAATATAATAATTAATTATAATTGGTTGAGTTTGTTGAAAAGATGCATAGTTCATGGTTAATCTTCTGTATAACATACTATATACTAAAACAATGTATTGTTTAAGTCATCATGTACACCTATCAAGCCACTTTTTCATTAAAAAAAAATCCCCCAAAATTAATTGATGTTGATGTCATTTTTTTGCTAATCTATATCCTTTTACAAGTTCCAATTTTGACAAAAAAAATATCTTTAAAAATTAATAAGCTCTTCATATTTTGTACATACAAAATAATTAATACCCTTTTAAAAATTACCAACATATATTATCTAAACCGTGTAATTCACGGAGTCACAGGACTAACCTAATTATAATGATAAATAATAGGCAGGAGAAAAAGAATGCATAAACAGAGAATGCCCAGGTTTTGTAAAAGTGGCTAAAGACGTGGAATTAGGTCTTGTTCCTGGACATTATTCTACATTTGGCGGCCAAAGAATTGTTTGGAAGCTCTTCATCGACAAGGTATGAAAATTTTCCAATTTGGCTAATTAAGGATGCAAAATATTGCTTTTAAGTTTTAATTAATTATCATCAAATGAATGAGAATAGTTGATTATATATTTTTTGGTGTATCCATCCGATTCACCGTTTTGAGCTAATCCGGATTCGGAGCACGTCCCTCCATTACCTTTTGAGAATAATTGATTATATATGGTATCACATAACCAACCTCTAATACATTATTCCCTCCATTACATATTGATTATTTTTCCATTACTTGTTTGTTAATTTAAAATTTATCACACTAATATTTATAATTGTATAACAACAAATAAAAACAAAAGGTTACGATAATTTTTAAGGTAATCATGACACGAATCATATCATATAGGACTCCATGTATATGAGTATATGACTACTATTTTTTTTTCCTTTTGATGAGTCTATCCACTTGTAATAAATTAAATAATAGTGTGAAAAGTTCAAATAGAAAGATCAATTTATAAGGGTAGTAGGATATTATATCACACTCTTGGTAATAATAATTTAGGTTATGTTTAGCTAGTTTAAATCATATATATGAAATTTTATGGTATAATTTGATTTGATTTGATTCTTTATGATATAATCTTAAATTTTCTTATATGAGGTTCTGATGTAAATTATTTTGATGTATACTTTACAGCATGATGATGGAAATTGGTGGGTGTCTATGGATGATGACAAATACAATATAGGGTATTGGCCAAAGAACTTGTTTACGGCCCTATCAGATTTTGCGAATCAAGTTGAATGGGGAGGAGAAGTACGCGTTAATCCAAGTGCCACAGGAGATAACTTTAAATTGCCTGAAATGGGGTATGGTAAAACGGCTGTTTATGACACACAAAAATCAGCCAGTTTTCAACGTGCAACACTAGTCAATGAAGATCATCAAAGTATCAGCCCACCCGACACTGAAAAGTTTGAACTTCACGAATTTGTCTATAATGTCCTTGATGCGGGTTATAAAGGAGACGATTTAGGCCGCTTGATTTTCTATGGCGGTCCCATTCAATCAATATAATTGACTAATGGTTCTCCTATTGGTGGTACTTATATTGTACTTGCTTTAATAATTTACGATGTTCAATGAGTGAGTTTATATTTAAGTCATATTTATATATATAGAAGGGTTCCTAACAAATAATTTTGACCCCTCTGTGTGTGTTTCGGAAAAGGCAAAATTATATGATGAATCAATTCTTTTCCAAGAAGGAAGAACTATCCTAATTAATGCAAGCCTAGTGTCTAATTGTATAAAGCCATTATTCAAACTGTAACACCCCGACTTTTACATGGTAAATTATTATGACAAAAAGCCGAAATGCTACCAACCAAACCTATTATCATTTAATAATTGTATAGAGAGAACATTGGTCTAGAATCGTTTTTCCAATAATATTACCGGGAATGGGTGTTGATAAAGAAAAATAGAATTAATGTATAGGGATATGAATAGCTATTAGATAATAAATGATATGAAATGATATTAGATAATAAATGTATAGGGATATGAATAGCTATTAGATAATAAGTGTATACTATTAATAAACTGGATTATGTTACTAAATTTAGTGCACCACCAAGTTGTTATAGAGCAAGTTGGATAAATGAAATATGAGTTTTTCGATCTACATATTACCCCTTTTCAAATTCTAAGGTGTATCCATGCTTTTAAGAATTTCTATATTGTATCCTTAAACTCGTAAAACTATCTACCCTCTTTACTAAAATACCCTTAAATGTTTTCTTTATCTTGGTTGAAATATTGGGTCATTTAAGTTAATATGATTTTTTGGATATGATAAAATGTAATTCAAATAACCTATAAATTAACCAAATTTGTGAAATAAACTACCGATTAATTGATATTAAGAATACCATACAAACAATTTATAAAAGTTTAAATGGCAATTAAAAAAAATGCCAATCATATAGGATTGAGCGAAAATGGCAGTTAATTATGGAACATAATCGACGGGCTAAAGTGGAACTTAAATCATGCGATTGAAACCATAGAAAAGTTACTAGCACCAAAATATTACAAAAAAACACTAGTAAAAAAAAGGCTATTTGTATCGTACATTTCAAGCTATTAGTATCGTGCATTTGCAGTTACAAATGCAGCAGTTACAAATAAAAATATTATTTGCATCGTGCCTTCAAATGCACGATACAAATAAGTGACTTATTTGTATCGTGCCTTCAAATGCACGATACTAATAAGAGACTTATTTGTATCGTGCCTTCAAATGCACGATACTAATAAGTGACTTATTTGTATCGTGCCTTCAAATGTACGATACTAATAAGTGACTTATTTGCATCGTGCCTTCAAATGCACGATACTAATAAATCACTTATTTGCATCATGCATTTAAAGGCACGATACAAATAAGATATTTATTTGGATCATGCCATTGAAGGCACGATGCAAATGAGTCCAATTGTTTTAATTGGATCATTGAATTATATATTAAAATGTACAAATTAATAAATTATATATAATTATCATTGAATCATATAGTACGTATACGTATACGTAGGCCGCCAAGGAATGAGCCGCCAAGGATCAATGAATTGATCGAAATGTATATAATATAAATATATATCACTACATACAAACATATCAATTCTTTACAAAAATGTATTTCGAATATAGTATACACCTCAAAGGTCCAATAAGTTGTCAACGATAATACATAGACGCATACATACAAATAAAAACACAATTCTACAAATCATCAGATCATTTCAACATAAAGGGCCGAAAGAACCTCGTCCATTGCTCCCGAACTTCATCAATCTCCGATTTAGTGTACGGGTCAGATCTTCCAACAAACTCCTTCAAAATATTATAAACCAAATCAAATTAAACAACATGATAATCACAATATAATATTTGAAATGATAAAACATTGGAACGACAAGTAGTGAAATATGTCCTAGCTTTTTGCTAATTTTTGGGTGTTTCCGTTCCCATCTCCACAGTAATCAACATAATTTTATGTTTTTAAGCTTTATCCATGTCCTAAAACATTTATTTAAGCATTCTATAACTCACTTACATCTTGTACGCAATAAGAGGTCATTTTGGAACTCTAACAAGTAGAATGGATCGTTTTTGGCAATTTTTGGGTGTTTTTCAATCCTATTTCCACATTTATCAACCTATTTCATGTTTCTAACCTTTAATCATGTCCTATACATCTATGTTATCATTTTAGAACCAATTTGCATGATTCTATGCAACAAAACAACATATTGGAACGACAAGTAGTGGAATATGTAAAGAAAGTGGGGTTCATAACCACTTTCTCTCCCAAACTACAAAAAAAAATCAACATAACTGTTGTAAATAACCCTTACATTCGTTGTAAAGGGTCAATATCTCGTACATGTATCTCATTACGTAGTAGCCATACTCAGTCCCACCAATTTGTTGCGGACACTAGCAATATTACAGAAATAATAAATGTTAATGCACTTGTCACTCATGTACATTACAAATAACATCAAAAGGTTCACCAAATACCTCCATTGCTTAACAACGAAGTTAGGGTTATTGTTTGGCATATCACATGGCTTGATTTTCACTCTGTATTGTTTGTATGCACTAGAAAACAAGGTTGAACACTTGTAAGCTATTGACTATAACAGGGTTTAACACTTATAAGGCAATGCTCATAAATCACTTACTGTTTAAAAACTTGCTCACAGCACAATTGAGGTGGATGTTGTTGAGCAGAAGCGTCAAAATGGAACATCACTCCAGCCCGTAAATCAATGACTATAAGAATCCAATGGTTGCTAAAATAAACACAATCACATATAACAATAGTTTGTTGCACATAAAAATTAAAAGATATAGTATATATATTTTTTATGTGGGGTTGAGTAAAAAATAAGGTCTAGTATTAATTTTTATGTTTTACCGCACTTAAAGTGCGCGCGCCTCATATCTAAAAAGCGAGCACCTTCGCCTTACACCTCGCGCCTAGGCTCTACCGACCCTTTGCGCCTCAGTGCGACTCACGCCCTTTAAACATAAGTTTGAAACAATATAAATTTTAGAAATCAAAATGATTTCTTTTCAATTTTCACCTAACTAACGGTATAAATTTTAGTTTGAAACAATATAAATTTTAGAAATCAAAATGATTTCTTTTCAATTTGCACCTAACTAACGGTATATCCATATTCATCAATGCAATTATTTCTTCATCCAGAGAACATTTGTACAGAAAAAGAAACAAGAAAACAACTTTGAAAACAACCATTCTTATGTACATTATGAACTTCAAAAATTAAATATGATTATATACATTATGAACTTCAAAAATCAATCATGGTTATGTACATTTTGAACTTCAAAAATATAAGAATTAATATTTTAAATAATCTATTTCCTATACATCTATTATATCATTTTAGAACCAATTCGCGTGATTGTATGCAAAAAGAGGGCATTTCAGAACGAGAAGTAGTGAAATATGTCCTTTATGCTAATGTTTTGGTGTTTCTGTTCTCATGTCCACACTTATCAACCTACTTCATGTTTCTAAGTTTTATCCATGTCCTATACATCTTTTATATCATTTTAGAACCAATTTGCACGATTCTATGCAAAAAGAGGGCATTTTGGAACAAAAAGTGGTGAAATATGTCCTTTATGCTAATTTTTGGGTGTTTTTGTTCTCATTTCCACACTTATAAACCTATTTCATGTTTCTAAGTTTTATCTATGTCCTATACATCTATTTTATCATTTTATAACCAATTTGCATGATTCTATGCAAAAAGAGGGCATTTTGGAACGAAAAGTAGTGAAATATGTCCTTTATGCTAATTTTTGGGTGTTTTCGTTCTCATTTCCACACTTATAAACCTATTTCATGTTTCTAAGTTTTATCCATGTCCTATAAATCTATTTTATCATTTTAGAACCAATTTGCATGATTCTATGCAAAAAGAGGGCATTTTAGAACAACTAGTAGAATGCCGTTTTGGTTACTTTTTTGGGTGTTTTTCATTCCCATTTCCATACTTATCAACCTATATCATGTTTCTAAGTTTTATCCATGTCCTATACACCTATTTTATCATTTTATAATCAATTTGCGTGATTCTATGCAAAAAGAGGGCATTTCGGAACGAGAAGTAATGAAATATGTCCTTTATGCTAATGTTTTGGTGTTTCCGTTCTCATTTCCACACTTATCAACCTATTTCATGTTTCTAAGTTTTATCTATGTCCTATACATTTATTTTATCATTTTAGAACCAATTTGCATGATTCTATGCAAAAAGAGGGCATTTTGGAACGAAAAGTAGTGTAATATGTCCTTTATGCTAATTTTTGGGTGTTTTCGTTCCCATTTCCACACTTATAAACCTATTTCATGTTTCTAAGTTTTATCCATGTCCTATACACCTATTTTATAATTTTATAACCAATTTGTGTGATTCTATGCAAAAAGAGGGCATTTCGGAACGAGAAGTAGTGAAATATGTCCTTTAAGCTAATTTTTGGTGTTTCCGTTCCCATTTCATGTACATTTTCTTCATTTTTGGTGTTTCCGTTCCCATTTCCATTCCCAACAACACTAACAACTTATTTAAAAGAAATATATATATGATTATGTACATTTTCTTCATTTTCAATATAAATTAGCAAATAATATACTAATTTTCATTCAAGCATTTTGACAAACACATTGTAGGCATTAACTAGGTTGTGATTTTTTATGTAAAATCCATCATAAATCTGAATTTCAATCATTTGTCATCAAAATTGAACCTAAATTAACAATAAAAACCAAATATTCAAACAAATTTACTACCAAAAAACAATAATAACTTATTTAAAAAAAATATACCTAAACCGGCAGGCCAGGGGCAGCAGCGAATGCAGGGAGACACGGTGGTGGCTGATGAGACTTCTTCGGTGGCGGCAGACACGGTGGTGGCTGATGAGACTTCTTCGGTGGCGGCAGACACGGTGGTGGCTGATGAGACTTCTTCGGTGGCGGCAGACACGGTGGCTCGTCACCTCGTCACCAGCAGCGCAGCAACACAGCGAGAACGACCCAGAAAACGAACCAGCAACACACCAGTCCAGCCAACAGCGTGAACCAGTACAGCAGCCAGCGAAGAGAAGAGCGTGGTGGTGGTAGTTTGGTGCCGCCTGCTTGCTGGTGGTGGTGGTTTGGTTCAGCAACCAACGAACAGCAGCGACAACTTCACAGCAGGAGAACTTCAGTGTTGCGTTTTTTTTTTTTTGGGTTAACTGATTTGAAATGGTCATATTAGGGAAGGGGGAAAATTTAATCTGATTTTTTTTAGGTTGCACTACTATTTGCATCGTTCATACAAAGACACGATACAAATACCAGTTATTTGCATCGTGCCTTAAATGCACAATCCAAATAACTGGTATTTGCATCGTGCCTTTGTATGCACGATCCAAATAATACACTATTTGGATCGTGCATACAAAGGCATGATACAAATACCAGTTATTTGGATCGTACATGAGCAGACACGATGCAAATACACAGTTACAAATACTAATTTTTTTACTAGTGAAATAATAATAATTACAACTAGTCAACTAGTACATGAAAATACTAGAGCTCTATTTCAGCCTGTTGCACAACAGGTGCAACTTTATAACGATCCCTACAAACATAACAAGTACACATAAATATAAAAAATGATAAAATTAGAGAAAGTATACTAAATACAACTATATAAATAATCGTGTGGTCAACCTTTTTATAGGTTGTATCTACATAGTAGTCATGAGGCCGACTACGATTTTGTTGATCTGCAAATACTTGTTGCTGGATCTGTATGAATACTTGTAAAAGCATCATAACCTATTTACAATAATAAAAAAAAATATTTAACATGCATGAAAATATAATTGGATAGACACTTAACATTTAATTTAATTAATCACTTAGATAAAAAAATATATATCGAGCTTTTGCTCGGGTATTACCTAGTACTATTATTATAGTACCATACTACCATACTAAACTAGCCGCTGAAACCAATCCATCATTAGTGCTCCAAAGTTGTATTGACTTTCCTATTTTTAGTAATTTCATTCAACGTAGTTTTTTTTTGGTTTACCACTTTACCTAGTCAGATTTTCAATATGTTAGTGCTTGTTCATTCTCCTAACTCCTAAGCATCAATTAACAACTTAATATTATGAGTTGTGTATTTTTTTAGGGAAATAAGTAGGATAAATTTTATTAATATTTAATAAAACATTAATCTATTTATGTCTAATAATTTATTTCAATGATGTTATCTAAATTCAATATTATATGTCTGTTATTTTTGCTTATCTGCGTATATAGTGTATATTTATTTATTTAACGCACACATCGCGTGCATAAAAGGCTAGTTACATATCTAATGAGCATATGTGCAAGTAGCTTTATGTGCACCTAGGTGCATGTGGAGTATATGAGTTGTTCCTCTAGAACTTGATCAGCAGTAGTATACTTTCCATAAATAAATTCAAGTGAGTTTTAATATTTTTTTCGACTTAGGTAAAAAAATTCACAATTCTTTCAGTTGCCCGTTACATCGTCGAAGGATCGATACTAATATTTTATTATTATGTACGTATAGTAGTTATCGACCATTATAAATCCTATTGCTTAGGATGTTCATTAACAAGTATCTATCCAAAAATTTAGATACTCTGTAGCAGATAGTGTGTTTCATTGTTCTACGCTTCTTCATTTATAATAAAGTTTCTAAATTAAAGACTTATTAACTCCATCATATATCAACTTCTTCATGTGCTCGCTATATTAGAACAGTCTTTTAAAAAACACTAAAAATGCAAAATTGTTGTGAAAATGGGAAAAGTATATAAAAACATTTTAAAAAGCGCATTTAATTTTTCAATTCAAAGCCTGCAAATAAACCAATCCGAAGGATCAAACCAAAATCATTAAGCAGGTGAAAGTGAAATTAATTGACTACATATAACATATTAGCTTAGTGCGTGGAAACCATTATACGGTTTATACCATTGTCCATTATGTATGGCATCATACTAAATTAGCTCGTGAAACCAATTTACCATTAATGCTTCAATTAAATTTGAGGTCAATTTACTTTACTATTTTTAGTAATTTCAGTCAAAGTAGATTTTTTTTATTATTATTATTATTGGCTACATTTAACAATGCTCATTAACAAATTAATATTGTGAGTTAGTGAATTTTTTTACGGAAAAGGATAGGCTAAAATTTATTAAGAACAAGGGTCCGAAAAATCCGGCATAACACCATCCATGCAAGAGCCAATTAAGTAGGACTCTCATTTAACCACACCATTCAATTTAGAGAGACGATTAGCAACATCATTACATTCTCTAAAATAAAATTTAAAACTATGATTAATTAGCAAAGAAAGATTTATGTTGAATTGCATCATCCATCTACCATGAGTTATTTGCAAACTACCACCGCTAGATCAAAACCCTTCCATAGGTACTAATGCACATGCAATGCTTATTGGATAACTCAAAATTTATAAATATAGCAATCATAAATTTATATATACACCATTATAAATATAGCCATAAATTAGTACTACTTATAAATATTTCCCATTATATTTAATCTCTGATATCCTTTATTTTAAGTTGCAATGGTGGAGGTGGTTATAATAGACTATTTTAAGTTGTTGCATATTTGCAGGGCATGATAAATTCCCATTATGTTTAATCTCTGGAAATTTTTTGAATTTTTTAGTGTTTTATTGTTTGTTTTATTGAGAGCATGTTGAATTGTTGACCGAATTCTTCGAGTGTTTTAATTGCAAGTCACGCATGGTAGTTGATTACAGTTTCCTAGTTTCTAAGGGAGGCTATAAGCGATACTTAACGTTTTAATAATATTGCTATTTTCTCCAAAAAAAAAATAAAAAAAATACTCCCATCCTAGGCAGTTTTTGAAAAGAGGAGAAGTAAAGAGAAAAAAAAAAAATATTAATGAGATACTGTACATGTTATTAGAGAAAGATAGAGAGAATTCAATTCCAAAAAAAATGATGCCAATAAATTGAAACTTCCTATAATAACAAGTGATGTGAGTAAAAAATAAAAGGAAGTATATTATTACTACTCCGTATTATCTATTAGTATAATATTCATACCCCGATTTTTACTATTAAATCCTAGAGAGAAATCTATTAAAGCAGACTGAGAAGAGGGAATATATACCTTGAATACAGTGGATTCAATGGAAGCCATTGATGGAAGAGCTGAGTAGAAGAGAACAAAAGGCAGAGAGATGAGCAGAGGACAAAATTGCTTAATTGGAGCTCAATTCCCCTGTTCAAGAGTTTCTCTCTCTACTATATACTAATATGTATATATGCAACTATATGTGTCCTTTTTCTCTTTCTTTTATAGCTACAACTATATGTATATATGCAAAGTTTTATAATTAGTAATTATTCCCTATGATCATGTGAATCAAAGGTTGAACCTGATTGTTGAAACTCATGATCTTGAACCTCATATATCATATAGTGCACTAGTGAGTGTCCCACATCGGAAGATGAGGAGATACAAAACTAACTTATAAGTCTAGGAGTTACTCCTCCCATTATCAGTTGATTTTAGTATGGAACCTCCTATAACTTGTAAGTAACATAACTCTCCTCGTCCATATTGGGTTACCTAGACCCGTTTCTAATATTCAATCAAATTTAACACATGACCTTCTTGTAAGTCTAGCGTTGGGTTGCTAATGTCGTTTCTGAATTTTGTTAACTTCGAAATCTTCTCCTTGAGCTTCATTGTCCTATTTTGAAAGCCACTCTAGTGTATTGCGATAATGTCAGTGCCATTTATTTGTTTGGTAATGCAGTTAATCATCAATGTACCAAACACATTGAAATGGATATTCACTTTGTTCGCGAGAAGGTTCAGAAAGATGAGGTTCGTGTTTCACATGTTCCTTCTCGATATCATATCGCTGACATTTTCACAGAGTCTGCCTAAACTATTGCTTGCATTGAGGATTTTTGGGACAGTCTTAACGTACGTACTACTCCCGTTTCGACTGCGAGGGTGTATTAGACAATAGAATATGTCAATATTATATTTATGTGTATTAGGCAATAGAACATGTAATACCCCGAAATTTAGGGCCAGAAAATTTCGCGGGTTATTAATGTTATTTTTCTATTCTTAGTCCAAAAGGCCCGTTTAATTTGGACTGTTTAATCTTATGTCTTTCAGCTTATCCTGAAATTGGGCCTATGACCCAATTTCCTTCCTTTTGGACGGTTCCCCTATGTAACAATTAGGGCTTGTTTTTTTCTTTTAATTTATTAATATTATTATTTATTAATTAATAATCTTTTAAAATGTAAAAACCTAGTCTACCCTATTTACCAAGTCCCCTAACTTTTCTCCCCTTCTTTCTCCTCCTCTAACCTCACGGCTATTTCTAGTTGTGTGGTTGTTTTGTTTTTTTTTATTATTTTTATTTTATTTTATTTTTAATTTATTTATTTAACTAAAACCTTTCATGTTACAACTTTTGCCTTATTATCAAAAGCTCTAAAAGAAAACTCCAAAAACTCTATTTTTTTTTTCTTCCTCTTAGCTGTGAGCCTCCATAGCCAAAAGAGGTGATTTTTCTTGGAATTTTGTAGTGAATCAGGTAACTAAGCTAGTCTATCTCTTTTAAATTTGGTACAAGTTTCCCACATAGTTAATTAGGATTAAATCATGAAAACGGTTAGGAAAAATTAAAGGAATTAGTATCATGTTAAGGTTAAGAATTTCGAACCATGTGATGAATTATTATGAAGTTTTCTTGATCATTTTATGTAGTTTCTTGAAATCTTTAATTGTTTAATAATTATTTGTATGAATTTATTTCTTAATCAAATCTTGTTATTTCTTGATGAATTTTTCGTGGGAGTTTTTTTACTATTTTATTATGAACCATGATTTATTTCGTGACAAAATTCGTCCTTTTCTTGCTTGAAATAATTTAATCTTTCAAACCGGTAAAACTGTCCAGATTTAGTTTACGAATTATTCAAGACACTTAATCAATTCGGATGGCTATGAAATTTTAGGTGGAAGTCAGTAATAGTGTTTTACAGCTTGTGTTAAATTTTCGTAATTTTTAAAGTTCGTTTGCTATGGTAGAAAAACCTAAAACTGATTTTAGCCTAATCTGATTTGTTAGTTATAAAATCCCTTAAAAATAGTAAATGACGTTATTTTTGGACGAAATTTATGCATGTTAAAACTTGAACCTATATCTAGGTTCCATAAAAATTTCCAGATTATTCGAGACCTTTAAAAGGTCGTTATTAATTTAATTCTTTAAAAATCAGATTGTGTAAAATAGTGTGACTAAATTATTAAAACATGTTATTTTGAATTCTTGAATTCAATCTTGATCTTGTTTGAACCCTAGGATAGCCATGTGGTGTGATGTAAATAAAGGAATGATTTTGATCTTGTTTCCATAATTAATCTTGACATATTGTGTTTTAAGGATAATTTTAATGTTTATTATAAAGTTTGTTATGAATTATTGGTTATTGAATTTAATTAATTAAAGATGTAATTTTTGGTATTGTTGTTCATGATTTTCGAGTGGTATAGAATATGAAAAGTGGAATTTTATCATGTTTTGAATAATTTATGTTGTTAATTGTTATTTTAGATGATTTATTAATTTGTTTAATTAATTATATGATGAGCTTGTGAATTTATTTAATTCTTATATGATTATTCACAAAATGTCGAGTGGGCCACATTTTATTTGATCAATTTTAGTTTAATTTTGACTTATTATTATATTAGGAATTATAGTTATCACTATTATAAATATTACAATTAAAGGAATTATCAGGGATAAGTAACAATATGAAGGGAAATAATAATATGACAAAAGGGTAAAGTTACAACATGATGATAACGAAGAGGATCAATTATTATTATTATATTTATTATTATCATTATTATTAAAGGAAGTCAGTAGGGATAAGTTATAATAGGAAGAAAGTATAATAAGATATTAATAGGGAAGGAAAGGAAACAGAGTAAAAGGTTATTGATTTGTTTCGATCTCTGGCTAGGAAAGACTTGGTATTTAAGGTGGCCAATATACGTGCCGCACCTCTCTTTCCTGGGATTTCGAACATTTCATTCCCGATTACGGTCACCTAGTACTTCCAAGTATAAGAAAGATGATAAGTTAAGGACGCCCCTGCGATGACGCAAAGGTCATTAATCGGGTTAATAAGATAGGACGCCCCTGCGATGGCGCAAAGGTCATCAATCGGGTTAAGTCGTTGCCACTGCCAGACTGCGGTATCTGCGCAGTTCTTGATTCTAAGATATGTAGTCGTCTAGGTAGTTCTCGCAAAGGAGGGCTATTTAGGGGTTATGGCCATAGCTTAGGCTTAGTTCTCGCAAAGGAGGGCTACGGGTGGGACGCAAAGGTTCACCCCGGCATGTTTTAGGAAAGTTATGGACGCAAAGGTTCACTACGAGCTATAAAGACCGGTTCGCTAAGAAGTTAAGATATATATGATAAGTTAAGTTAAGATATATGATAAGTTATGTCATGAAGTTAAGATATGATGAAGTATGATATGTTATGAAATAATGTTAACTAAGTTATATGTATATTTATAGTATAAGATAAGAATGAAATGCAACGTACTATGATTAGTATAAGTCTTCCGCTGTATACATCTGTATTTGTATGACTTAAGTATGTATGTATATGTGTATGTATTCGTATGTTGTACCTGTACTGTATACGTATTTTTGTACGTATCTCTAACCGTATTTTGCAGGTATTATTATACGTATTGTATACGTACTTTTATACGTATTCTTGTACATATTTCTAACCGTATTTTGCAGGTATTATTATACGTATTGTATACGTATTTTTATACGTATTTTTGCACGTATTTTTATACGTACCCTGTATGTATTTTTGTATGAAATGTTATATGTTTGCGTATGGTTTTCATGTACGATTCTATGCTATTATGTGGTTAGCGGTCCCTCATTTAAGCGGGACAGCCTAGTTACTCGCCACTGACGGTGGACCCCCCCCAGTTTCAGGTGATGATGCAGCAGTTTAGGACGGGCTTTCGCTGGGATTGGGCTTTGTGTGGCTGAGATCTGACGAAGAGGTTTTTTCGGTCTCTAAGACAAATAAAACCCCCGTTGTAGTAAGAGTGGGGGTTATCGAACACAGGGAACATGGTTAACATCATCGAATATTTCATCTGTTTTTTATTGAGCTAATGCTTTCATGTTATTCAACATGAAGAACAAAGAGAGGGGGTGGTTTGGTGAAACTAAGCTAAAACAGAATTTAAATAAGGAAAATAAAAGAGTGGTCTGGTGGAAATATGCTTAAAATAGGTTTATTTATCGAATGACTCCAACTATACTCAATTTATGATTATCTATTGCCAAAGGTTTTAATCCTTTGAAGTCTCCTTAGGATAGTTAGACTCTACTTCGGTGCGAATATCTAACTCTAAATTACCAAATACACATTCGGTAAAAGCTTTAGGCATGGAGTTACAATAAAATTAATCGTCGGATTTTAACTTGTCAAATTAAACTTTCAATTAACCTGTCTAAATTTCCAAGTTTGATTAACCAAGACTAGCTTAAACTAAGTGAATCCCCTGGGTAAAGTGTCAATTTTACTGAGATGCAATTTGTCAATTTTGCTAAGTTCAATTAGTGAAGACTAAGTTGGATTAAAGGGACTTGGGTGCTACATAGATTAAGGTTCCAAAACGCATGAATACTCCAAAATCTAGCTTTAGACCTTCAACCTTCATTAACTAGTTTCGAACCTAATTAAGGTTAGTCTAAGGTCATGTGTTTAAACCATTTTTAGACAATAATCAAGTAAAAGAGTTTAGAAGTAGTAGTGATTCTTACATAAACTTAGTTAATAACATGATTACCACCTTTCCAAAGTGAAAATAAAAAGGCTACATTAATCTAATGAAGAACATAAAAGAAGAGAAGAAAAGGAAGGAGAGATATATACTAGTTATTATTAGATGAAGAACTAGAAGAGTTCAAGCATGACCTTCTTACAAACTCATCATATGCTTATTTATAGGCAATGAGCAAGGCAAGCAAGTTGCCTTTGTTGACTAATGTAAACTTATGAACTAAGCAAAAGACCAAACTAAGGGACTACATTTAAAGTAGAACCAAGGGTCCAAAATGAAAGAAAAAGCAAACGATGATCATCTTTGATCAAGTAGAGAAATCAAAGATGATCTACTAAACTAAAATGGTGATCATCTTAGTCACTAGCCAAGGGAAGTTTGTAGGATAATCTTTACACAAGCTAGGTGGAGGGAACAAAAGCAAGTGGCAGAAGAAGCAAAAACCAAATCAACAAGTACAAGAGGCAAGTGGGGTGATGTCGGCAATCACAAAGGTTCAAGTGGATTGAAGTCGGCCAAACAGACACACAGGGCGCTGGCAGCGTCTTGGAGGGCGCTGGAATCGCCTTTTGAAAGGACCTCACTGTATCAAGGGCGCTGGCAGCGCCCTATAAGGCGCGGGGCGCGCCCCCTGCTGACGGCACACACAGGTCGGACTAAAATGGCCATAACTCTCTCGTTCCTTGGTGAAAATAGGCATATGAACTACCGTTGGAAAGATCTTGAAGAGATCTACAACCACCAATTTGAATCACTTCAATATCATTTCTAGATCAGAAGATATTAGCGTTTGAATTTGGTCCTGTTGCATATTAATGTACAAAAACCTTGCTTTCACTTGTTCTTAATTTAGGCTAAAACTTGCAAGTTAATCTAGTTTACAACATAAACTCTAAACTTCACCTAAAGCTCAAAGTAATGTAAACACTAAGGAGAATGACCTAAATTACAAAAACAAAGCATTAAAAACAAACTAAAAACATGGTATAACTTGGGCTCATCAAGATCTGTAGTTGACCTTAGTTTATTTAGAGTTTTCAATAAGACTTTTATGCTAGTAGTTATCCCAGCCTATTGGGAAAAACATATTTAATTTATGTAATTTTAGTATTTATCTTTGTAGACCTTTGGATTTTTGGTTATTAAGCTAATAAAAGATGCCTTAGTTTTTGAATATTCAATTAATATTAAGTTTATTGTTTAAGTAATGATCCGTATGTCGATTTCCTTCGTCAATCGACAGTTAAAAAGTCGGGTCGTTACAAAACATGCCAATATTCTATTTATGTATATACTTGCCTTGTAAATATTTAGTTTCCTAGCTTAGCTTTCAATAGTGTTGTATATGATGCAATTCTCAATCAATGCAAATTACGGCAAATTACTCTATTAATTAGGCAATAGAATATGTCACTATTATATATATTTATGTATATTAGACAATAGACAGGCCTGGTCATGAGGCAGGGCAACCGGGGCAACCGCCCTAGGCCCACACGGGAAAGTCCAAATTTGCTTTTGTATGTAATATTTATAAGTTATAATTAAAATATGTTGGGCAATTGAACAAAAATTGTAATGGCTCATTGGACTACATCTGCTTAGGGCTGCTCAATCGGATCGATCCGACCCGATCCGAAAGTTTGGATATCTGAAAATTTCGGATCGGCCAAATCATGATCCAAATCCGATCCGAAAGATCCGAAGTTTTCGGATCAAATTTCGGATCGATCCGCTGATCCGAAATTGTTTTTTTTTTTAACCTTTTTCTATTTTTTTTTCATTATTAGTTATTAAATATTCAAAGTTTTAAATGTCTTTTTCTACATTATTCCAACTTTCAAGCGACCTTACGAATATGCCTCGCTTCCACGCGTTGTCTCAAATTTTTATGATTAAAAATTTACAATAAAATCTAAAGGCTAGTTTTAAATATTACAAACTTGTCCTACAAAATAATTAATTAACAAAGGCGCTAAATTTTGCTAAATAACAAAAAAAATTACTAAATTACAAATTTTGCTAAAATAGTACTCACAGTCAGTCCAAATAAAAATGGGAAAGTCAGTAAGTCCAACTGTCCAAGGCAACAAATACACGGACGAAAAAGGCCCCAAAAAAAAAGCCCATATTTTTTCGGATCGGATATCCGAAAATTCAAATTCCGTGATCTGTATCTGATCCGAAAATTTATCGGATAGTTCGGATCGGATATCCGAAATTTTTTTTATTAAAAATATCCGTTTTTTCGGATCAGATCAGTCAGATCGCGGATCGGATCGCTCGGATCGGATCACTTTGAGCAGCCCTACTGATCTGCTTGGTTTATAGCTTTGGTGCATTTGGTACTGGGATCAGATCCCAGTGCCACAACTTTTCTTTTTCTTTTTGTTTTATTTGGTTCTTGGTGTGTCATGTGTGTGGATCACTTTTTCATCTAATTTGTCATTAAAAAATGATTTTAAAGCTTTATTACTCACATTTTCCTTAGTATCCATTGGATCAATCTATTTGTTACTAGTTTTTTTTTTTTTTCCATGGTAATATTAAGCCCTATTCTATTCTAGTTCTTAATTGATCGATTTACTAGTTTTTATTCTTTTAGCATAACCTTAGTTTATTTCTAATTATTTATGACCTTCAATTGTTGTTATATATATATATATATATATATATATATATAGGAAGTATGATTTGTATCTATATGGACTAATTTATTGCTCAATGGCTCAGATTAAAAGTTTTAAGTTTTCAACTAATAGTCTATTTTTTATTTTTTTTGAAGTTACTAATAGTCTAGTTTTTACAATATATATGAAGCCCCTCTAGTCTCTAGTTTTTTTGTTGCTCAATGAATTTACAACTTATATATAAGAAGTATGATTTTTACTTATATGAACTAATTTATTGTAAAACTTTACGAAAAAAGTATTCTTTGTAGCCCTCTAGGCTCTAGTTTTTCTTTGCTTTTATTGTATTTTTTTCTAAACAATAATAACAACACAATTGATAAAACACTCATAGCTATATCAACTTTTGTTTTTCAATACATTTTTTAAAAAGTGAATCATTAATGATTTACAATTACTATTATAATAATTAT
This sequence comes from Salicornia ramosissima, assembly GCA_951394345.1. Classification (NCBI taxonomy): domain Eukaryota; kingdom Viridiplantae; phylum Streptophyta; class Magnoliopsida; order Caryophyllales; family Amaranthaceae; genus Salicornia; species Salicornia ramosissima. Next base: position 57,924,490 of record OX596236.1, on the reverse strand, counting down.
TATCATTATTACAATATCGTGGACTTATATTATCTATTTATATGCGAAATTACATTTTTATTTTTTCTAATCATAAACTTATTTTATATATATATATATATATATATATATATAAACAAATTTCAATACTTCAAAATGAATTTATGGGGCCTATAATTGTTATTTCGCCCCGAACCCTCAAATTGTCAGGAACTGCCCTGCCAATAGAATATGCCAATATTCTATTTATGTATATATTTTGCCTTGTAAATATGTAGTTTCCTAGCTTGAAAATTCTTTTATAGTCGTCGAAAAAACGACCACCAAAGTCAAAATAATCTAGGCCGTTGATTTTTTATGTTAATTAAGTTGATTTTGATAATTAGATTTGACTTTTATTGTAAATAAAATTATACATACTTTTATTTATTTATTTATTGTAATATTAATTCATTTTTAATATTTTTGGATTCACCTAAATTAATTTTAGATTTTTTATTTTTAAAATTAAATTAAAAATCCGAAATTAATTTAGATAAATCCAATAAAATTAAAAATGAATTAATATTACATTAAAACAATATACAATGTTTATTTTTTTAAAAAGTCAAATCTAATTACTAACTAAATTATTTTGACTTTGGTGGTCGTTTTTTCGACGACTATAGAAGAAACATCCTTCCTAGCTTAGCTTTCAATAGTGCTTTATATGATGCAATTCTCAATCAATGCAAATTACGACAAATTACTCCATTAATTATTGCAGTTTGCAGATGTCACCCATTGTGTTATTTCTTTATTTTTCTTTTGTGAATTTTATTTCGATCACTAACATAGTGAATTTAAGAAAGTGTGCGTAGTTATTGAGGATAATTAATGACTACTTATTAAAGGTTAAGAAAGTTATATTATTTTACATGTCTATTATTGTACAATTTAGTGAGAAATTTAAAGTATATGTTTCAAATTCTTTTTAAGTGATCGAGCTGAGTGGTAGAATAAAATTTTGAAATGATTATAGATAATTTGAATCGACCCTTAAGCTATTTAATTTTAAAAAAATTCTTTATATTCATGTTTCTCTATATATATTGGTAAATAAAGTGTAGCCATGCATTAGAGCTGGGCATAGTAGAGGAGGTAAGTGCCTAATTAGGATATTAAACTGATCTGATATTAAACTTGAGATTAAAGTATTACTATCCTTTCACTCAATTTTCACAAGTTTGAATCTCCTTCACTAAGTAGGCCGAGATGGCCCCGGTCCATATTTATATTGTCTGTTTTGGGCTTAATCCGCACCCAAAATGCTTTGTACGTATTACTATATATATTGATCGAGTGTTTTAATTTCTTTTGTATATATTAGTATATATTGAACAAATTTAAATTCTCTCAAACTTATGACTGCCTGACTGGTTCATACTTTTGATATATTATGAATACAAATGAACAAAATAGTATTAGTATAGTATTAGGGTGGGGTGCACTCCTAATTAAGTACTATATCATACTAGTAACCTCACTTACTCACACTTAATTAGTAACCCCACTAAACCAACTAGAATCATCTGCACTTTCTACTAATTATATATGATTTTGCCCTTTCAATTCGAAAGAAAAAAAAATCGATACCCTTTATTATTGCAAATCATATATATAACGACTAAATATTCAAATCTGGATATGAAAACGAAAAGAGTACAAGCATCAACTTCAGATTTGTGGAGGCTTGGCCAGCCTTCCACTCCTAAGAACTTCTTGTTTGGATCACCCTTAGTCTGAACCACAGCAACCTGGAATTTATTAATTTGTACCAATATATTACGATGCATGTATACTTCAATAAGTTGTCTAAATTTACATAATGCCATACAAGATTAACTTTCCCATAGTACACAAAGAAAAAGTCATACAAGATTGATTACGGGCAACTTCTTTGCTAACCAATTGTAAATGAGGGTAATGAAAATGAGCTTATATGCAAATTTGGAAGAAAAATCAATATATATATTCCGTTGGTGGTACAATCAATGCTAGCTTACCACTTATTTATCTATTTTTTCACAATACTATCCTTTCCAACAATAACGGATGATGATGAAAAATTTACAAAAAATGCAAGTATGCAAATGAAAATATATTTCCATATAGACGGTAAAATTTCCAAAAATCAAACGGGACATTAGTTTCAATTGACATAAAGGGGAAAAAACTTATTAAGTTTTCAATTAAAACAAAATGGTAAATTCTTGTATGTGGCCAGCCACATACCAACTCATGGTGTGGCCACATTAAAAAAAAATCAAATAAAATATCAATAGTCTGACTTCTACATTTTATATAAAAAAAAATGAAACCCATCAACAATATAGTCTACAACCACCACCATTGTTGCTTCTTCACTTCCACCACCATCGCGCGCTGCTTCTTTACCACCACCTTCGTCGCTTCTTCACCAACACCACCATTGGTGCTTCCTCACTACTACCACCATTGCTGCTTCTTTTTTACCACCACCATCGTTACTTCATCTCCCTCTTTCAATTTTTAGTGCTAATTTTCATCCTCCATTGATTGACCCTCAACAAACCTCACTTTTGTCAAGCTTTAGCTTTTGATGTTGATTAAGATAATGCTTTAATTGTTCTAAAATATTTTTGGGGAAGTTGATCTCAAAGATTAAATTAAAGAGTATGATGTGTTGTTTTATGAAGAAAAGAAGGTGGAGAATTTGGGTATAATTTGTTGCTTGATATTTTCCCCAAAAAAAATTAAATTTGTTCATTGGTTCACTTGCTTAAGGATTTGGTCAATTTTATTTAATTTTTTTGGCAAAGTTATCAAATACATTACTCCCTCTGTCCATATTTAATTGTTCCATTTATTTTTCCACATCTCATGAGACATAACTTTAAATATTAATACCTCTAATTATATATAAGAAAAAAATTATAAAAACTATATAGAGGAGAATTTGGGTATAATTTGTTGCTTGATAATTGGCCCAAAAAATAAATTTGTTCGTTGGTTCACTTGCTTGAGGATTTGGTCAATTTTTTTTGGGCAAAGTTATCAAATACATTACTCCCTCTGTCCACATTTAATTGTTCCATTTATTTTTTTACATCTTTTGAGACATAACTTTAAATATTAATACCTCGAACTATACATAAGTAAAAATTTATAAAAACTATATATTTGGAAAGTACGCTCCGACACGAATCAAACGAGATCCCACATGATGACGATACTTTTTATTACCTATATCAAATTAAACAAGGTCAAAGTAACAATGTAAATAGTGTCAAAATCAATTTGGAACAATTAAATGTGGACAGAGGGAGTAGTAAACTAACATAGATATGCTTGTATTCATATAGTGGGATTATATCATTTTACACGCATTTTTTGGAATAGACTTAAGGGTGTAAATGAGTAACCTAATCAATTTAATTTTAATACAAGCAAGTTTAAGGTTATAGTTTACTTATCTTAAAATTGCATTGATTAATTTGTAAATTTATCTCTTTCAATTTCTTCCTTAAAATGCATGCAAAATGACTTGTTGAATTTAAAAAGAAATAATGAAAGAAGTATAAATGAGTGGGGTTACTAACTCTGAGTCAATGAGGTTACTAAGTATAAGTCAGTGGGGTTAGTATGTGTGACTGAGTGTTGTTACTAAGTGTGAGTCGCTGAGTTGCTACTTTTATTCAGTGGGATTACTAACTCTGAGTTAGCGGGGGTTACTAAGTGTGAGTTAGTGGGTTACTAATATGGTATAGATGGGTTACTAAGTGAAAATCAGTGGGCCGGGGTTTTCTAAGGCTGAATCAATGAGGTTACTAAGCCTGGGTAAATTGGGTTACTAGGCTTGAGTCAGTGGGGTTATACATTACCAAGTGTAAGTGAGTGTTGTTACTAAGGGTGAGTCGGTGGTTACTAACTATACGTCAGTGGGATTACTAACTCTGAGTCAGTTGTGTGGGGTTACTAACTTTGATTCATTGGGGTTACTAAGCGTGAATCAATGGGGTTACTAAGTGTGGTATAGAGGGGTTACTAAGTGTAAATAAGTGGGATTTTTATTATGGTTTAGAATGATTACTAACTCTGAGTTAGTGGGTTTACTAAGTGTGAGTCATTCAATGGGGTTACTAACTATGATCCAATGGGTCTACTAAGTGTGAGTCAGTCAATGGGGTTAGTAACTTTGATTCATGGGGTTACTAAGTGTGAGTCAATGGGATTACTAAGCGTGGTATAGAGGGGTTACTAAGTGTAAACCATTGGTGTTATATTACGGTTTAGGGGTGTGTCACTAACTTTGAGTCGGTGGGGGTTACTAAGTGTGAGTCTGTAGGGTTACTAGGGCTGAATCAGTGGGGTTACTAAGCTTGAGTCAGTGGGGTTACTAGGCTTGAGTTAGTGGGATTACCAAGTGTGAGTCAGTGGGGTTACCAAGTGTGAGTCAGTAGAGTTACTAAGCATGAGTCATTTATTATGTTTTAATGGGTACGATTATTGATTAGTTCTATAGTTTTACTAAATTAATTATATGCGGTTACTAAATAAATTATATGTGATGATAAAATATTTATATTGGTTTAGTATGTGTGTTTATATTTGTAAAAAATACCGAGTGTATTTATAAGGGGTTACCAAGTATTTATATTGGATTAAGTATTTTATTGGGGGTACTAATTATTTTTGGGGGGTTACTAAATGTTTTAAAATAAGCTAAATTTTTTTATTATAAAACTATATCAATGTGGGTCTCTATTTGTAGAGAATTAAAAGATATTAATTTTGGTATTTTTATTTTATTTTTTTGAGTTGTATTTTTTGTAATACATGCATTTGTAAAAAAATTATATATATTTCTCTCTCTAATATAATTGGGTCAAATGTGTAGAGACACTTATACTCACATTTGTTTAAGACTTGAAAAGAATGTGTGTTAGTTTCACTTTGTGTTTTTTTTTTGTTGTTGAATGAATGTGCGTTACATCACATGTGGCCACACAATACCATTAACATGTGGCTGGCCACGTGCAAGATCTACTCTTTTGGTAATTTTTTTCTATGTGGCCAAATAGATATGTATTCATCAAGGAAGGGGGGTGCTTGGCATGAGCGTGGTGCTCTACCGCTCAGGGTCCCCAAATAACAAGGGCCCCTGATTTATAATATTAATTATTGTTTCCAATAATTAAAAGCAAATGTTGCATGGATTAGTGGTAAGCTTAATTAAACTAGGTTACAATTAATCTCAAGTCGTAAGTTCAAATCTTAAAGGATTATTTTTGAGTTGAAACAAAACAGCACCATCATCAACGTCCAACCACACCTTCCTTCATGACCGTCGAGTACTCCAGCCCCACCTATTTGAAGTAGGGATGTCAAATCGGGTTAACGGTACAGGTTAGGGTTGACCCAAACGGGTTCGGTGCATTTTCAGTTCAGGTTGAATCAGGTTATCTCGTCCAACAGTTCAGTTCGGTTCAGGTCAGGCTATATCGGTAGCAGGTCATAACAGGTTGCCTTTTTCTCGGTTACAGTTCAGTTCAGGTTCAGGTCATTAACGGTCGGGCCTATATCAGTTCAGTCCAAAACAATTCAGGTTAATACGGGTCAACGATAAGAAACGATAATTTCGGGTTGAAGCCAGTTTGTATCGGGTTTTATTAGAATATCAATTATATCGGAATTTGACAATATTTTGGGGTTAACGTATGTATGTATGTATGTCAGTATGTATGTACATATGTATGTATGTATAAAAAATCGCATTTAACGTCCATATAAATCTAGTCAAATGATTTTTTCTACGAGGAAATAGTAATTTTATTCATTCATCAACAAGATCAGATCTTATAATTTCCAATATTTCCTCCAGACCTTTTTCAAATTTGAGTTAAATAATTTTAAACACTTGGTGAAAAATACTTTCAAAATTTGATTACAACTAGTACTCCATCCATTTCATGGAGTGTTCCATATACAGGTGAACGAATACTTTCGTATATAAAAAAAGTTTCATATAGAATTATGCAAGTAAGATATAAGAAGTATACGATTAATTATATGAAAATTAAATATACATTAGTCAAACACTTGTACATCATTGTATACTTACATTAGACAATCGACATATTCAATGTTTGAATAATAAATAATTTAGTAGATAAGTTAGCTTAGTATTTTTCTACTATTTAGTTATTGTGATAAAATTGATTATTTGAGACAAGAGGATTTTCAAGCAAAATTTCAGTATGTTATTTGTGATATGAAGTTAAAATTTATTTTAATTGGGGTATGATGAAGTTAAGCTATTAATAAATTTACACAACATCTAGTATGGTTTAAATAATTCTCATAATAGAAGCTCGTGTGAGATCATAATTTCACTTAATATGTTGGATTATTGGAATAATGAAGAACATGATTAATTAGTAACTAATTAAGTTATTTTTTTGAAAGAAACTAATTAAGTTATTGGTTGTAAAGATAAGATTAGGTCGGTAAAAATCTTATGCTTGGTCCTACAATCTTACATAATCGGTGAAAGATATAATAGACCACCAACAACAACTTAGAAATCAAGTATTTGTTTAATAGGTGGTTTTTTCTTTGTCTTATGAGAAGTAATGCGGCATTGACAATTTGGGATCGTAAAAAGATAGAAAAGAGTAGAGTAGGATCGTACGAAATTAAATTAGATAAATGTTGTATCAATAAATTCCAAACTATTCCAACCAATTGTGTATCAATAGATACCAAGTGATCGATTCCAATTGATTGTATCTGTGATTTGGATTATTGATTTATACTTTTATTGAATGATTGCGTGATGACAATTACGTGCATTTAAAGAAAAAACGGGAGAATTATATTTATTATTAAAGTGTAACATCTATTTTGTTACAAAAAGAAGTATTACAAGTAATTGACATCATGTAATCATACAATAAAAGTATACATGAATGATCTAAATCATCATAGGTACAATCAATTGGAATCAATCACTTGGTATCTATTGATACACTATTGGTTGAAATAGTTTGGAATTTATTGATACATCATTTCTCTAATTCAATTTCGTATGATCTTACTCTACTCTTTGTATCTTTTTATAATCCCAAATTCCCAATGTCACGTTACTTCTCGTAAGTCCATAAGACAAAGAAAAGAACTATCTATTAAACTAATACTCCCTCCGTAACATAAAAATATCTACTTTTTTTCCATGCATTTTGAGGTTGTGATTTAAGGGTGTAAACGACCAAATTAATCAAAATAATTTTGATATTAGTAACTTATAACCACATTCTTGTTTGTATTAAAATCATTTTGATTAACTTATTCGTTTATATCCTTAATTAAATCGCTTCCTCAAAATGTGTGAAAAAATAACAGTAAATATTTTTATGTTACGGAGGGAGTACTTGATTTTTAAGTTGTTGGTGGTGGTTTATTATATCAAGAATTCTAATATGAAGGAAGTAATTTTATTCAAAACACAATTAAAATTAGAATTAGACCATGTTAATTAAATGGGATGGAGGAAATAGATAGATTGCATCCAATCATTCATATAACAATTGATCAAAATTGATGTAATCAATGGTAACAATTTGCACAGATTGATAGTTCTAACCGTTGATCAAAATTATGTTCAAAATGGATGTAAGGTTGAGATTTGTGAAGGGTGAGAATTGAAAGCATTTGGGCCATAAGAGTAAAATTAACTTGCCCATTTCTATGCCTAGTACTCCATAGTATAAAAGCATCAACCCTAAAAAAATTCATTTCCTTTAGCCATTTTATTTCTCTCTCCTCTCATCTACTCTAACATTCATTGAACAATTATAGATTTATAGTCACACAACTGAACAATCATCTTCTATTTTCCTTTCAAACAAAGGAAAAAAAATCTCATCTTCTCAATTCTGATATATGCACAAGCATCAACAATAATGGACGAATCTTATGATTTCCAATCTGATGCAAATCGCAATAGCAGAGGTATTAACCCTTGTTTTCTTTAATGTTTACTTGAATAATTTCAATTTATTACAAAAATCGTCTGTTTTGGAGGTATTAAACCTTGCTTTCTTTAATGTTTACTTGAATAATTTCAAATTTTCAATCACCTGTTTTGGAGGTTGTTAAAAAAATCAGATCTTTGATTTGACCACCAAAAAAAAAAGCAGATCTTGAATAATCGATAATCATCACTATCACCATCATGGACGACAGTTATCACCGACAAGTTCACCGTTGAAAAAATTCCATTACATTAAGTAGTATTAAACCATATCTTTGATTTGATTAACTTCACCGACAAGCTCACAGTTAAAAAAAAATCCATAAACTTCACAGCAAGCTCTACATTAAAAAAAGTAGTATTAAACCATATCTTTGATTTAGGGTAAAACATGAACAAATTACAAACCAAAATAATAAAAAAATAAAGAAAACATAGAGAGAAAGAGCAATAGATAAAGAGAGGTAATAATTAGCATCAGAATTACAAACCAAACGATAACTCATTATATCATGTTTTCTTAACTCTTCTTTATTTAATTTTAATTTATACACTAATTGTTCCCTCACTTTTTTTAAGTTGGTGAAAATGAAGTTTCTGTACCAGAAATTGAAGTGATAGAATCAGATTTAGTGGGGAGTGAGCCAACTCATAAGAAGAAGAAGCGGACAAATGTTCCAATCCAAGGCCGACGCTTATCTCTTGTTTGGCGACACTACAACTGGGTAACTGATGATGTCCAACAGGTATATGCTCAGTGCAAGTATTGTGAGATTAGGTACAAAGGGAATTCAGTTTTAGGAACATCCACTGCTAAAAGACACACTGGTAAATGTGAGATGTATAAAAAATTTTGTGCTGACAATCCACCAAAAGAATCTAAATTTGACCAAAAAATTTATGTTCGTTTATGGGCAGAAGCAATTTTAATGCACTCTTATACTCTAACTATAGTGGAACATGTGGGACTTAGGAGGTTGCATAAATATCTAGAACGCAAAGTTAAAAGTATTTCTCGAAACACCGTTCTAAAATATTGTATTGAGGAGCATGACAAGTTTAAATCCTTGTTGCATGATATTCTTGCTAATATTCTTGGGAAGGTTTGTTTCACTTGTGATTGTTGGGAAGCTTGCAATTCACGTGGGTATTTGACACTCACTGCTCACTAAGTTGATAACGATTGGAAATTGAAGTCTAGGATTTTAAATTTCCGTTATTTCCCACCTCCTCACAATGGTGTTGAAATTTATAACTTTGTTATTGGATTACTGAAAGAGTGGGGTCTTGAAAAAAAAGTTTTTACTATGACTGTTGATAATGCTGCTCCTATGAATGTGATGATGTCTCTTCTAGAATCTGACTTGCATTCTTCAAGTAATTTGCCTTGTAATGGCAAGTTTTTTCATGTCAGGTGTAGTGCTCACATTTTGAATCTTATCGTTCAAGCGGGTTTGAAAGTAGTTGATGGTTGTGTTATTAAATTACGTGATACTGCTAAGTATATTCGTTGGTCAGATTCAAGACAATGTAGATTTGATGAATGTAATATAGCCACTGGTTCCGAATTTAAGGGTAGATTGTCTCTTGATATGCCTATAAGGTGGAACTCCACATACAATATGTTGGAGCGTGCGATAGAGGCAAAAAAAGCTTTACAATTGTTTGCCACTAGGGAGTCTGGTTTTCAATATGCTCTCACTCATGAAGAATGGATTATAGCTGAATATATCCATCATTTCCTTAAGCCTTTCTTTAGTATAACAACGCTGTTTTCTGGTTCCGAATATCCCACTGCAAATCTCTATTTTGGAAACATCATTGCTATCGAGTCTTTGTTAGTTGAGGCACATAAACATGCTATTCTTTGTATTCAACAAATGGCAAAAAATATGATGAGCAAGTTTGAAAAATATTGGTCTGAATATTCAGTTATCCTTTCGATTGCTGTTGTTCTTGATCCTCGTTACAAGCTTAAATTTGTGGAAAGTTTGTATTCTCATCTTTATGGTGCAGGTGTTAATGCCAAGGTGAAAGTTGTATATGATGCTTTTGTTGAGTTGTATTCATCTTATGCCTCAACAGCTCCGGCAAATTCTACATCTTCTTCTTCGCATTGTTCACCAATGCCTTCTTCATCATCTCAACCAAATTTTGTGTATGATTTGATTGAGGTTTGTTGACATTTTCTCAATATTGAATACAAATAATTATTCGTTTTCCAAAAACTTGTTTTTGTTTTGATTGTGTATTCTTTTTTTTTTAATATATTTTGTAGAACTATGGTGTTGGAAATATTGACGATAGTAGCCACATTACTATCATCAATTCTTACCTGAATTCACCTCCTATTCCTCGTAGCAAAGATGTAGAATTTGATGTTCTAAGTTATTGGAAGGATCAAAGCACAATTTATCCTGCGTTGTCTCGCATGGCAAGAGATGTCTTGGCTATTCCTATAACCTCAGTTGCATCCGAAAGCTGTTTTAGCTTAGCAGGGAGGGTGATTAGCAAATATCGATCTCGTTTGCTCCCTGATAATGCTGAAGTATTAGTAACTACTCAAAATTGGTTATTTGGTTATGCTAAAGATGGTGTATTCGAGGAAGATGATGATCACATCTCCGATCATGATGATGATCACATTTCTGATCATGATGTTGATCAAGATTCCCCTCCTAATTAGGGTATGCAATAGTTTAATATGTTTTTTGTCCTTTTCATATGGTTTATGAATTTTGGTCTCTAATTGTTAGCCGACTTACTTGTATTTATTTTTTCTTGCAGGGGGTGTCTTTTTTTGTTGATCTAATAATGGGTTTTTTTTGCTATTGTATCCATCCAATGGTTGTTTTTTCTTGTGGCGATACAAAATCTACTATGAAGCAATAGGTGGATGATTTTTTTGGGGATGGTGAAAGTATTACATGGGCCTTTGATAGATTTTGAAGGAGATATCCTTATAATGTTGGGGCTATGATTTGGCTTCTTTTTGGATGATATGTGAAGCCAATCAAATTAGAGCCTTATATCTTATACAAAGTGGCATGGTTTGATGATGATATAATCTAAGGGTGATTAAAAATAATAAGATCATTATGTTGGTTTTAAAGGGTATTGTTGCTGAACTACTTTATTTATTTTTTGATTCTTAAATCCATTTTCTCTTTGTCAGTATATGTATTATTATTTTTTATTTTGTCTGTTTAATTCTTTTTTTTTCTTCTATTTGGCAGATATTACTATAGTTCTTTTAGCTGATATGCTACATTTGATGATGTTGAAGTGGGAGAACTTGATGCAAACTATATTTTTCTATTTCTCATATGTCATTTCATCGTGACATGCGCCCGAACATCCTATTCACCCATTATTATGAACCATTGGTGAGCTGTTGTCATACCCTTTTATTGATATGGTTTAGAAAATATTGGTCTATGTCTTTCACGGGGTGATATGAAAAAGTAGACAAATTCACAAATCCAATTCAGTGAAGGGTTCTTTTGTTTAGTCTTGAGAGTCCTACTCCTATGCAAGTGAGTTGTATCTTAAATTGTCAGTATTCATGTTACATGTTTTTCATGTTGATTACTTGTGGGATATAATTACAGGACTTGCTTGTACCTTCTGTTGTATCTTTGGCTCCATGGGTCCTTTATCTCTTGCAAGGTATATATTTTAAAGATAATCTCTGCTACCTAAAAAAATGTTCTTTATTACTGGAAATATTTTAATCTGTTCTTTTCATTATAGGTAAGTTAATGGAAAGGGACTAAACAATTCAGGTTTGAAGTTTGAGCAGGACAACAGGTGACACTCAAGAACAACTTGCTTTTGCAGTGGATCTATATTGGTGCAGGAGTCATGACTTGTAATTGAAGAATATTGGTTCTTTGTAGTATTATGATCATTTTAAAGCATTTTAGAACATTTTGAATAGATGTTTTAAGTACTGAATTGTTATGGTTGTGGATTGATGAATGAATGATTTTATGGGAAGCTAAATGGAAGTATATATCAAGACTAAGTACTATACGACAATGACCCATGAGCTAGCTGCTATTGCTTTAAACGAACATGTCATATGATGATTTAAGATGATCATCCATGTTTTGCCCTTGCTAACTTAAAAAGAAGAAAAGTGAATAAAAGAATTGTTTTACGAGTATTATTTATAGTTTATGTTAAATTATAATGTTGAAAGCTAGGTTCAAGCGTTTTGTACAATTAAGTTATATAATGTAAAAAAATAGTTGATAGTGGTCTCACAAATTAAATGTCACAAGTGACCATATATGTGAATCAAATTAAAACCATTGAATCAGATTCCCCCACTAATTGAAAATCAAAATTAAAAGTCAACAATGTCAATTACTTTTACATTAATTCAGGATTCAGTTCAGTTCAATTCAGGTTTCAGTTCAGTTCGATTCAGGTTTCAGTTCAATTCAGTTCAGGTCAAATTATGTAACGGGTTGATTACAGTTCAGTTCAATTCAGTTCAGTTTCTTGAAAATTCAGGTTTGGGACAGGTCATTATCAGTTCAGTTTATATTCAGTTTGGGTTCAGGTCAGTTCAGGTTATTAATATATGGGTCACTTTCAGTTCAGGTTATTTCAGTTCAGGTCAATTTCAGGCTATGGGTCACTTTCAGTTCAGGTTATTTCAGTTCAGGTTATAAACAGTTCAGTTAACCCAACGGGTCTCAATCCAAACTGACATCCCTAGATATGAATAGCTATTAGATAATATATAAATGATATGAAATGATATTAGATAATAAATGTATAGGGATATGAATAGCTATTAGATAATAAATGATATGAATAGCTATTAGATAATAAATGTATACTATTAATAAACTGGATTATGTTACTAAATTTAGTGCACCACCAAGTTGTTATAGAGCAAGTTGGATAAATGAAATATGAGTTTTTCTACCTATTACCCCTTTTCAAATTCTAAGGTGTATCCATGCTTTTAAGAATTTCTATATTGTATCCTTAAACTCGTAAAACTATCTACCCTCTTTACTAAAATACCCTTAAATGTTTTCTTTATCTTGGTTGAAATATTGGGTCATTTAAGTTAATATGATTTTTTGGGTATGATAAAATGTAATTCAAATAACCTATAAATTAACCAAATTGGTGAAATAACCTAAAATGTAACTCTCGACCCCTAAAAAGATTTTTTATGTGGAATAAAAAGCGCGTCATCAGTGGGTTGTACACACATAAAATTGTGTGTTTTATCGTAATATTAATCTTGACTATTATCACCCTTATTATATTTTTCGATCAATACATCTTCAATTCTGTTGCGCGCTCTCGACCCCTAACGATATTTTCTTAAAAATCAACAAGTGGCACTTGTGAGAAGCATCTTGTAATAGAATTTGCAACATATACCCAACATTCTTCACCTTGGCAAAAATTGGTGTAAGTGTGTACTCGTCGGAGTCGTTGCAAGAACAAAGAAGGGTATTAAGAAGATGTCCACCCCACCCCCAAACCCAAACAAATATTTAACTATTTTTACTATGTACTAGAGTATAAGTAATAATCTTATATTTTTCCTTAAGTAAAACTTATTTCTTTTTCTTCTACAATTTTCTTTAAGCAAATTATTGTATTAGAGATATGTGCCTTCATTGAAATTTTAATTATTCTATATGCTAAAAAAGTATTTAACATGCATGAAAATATAATTGGATAGACACTTAACATTTAATTTAATTAATCACTTAGATAAAAAAATATATATCGAGCTTTTGCTCGGGTATTACCTAGTACTATTATTATAGTACCATACTACCATACTAAACTAGCCGCTGAAACCAATCCATCATTAGTGCTCCAAGGTTGTATTTGACTTTCCTATTTTTAGTAATTTCATTCAAAGTAGTTTTTTTTTTTGGTTTACCACTTTACCTAGTCAGATTTTCAATATGTTAGTGCTTGTTCATTCTCCTAACTCCTAAGCATCAATTAACAACTTAATATTATGAGTTGTGTATTTTTTTAGGGAAATAAGTAGGATAAATTTTATTAATATTTAATAAAACATTAATCTATTTATGTCTAATAATTTATTTCAATGATGTTACCTAAATTCAATATTATATGTCTGTTATATTTGCTTATCTGCGTATATAGTGTATGTTTATTTATTTAACGCACACATCGCGTGCATAAAAAACTAGTTACATATCTAATGAGCTTATGTGCAAGTAGCTTTATGTGCACCTAGGTGCATGTGGAGTATATGATTGTTCCTCTAGAACTTGATCAGCAGTAGTATACCTTCCATAAATAAATTCAAGTGTATTTTAATTTTTTTTTCGACTTAGGTGAAAAATTCACAATTCTTTCAGTTGCCCGTACGTTACATCGTCGAAGGATCGATACTAATATTTTATTATTATGTACGTATAGTAGTTATCGACCATTATAAATCCTATTGCTTAGGATGTTCATTAACAAGTATCTATCCAAATATTTAGATACCCAGTAGCAAATAGTGTGTTTTATTGTTCTACGCTTCTTTATTTATAATAAAATTTCTAAATTAAAGACTTAACTCCATCATATCTCAACATCTTCATGTGCTCGCTACACTAGAACAGTCTTTTAAAAAACACTAAAAATGCAAAATAAAAATAAAAACATTTTAAAAAGCGCATTTAATTTTTCAATTCAAAGCCTCCAAATAAACCAATCCGAAGGATCAAACCAAAATCATCAAGCAGGTGAAAGTGAAATTAATTGACTACATATAACATATTAGTGCGTGGAAACCATTATATGGTTTATACCATTGTCCATTATGGCATCATACTAAATTAGCTGGTGAAATTAATCTACCATTAATGCTCCAATTATATTTGAGGTCAATTGACTTTACTATTTTTAGTAATTTCAGTCAAAGTAGTTTTTTTTTTATTATTATTGGTTTACCACTTTACTTAGTCAGTTTGTCAATATTTTTGGTCCATGCAACCTAACTTATGTTGGGATTTTTTCGGTCCAAAAAACACACCTCGTATGGTTGTGACACTGGTGGTGTCGACGCCCGTTCCGCCATTGATGAATGGCAGGGTATGAATACTACTGAAGAGGGGTGAAAAAGTGTAGGGAGGAGGTGATCAAAATAATGCTATGTTTAATGTTCAAAATAATAATAATAAATAATGATCAAAATAACTACTATTTAATTCATCTTTCAATATTGGCTTATTTCTTCCTACTATTTAATGCTATGTTTGGATAAAATAATTGATAGATAGATAATAACGAATAAGACAATGAAAAAATGCTTAGAGTAACCAATTAAAAAATGCTTTGAAAATAAAATTATTTTGATCGTTCATGTAACGACCCGACTTTTTAAGCTGTCGTTTGACGAAGGAAAACGACTTGCGGATCATTACTTAAGCATTGAATTAGTCATTAATTATAAATTTAAAAAAAAAAAAAACGTCTTTTATTATCTTAAAAGTCTGAAAATAATCCCAAAAGTCATTAAAGGTAAAAATACCTAAAGTATTACATAAACTGAAAATATTGTCTTCCCAACATGCTGGGATCATATATATAAAATAAAGTAATATTGTCTTAAATCACTCTAGTAAAACTAAGGTAAAACTAAACTCTGCCACGCTTAAGCCCAACCATCGGAAGCCCGTTCTAAGCTGCTGCATCGTCACCTGAAACTGAGGGGGGGGTCCACCGTCAGTGGGGAGTAACTAGGCTGTCCCGCTTAATTGAGGGACCGCTAAACACATAATATCATAGAATTATACATGAAAACCACACAAAAACATAATACATATTATACAGAAATCAATACGAGGTACGTATAAAAATACGTACAAAGATACGTATACAAATACGTACAAAATACGCATAAGAATACCTGCAGAAATACGGTTAGAATACGTACAAAATACACGTACAATACATCATGGAATACGTATACATTCGGGTATAACATACGAATACATACATTCATACATACATACATACTTTATACAAATACAGATATACACAGCGGAAGACTTATACTATTCGTAGCACATGCATTTCATACTTATCTTATATTATAAATACTTTTAACCTGGTTATCATCATTTCATTAAATCATAACTTATCTTAATCTTCTTAACTTATCTTACATCTTATATTATAACTTATATCACATCATAACATAACTTATATCTTATCATAACTTTCATAACGTATCGTACTTTCATATCATCTTTACCTTAGCTTATATCATATCATCTTATCTTTACTTCATATCGTATCATATCTTATCTTCGTATAATAACATAAATATCTTATCTTGTCATATCATAACATAACATAAACATCTTATCTTAACTTTGCTTAATCCATGGTCGAGTCAACATGCTAGTAGGGGATCTCGTGTGCACCCCAACTTTCCTAGAATATGCCGGGTCAGACTCATGTGTCTTTCCCAAAGTCTAAGTGGGACCCTCACTCCCGAATTAACGGCCCATGTGCCACTAATTCGGACGACAACACAAACTAGAATCAGTAAACCGACCAGAAAGCCTCGGCAGGTCGGTGGCAAAGACTTAACCCCGGTAACGAAGCGTGCATCGTCGGTGGGGTGACCACTTCATAAAACCTTAAAGAAAATATCTTATCTTATATCATATGAATCATCTTAACATCTTATCGTATCATATCATAACATTCATCTTTATTTCTTAATGGACCGGTCACTATAACTCGTTGTGGATCCCGTGTGCACCACAACTTTCCTAAAACATGCCGGGGTGAACTCGTGTATTCAACCCGTAGTGGATCTCGTGTGCACCACTAAGCCTAAGCTATGGCCATAACCCCTAAATAGCAGCTCGTGTACTACTACTTAGACGACTACATATTCTAGAACCAAGAACTGCGCGGGGGAACTCGTGTGTTCGTCCCATTGAGCAGTGGCTTCGACTTAACCCAATCCGACGACTCGTGTATCATCGAATGGGCGTCCTTATCTTATCTTATATTTCAAATCTTATATCTTTCTTAAATCGGGAAATACTAGGTGGCCGTAATCGGAAATGAAATGTTCGAAGTCCCAGGAAAGAGAGGTGCGGCACGTATATTGGCCACCTTAAATACCAAGTCTTTCCTAGCCAGAGATCGAAACAATTCAAATTCCTTTTACTCTGTTTCCTTTCTTTCCCTTTTAATGTCTTATCATCCTCAATTCCTTATTGTAACTTATCCCTACTGACTTCCTTACTTATAATAATAATAATAATAATAATAATAATAAGTAATAAATAATAATAATAATAATTCCTAAATTATCCCAATGTTATTATAAGTCCCAAAATAAACTAAAGTTGATCAAAATAAAAAGGCCACTCGACATTTTTTAATTATAACATAATAATCAGATCAATTCATTAAACAATCATATAAACAATTTAACAATTAACAACATATATTACTCAAAATATGATAAAAATCCTGTTTTTATCACAACAAGCCATTCGACATTCTTGAATAAAAATACCAAAATTATACTTTTAATCAATTGAATACAATTATCAACAATTAATCAAATAAACTTAATAATAAACAATTTAATTATACTTTAAACATTAAGTCATAAAACATGGATTAAAACAAGATAAAAATCATTCCTTTATTTACATCACACCACACGGCTATCATAGGGTTCAAACAAGATCAAGATTGAATTCAAGAATTCAAAATAACATGTTTTAATAATTTAATTACACTATTTTACACAATCTGATTTTTAAAGAATTAAATCAAGAACGACCCTTTAAAGGTCTCGATTAATCTGGATATTTTAATGGAAGTTAAATATAGGTTCAAGGTTCAACGTGCATAATTTTCGTCCAAAAATAATATCATTTACTATTTTTAAGGGATTTTATAACTAACAAATCAGATTAGGCTGAGATCAGTTTCGGATTTTTCTGCCATATCAAACGATCTTTAAAAACTACGAAAATTTAACACAAGCTGTAAAAAACTATTACTGACTTCCACCTAAAATTTCGTAGCCATACGAATTGATTAAGTATATTAATAAATTCGTAAACTAAATCTGGACAGTTTTACCGGTTTAAAAGATTAAATTATTTCAAGCAAGAGAAGGACGAATTTCGCCATGAAATAAATCTTGATTAAAGATCAAACAGTAAAGAAGCTCCTAAAATTATTCTAAGTCACTCGAAAAATTAGAACAACAATAAGAAAAATATTCATGCAATTATTCATACAAAATACATAAATAAATAGATTAATTTATGCATAGAATACCTTAAAATAAAATCAAGAAATATCATATTCATAAAATTCATAAGGTTCGAAATAATTTAAACCTAATCATGATACTAATTCCTTTACAATTTTCATGCTTTTAATCCTAATTTACTATGTGTAAAACTTGTACCAAAATTAAACAAGATAGCGTAGTTACCTCGATACGCTAAAATTATCCAAGGAAAAATCACCAATTGGTGAATGAGGCTCACGGTTTTGAGGGGAATAGAAGGGGAAAAATAATTTAGTTGAAGTTCAAAGCTTTTAGCAAATATTCCCAAAAATATTTACTAGCTAATATTTATAGAGTAGAAGAAAAGAAAGAAAAAAAATAAAGCAACCCTAACAAAACCCTAGGGCAGCCGAATGAGAGGAGAAAAATAAGGGGAAGATGAGTTTAATAGGGAGACTTAGTTAATTAGGTAGACTAGGTTTTTGAAATAATAAATTAAGTATTTAAATTAATAAATCAATTAATAGAATAATTAAATTAATTAAATTAAACCCAAAAGAACTAATTCTTGGCCCAAGGGAGAAGGAGAACCGGCCAAGTCACAAGAACAAGGGAAAATTGGGTCATTTGGCCCAATTTGAGAAAAAGGAGAACAGATTAAAATAAAACAGTCCAAATTTAACGGGCCTTTTGGACTTAGAATTAAAAAAATAATATTAATAACCGTGAAATTTTCTGGCCCTAAATTTCGGGGTATTACAGTTCAAATAGAATGTAGGCAGTAGACTACTAGCCAAAGAACCTGTTTATGGCCCTATCAGAAGTCGCGAATAAAACATAGTTTGCAGATAACTAATAATTTTTAACAATAAAACTAATCAAAGAATAAATTTATGTTTCAAGAAGACACCATCAACATCCATTCACCGTGAATTAAACTAATATGTCTAATAATTTGTTTCAATAACGTTATCTAAATTCAATATTATATGCCTGTTATTTTTGCTTATCTGCGTATATAGTGTATATTTATTTATTTAACGCACACATCGCGTGGATAAAAGACTAGCTACATGTTTAATGAGCTTAGGTGCATGTAGCTTTTTTTTTTTGGCAATGGAACAACAAAAAGGCATTAAAGTTTTCTAGCTTTGACAGCTAGATCATGGGCTCTAGTAACATGGGATCTACTTACTTTAATAATTACATAAGCATTACAAGAAGAAAAACAAGACAAAATATCCTTTACTAAAAATTGACAATGGTGCATGTAGCTTTATGTGCACCTAGGTGCATGTGGAGTATATGAGTTGCCGCAGAGCTGGTGTATCTTCCATAAATAAATTCAAATGTGTTTTAATTTTTTTTCGACTTAGGTAAAAAATTCACAATAATCTCAGTTGCCCGTTACATCGTCGAAGGATCAATACTAATATTTTATTGATATGTAATATCGACCATTATAAATCCTATTGCTTGGGGTATTCATTAACGAGTATCTATCTATCCGAAAAATGTAGATATCCAATAGTAGGTAGTGTATTTTATTGTTCTACATTTTTTTATTTATAATAAAATTTCTAAATTAAAGACTTAACTTCATCATATCTCAACTTCTTCATGTGATCACTAGTCACTACACTTGAATAGTCTTTTAAAAACGCTAAAAATGCAAAATAAAAATAGCAACATTTTAAAAAGCGCTTTTGATAGTTAAGTCTTTCATTTTTCAAAGCCTAAAAAACCAACCCTAAGGATCAAACCAAAATAATCAAGCAGGTGAAAGTGAAACTAATTGACTCCATATTAGTGGAAATCATTATACTATTATACGGTTTATAGTTTTTTTAATTGGTTTACCACTTTACCTAGTCAATTTGTCAATATTTTTAATTAGTACATACGCCCTAGTTTATGTCGGGATTTTGTTCAGTCTAAGAAACACACCTCGTATGGTTGCGACGTTGGTGGTGTCGATGCCCGCTCCGCCATTGATGGCTAGCAGTATGAAGAGGGGTTGTAGGGAGGAGTTGGGAGATTGTAGTTGGTCAGATAAAATATTTTTTAAAAAAACATATATGCGCATAATTATTAGAATAAGTGGGCTTTAGTAAGTAATTTGTGAGCTACGTTTAACAATGCTCATTAACAAATTAATATTATGAGTTAGTGATTTTTTTTTACGGAAAAGGATAGGTTAAAATTTATTAAGAACCAGGGTCCGAAAAATCCGACATAACATCATCCATGCAATAGCCAATTAAGTAGGACTCTCATTTAACCACACCATCCAATTTAGAGACACGATTAGCAACATCATTACATTCTCTAAAGTAAAATTTAAAACTAAGATTAATTAGGAAAGAAAGATTTATGTTGAATTGCATCATCCATCTACCATGAGTTATTTGCAAACTACCACCGCTAGATCAAAACCCTTCCATATATAGGTACTAATGCACATGCAATGCTTATTGGATAACACAAAATTTATAAATATAGCAATCATAAATTTATAAATACACCATTATAAATATAGCCATAAATTAGTACTAGTTATAAATATTTTCCCATTCTGTTTAATCTCTGATATCCTTAATTTTAAGTTGCAATGGTGGAGGTGGTTATAATGGACTATTTTAAGTTGTTGCATATTTGTAGGGCATGATAAATGAATTGTTTTTATACTCTATATATCATACGTATTCACATGAGAACTATAAATCCTCAATGTCCTCTCTTGTCTATGTTGAATGGAGTGAATGTCCGGACTTTCGTTCTACTTTAGGTTATTGTGTCTTTCTTGGTGACAATTTAATTTCTTAGTCTTCTAAAAGGCAACCGAACTTGTCTAAGTCCAGTGCTGAAGCTGAGTATCGATGGGTTGCTAATGTCGTTTCTGGATCTTGTTGGCTTCGAAATCTTCTCCTTGAGCTTCATTGTCCTATTTTGTAAGCCACTCTAGTGTACTGCGATAATGTCAGTGCCATTTATTTGTCTGGTAATCCAGTTAATCATCAACGTAACAAACACATTGAAATGGATATTCACTTTGTTCGCGAGAAGGTTCAGAAAGGTGAGGTTCATGTTTCACATGTTCCTTCTCGATATCAGATCGCTGACATTTACACAAAGAAGGATTTTCGGGACAGTCTTAACGTACGTACTACTCCCGTTTCGACTGCGGGGGTGTATTAGGCAATAGAATATGTCAATATTCTATTTATGTATATTAGGCAATAGAATATGCCAATATATTTATGTATATACTTGCCTTGTAAATATTTAGTTTCCTAGCTTTGCTTTCAATAGTGCTGTATATGATGCAATTCTCAATCAATGCAAATTACGGCAAATTATTCCATTAATTGGATATTTTGTACATTTTTTAATATAAAAAACTACAAAATAAAATTAAATCCAATTTATATTGTATCTACATACTTTAAAACTTATCAAAAACCATCCATCAAATAGGGGAATTGTACATTTAAATAAATTTACAAAATACAATTTTGCTAATCACTAAAGTAAAATAGTAAATTACTTAATTAATATATTTTATAAAAACTTGACGGGGCCATATAGTAAAACTAAAGACTTAATTTTATTAAATTAATTAAATTACTAATAATATATTAATTAGTAAAACTATATTAGTAACAATCATATATTAACTAATGTATACTTAATTAACAAGAGATACAAATGCTATTACTAATTAATAATATATATATATATATATATATGCAAATAAATAATGTGAAACAAAGGGATTATAGAGCCTCAAGTTCTATTGCAAAATCATGAATATTCCATTATTAATTATATTCATTCCAACCAAACTATACTATATATGATTAAAAAAGGAAAATGATGTATACAACACTAAGGGATATAAACGTTAAATTCTTTCCTTAAAAAAATGTTTGAAAAGAATTGAAATCTTACAAAATTATCTTCGACAGTTAAGGAGGAGTAATTCGCATTCATTCTCAAAATTGGGACACTTCCACCCGTATATAGTTCATGCAAAGGTCAATCACTCAATTGCTCATATAGTCATATTCCTTATTTCATCTGTTTCAGAACAACTGATACACTTTTTATTTTGGAATGTTTCAAAATGAATGATTTACTTTTTTTTCACAATTATATATAGTAATTTTTTTTATCATATTAAAAACTTTATCTTGTTGTTTAGTCTTCCAAAAAGAGTTTTCTGCATTTTGCAAGTATTGGGCATGAGACCTCGCTCTCTTCAGCAATTAAGTAGCATTGAATTGCTTACTACTTGACTCAACTCTTGTTGGTATCTGAGCTTTTTTTTTTGCACTTTCTTTCAATTCAAATGCACTATAGGGAAATGAAAGTATGAACAAATAGGACATGATACTAATCATTGTCTTTAAGATAATATTAGCCCCCACTAATTGTTGTGGGGACAATTAAAGAATTGGAAAGAGAAGATTGTGACATTAAAGAATTAGTAAGAGCATTTATATCTTTTAAGTAACAAAATTTTACCATATAAGGGGGAAAAATTGTTGCATTTATTTTGAAATATCCCAAAATGAAATTGTTGCGTTTTTTAGAACGGATGAAGTATAATATACCAATGAGTAATGACCCCACAAACAATAAAAAAAATATACTTGTATATTAAA
The DNA here is from genome assembly GCA_951394345.1 of Salicornia ramosissima. NCBI lineage: Eukaryota > Viridiplantae > Streptophyta > Magnoliopsida > Caryophyllales > Amaranthaceae > Salicornia > Salicornia ramosissima. The sequence goes on along the minus strand of OX596236.1, from coordinate 57,901,503 downwards.
CCATGCAGGCATGCATACACTAATTTTCTTTAAAAAAATGCTTAGGATTCCATTATTTGAGTATCAATTATTTGATAAAGTATTTTTTGATATAAAAAATAAAAAATCAAAATTTTTTAATGTGGTAATGAACTTAAATATAATAATTATTATAATAATAAATAAATAATATATAATAATAATTATAATAATAATAAATAAATAATATACAATAATAACAATAATAATAAACATAATAATAATAGTTTAAAACTTTCCTGGGCTGCTGGATGCTCGGTCAAAGGATTGGTAAAGGCTGGTTGCTTGTAAAAATCAACACAATCGTAGATTTGTCCATGTTTATCCTATCATAAATAATAATTAAAAAAACACAACTAAAACAAATATTCCATTATTTGTTAAGAAAATTATTAAAAAATATATGATATTTAAATAAAACGATTTTTTAATGTTATGCAATTGTTACGATACAAAATGAGCATAGATGCATAGTGAAGCAAACAGTAGTAAACATACAAAACGTTGCGAAATAAAGAAAATACAATAAACAGGTATTAAAATTAGAAAATTATTACATGAATAGTAGGCACGACAGCATCAACTCCACAACTGAAAAAAGAGATCAACAAAGCAAATATTATGATGGCAAAAATGTTCGATAAAAGACGTGCTATTTTTTTTTTAAAAGGATATGTGATTTTATATATATTTGGATCGAATTTTATTTCATGGGATAAATACATTATTATTATGCATGGTTTATATATATTTGATCTTAGTTCATGGGATATATAGATGACTATTCATGATATCAATTAGGTATCATATCTTTAGAATAATTGCGTATTATTTACTTCCAAATACAAAAGATAGCATAATCTATTCATGTAGCAAATACTTCCTCTGTGCCTTAAACTTTGCTACATTTGTTTTTTCACGCCTCTCAAAATACAATTTTAAATGAATATATTTTTAGATGTATATAATAAAAAATTATAAAAATTCCGACCTAGGTACAAAATTCCCAATTCTCTCAATTGCCTCACATTGTCGAAGCCTCGAAGGATCAATATAAATAATTAAATATTTAATTGATATGCATATAATGTCGACAATTATAAATCCTATTGTTAGGGCGTTCATTAATGGGTATCTATCCGAAAATGCATATACCCACTACCTAGTAGTAGATAGTGCATTTTATTGTTCTAGACTTCTTTATTTATAGTAAAAATTTTAAATCAAAGACTTAATTTCATCATATAAGTTATAGCAACGCTTCATTAGTATTGCTATAATAAAAGCAAATGCAACGCTACTAAAAGTACTATTTCAAAAAGTCTTAACTTTTTTTTGGGAGGCATTTAAAACTCAGTGCAACACTTGTATAAGGTTATTGCAACGCTTTGCTATATGAATAGTTAAGGATCGGACTGATACAATTTTAAATGATAGGGTTATTGCAACGCTTTGCAAAGTGGTCTAAAAGTACTGCAAACTAACTTAGTGCAACACTTATATAGGGTTATTGCAACGCTTTTACAAGTGTTGCTTAATATAATAATATGTCAAAGGCAACATTTTTTTCTTTTACATGCAACACTTTAATTTTTTTTAATTTGATTTTTATCATTCATATGCAACACTTTTGAGATTTTTATGCAACCACTTTGCAACACGTATTTAGCAAATTGCAACACTTTGTTTACATATTCTATTCATATGCCTGCAACATTTATTTGACCATATACAACACTTTTTTTGCACCTAAGTAGTTGCAACACTGAAATAAAATAGACAACAATCACAACATATATGATAATAAATATTCTATTAATAAATAAATGTAATTTACATCATAGAGTACAAATCCACATTTTTTTCGTATGGAGGTGCTCATTTTGCCAGGGTGATTTTCTTTGGTGGTCCTATTAATTTTAAGACAAGTTCTCATACTTAATTGTATTCCTTTAATCAATAATAATTTACATTAATTTTTTTTAATAGGAAAGGTAAACAGGAATAATTTACATTAATGTATGGACGATGAATAAATTATATATGTTAAAAGTATTAAGATCAGACGGTGTGGCACAAATAATTTGTAATGTCCTCAGATGATCAATTCATATATATTTGCATTATACAAATTATTAGTTATTAGTAACTTATTATAAGATTTCAGTCAATGCTACATTAAAATGACTCTTTCATAGCATTAAAATGACTAGTAACATTAAAATGCACTAGTTTTAATTTATTGCACTAAAAAATTAAAATTGTATATATGCATACAAAATGAGAATTGTGACAATCTATTTGACTCTTTCATAGCCACATTAGATTTCAAATGCTCGATTCCAAATTTCTAAGGTTTTAATTTCATATTTTTGGGCCTCAAATCTCTGATTTTTGGGCATCTATATAGATTTCAAGATAAAATATCATATTTAATTAGATTCCATCTTAGATTATGTCTCAATGTTTCATATATCTAATACTGCATGTATATTACAAAGTATGTATGTCAGAATAGTACTTCGATCTCTTTGTATAAGTTTATTATCTACAACATAAAATATTAATTGCTGCATATAAACTGATATAAAGGGACTAAGGGACTAGAATACTTCTCCTCACATGTCTTTCTTCTCGTATCTCGAAATGTTTTTCTCCTCACGTCTTTTCTTATATCTCATAAAGCTCTTCTTGCATAAACAAATTACAACATCTCTCAAAATGTTCATTTATCAGATTTTGCCATCACCGTTTATCAAAACTTTGCATCTAGGATTGTACATGGTTTGGTTTGGTGCAGATTGAGTATTGTTTGATTTGTCGTTTTTTTTCAAAAAAATTATTATCTTCCTATTTACTACATATAATGAAATATATAATTTGTATTGTTAGTTCACAATATCACTTAAAATTATTTAAGATCACAAAAAAAAAAAAAAAACTTTATTTGGATCTTTAAAAAGATTTTTAGGATTAATTAAATGAAAACTTCTAGTATCTAATCTAGTATATCGTAAACTAGTTTGCGGTTAAATTGAACAAAATGTACTACACTAATAGAAAGTAATTCAAAGTATGCAAGAGTCAAAACAAATTTATTTCTATTAATCATTTGACCCATCTATTACAAGTATTACACTATTAATAGATAATAATAATAAAAAAAAAATCATATAATGTCCCAGGTAAAAACACCTTTTAATCATTTGTATAGATTGTAATCGACCTGGGGCATTGCCAGGACAAAAATCATCAATCATATTACTTGCTCATCAGCAGTACAATCTTTAGGAGGGGCTCAAACCCCTAAAGAGGGATTCACCCTAATTTCATACAATTTGCATCTCATGATGCCTTTTATCACAAGAAAAAAAGAAAGGACTTTTATTCCTAAGCCTCATCATTAGCATATTCTCAAACACCTCTGGGGGTGTTTGATTGGTTGAAAAATGATTCAACCAGTTTGTTTATTTTTCAACTTGTTTGTTGAAGGCCATACATAACACTTACTGTTTTCAACTGTTAACATTTGTCACTACACTGTTTTCAACGGTTAGCATATGTCGTTACCCTTTCCGATCCCTCTCTTAACAAAATCTTTTCCATTCCCTTTCACTATCATACCAAACACCCCCTTAATTTGGTTCAGATATCCTTGGAACAAGTATGCAAAGGGTACACATATCTTCTACTATTTTGCCTCACCATAGGTGACACACTATTACTACTTATCTCCATTAATGGAGGTCTATTATTCAATGATGCAAATCTAGTGCTTCCTTTGTGCAGTGTTTTCTTCCCATCACTGTAATCAACCTCTTTTTTACCAGCATTTTCATGTCTTTGATTGCTTCCTTTAAGCCTACACATTAGTATTTGTTTTTCCCTTGCAAGTTGAGCTCCTAATGATATGGGTGTTGAATGTTTGCTTGCTTTCATTTCATACTCAGAGCTTTTCTCAACCTTTAGTTTTTCAAGTTGTTGTTGAAGCTCTTGAACTTGTTTTTGCAGCTCTTTCTCCTTGGTCTCAAGAGATTGTGCTTTCTGTTTCCACTCCTCCACCTAATCATGCATAAACAGAACAAATTTGTAATCAACTCCTATTTTGGGGTTTAGGGTTTAGGGTTTAGGGAAGGGGTATTTTAGGTATTAACTATTAATCAATAAGGTTGTCATTAAAAATGTTTTATTCATATGAGCCGAAAACAGTAGCAGGTAGAATTGACCATGACATTGCAATCATAAATGCTATCAATTTGGGATCAGTAATATTGTCATATACAGACGAAAAGATTCCAAATGTGACCAATAAAAAGGAATGCCCCTAAGAAATTGAAACGGGGATAGTAAGTTCGTTAAGCAACGTTTTCTACAAACAAAGCTCATCTTGAAAGAGAATTCCATGATAAAAGTTAATGGGATTACGTTCTTTTCTTTTGGACTGAATGGATCTAAACTGAAATGAAATAAACTAAACTAATACTTGAGTTAGGGGAGCTGAGTTGAACTGAACTGAATTTTCTGTCCAAAAGCACACGGCCTTAGTCTTATTAGATTTTGGTTTTAGGGGTGGTTCAAGTCACTCGAATTCTAGGCAATCCATGTCTAATTTCTGTAAATTCCAGATTATTAACCAAGCCCTCATCATATAATCTGTCCTAGTTTATGCCAGTATTTTACAGTACAAAAATTCATCAGTCTGTAATGCAATTATAAGACAAGTAAAATACATAGATTTAATCAAGTTTTTGATATGAACTTACATCAGAATGTATAGTTTGAATTTGATGTTCAGATTGAAGTGCTTGTTCTTCCCAGAAATCGCGAGAAGCCTGCAATTCTTCCATCTCCTCCCTAACCAGCCCCAGCATTTCTTGCATCTGAGACCATTGCTCTGTCTCAGCTTTCACCTGTTCCATAATCCTCTTTACTATTGCCTTACAACTGCCTGAACACATTTTTTGCTCCCCTGATTTTACTTCCTGTAGGGTTATAATTTGCATGAAACTGATAAGCTGATGATGACTTAATACATGTATCACAAAGATTGGCAATCATTATACTACCTCCGTTAAAAAAAAACGCAACAATTGTCGTGGCACAGACTCCTAAGCATTTTTTTGTTGTGGGTAATTAGAAAAAGTGAGCGGTAGTTGATTAAAATAAATGGAGAGAAAAGTGGGACAATTAAATGAGTTGTGAGAGAGGGTGGGGACAATTAAAGAATTAATAAGGGTATTTATGTCTTTTAAGTAACAATAGTTTACTATATAAGGAAAATAAAAATTTGTTGCATTTATTTTGAAACATCCAAAAATGGAAATTGTTGCGTTTTTTTTGGAACGGAGGAAGTATAAATGTATAATAACTTTAAGTTTTAACTACTCCCTCCGTAACATATTAACGACAACTATTTAACATTTGTTCTCTCTACTTTATGTCAAATCGTTGCAGTTATTTTGTTACGGAGGGAGTAAATTTTGTAACTTTTGTCCATAAATTTATAACTTTTTACGTAACTGGTAATGGTTTTAAGTTAAAAAAAGATACAATTTTATAGTGAAAAGTTATCTCATTAGTAGGGTTGAGCAAAGTGCAGTTCAAACCGCACCAAATTGTTTATAACGGAAACGATTTGGTTTAGGGTTTGAAAAGGTGGGGTTTGGTAACCAAACCAGACCGCAAACCATAAATATATGTGGTTTATGATTTAGAACGTAAACTCTTACTATTATGCTTTTTTTGTTGAACTATGACTTGTTTGTACTATGATTTCGTTGTAATAATGTTTTTGAAGCTGGTTAAATTAAAACTTTATTTTAAAAGCTAATCAAAGACTTCCAAGAAAAAAAGTTTAATTGTAATTAAGCCGCACCGCAAAATTGTGGTCCGGTGAAATTTGCGGTGCGGTGCGGTGTGGTTTAGAATATTTTCAAATTGCAAAATTGCGGTTTGAGCTCCAATCCGTGCCACACTCACTCCAACTCATTAGAACGTCTGACAGACGGTTTAACGAGGGACTTGCAGTATAAGGATAAACAGGTAAGCTAAATCAAAACTTGGCTCAATAAATTTGGAATTAGTACAGTAAAACAAACTTCATATAAGGCAATACAGAAGCATATAACAAAGATTGGGAAACACTAAACATGCCTGTGAGGATTGTTGAAAAGACAAGGAAGATGAATCTGCAAGGTCATGTCTCTTGGAAGTTGAAGCAGAACTTGGGACAGAATAATTAGCTGTACCAGATAACATGTAACCATACTCTTCTTCCATTCTCTTCAGCAACTTTCCCTTTGATAACCCCTCTACTTTTCTTCTCAAAACCTCCACCTGCACATCATTTATTCATTACATAATTATCACAAATGTAACATTATGTTATAACATTATGCATCCAAAATTATTTTATGCTCAAAATTCTTGAAAGTACAACATGAATGCTATAGGCTCTGTTCTTTTGGAGTGAATTAATCTGAAGTTCTGAACTGAATTGAATTAAACTAAATTCTAGACTTATCAGCAGCTGAATCTGTCTGGAACCAAATCCTAGACTTATTAGCAGAAGATGAATTTATTCACGAACTGAACTAAATCTTAGACTTAATTTCAGACAAATTCAGTTCAATTCAGTTCTGCTCATCTACTAATGAGTCTAAAATTTAGTTCAATTTAGTTCAATTCAGTTCAGTTTGTATAGTTCGAGATGAAAACAAGCTTGGATTGGCTCTTACATCAGTGAACTTGGTGGACCGGCGACTTGGGCCGCCGCCACCTTTGATCTTTCCATCTCTTGCAAAATTGCAAGGAAGGCTAACTGCAGAAACATCTGATACAATAATCTCCTTTTTGTCCTGCATTTCACTGTATCTTTGGAGTTGTTTTTGAAGCAAAGATGCTTGTTTATCAAAGTTGCTGCAGTTGTGAATTTCAGGGCTTTTCATCTTGGACCCCTTTTGTAACTCTATTAGCTTCTTTGATAACTCTTCAATCTCCTCTTCTAATTCTAAATTACTACTTTCTCCCTCTTGGATCTTCTTCTTTCCCTGTAAATCAATTAGTCAAGTTATAAGAAAACTATTTTTATTTATAAGTTCAGATAAGTATCAATTAACTAACAATTAACTAAACAAATAAGTTGAAGAGAACAGGAGACTGATTAAGCTATCATTTTGCAAAAATACAAGAGTAACAACAAAAGCAATCAGATTGCAGAAAAGGACAACCAATCATATAAAGCACAAGTCTTTTCACATAAGTTTTTAAGAATGCTACTACATAATAAGACAAATAAACCTATTAGTCCAATTGAGAAAAAGACAAATAAAATCAGATTATTATTCCAATGTTTTTGTGTACTTTTCAATTTAAACTTGAGCTCATCCAGGCATTGGAACTTCAGTTTGAGATGAAATTACACTGACAGAGATTTTAGACAGTAAATTTAAATTATTAATATTATTATTATTAATAATAAAAAAAATAAAAAATAAATGGTGTGTCTAATGATTCAAAGTAACCCAAATAAATTCAAATTATTGCATTCTTTGCTGACTAATTAATCAGGCCACCTCCTATAGGGCAAATTTTATTATTATTTATTATTTATTATTATATAATAAGTGAAAAACCAATGGATGGACGGATATCAAAGTGTGGCAAATGACCGGTGGCAGCTTCGTAAATAAAATCAATTAGACTAGACAGCATAGTCTCGTACACGGGTGAATATGGCATACAAATTTGTAAAACTGTCAATGTATAGTAAAATCAATTAGACGCATGTCATACGTGAATTCGGCATACAAATTTACAAGTCAATTAGACCAGAATTTGTTTTTTAAAAAGATTTAAAAATCAAATTAGCTAAAATAAGAATCAAACTTCAAAGTTCAAACATAATTAACTAAACATGCCGTAAAATAACAATATATAATAAAATTTTCAGAGAATATAAGTATAAATTCAATAATTAATTAATTGCAAAATGATTTAAAAATTTGCATGGTCATATACTCTTATTGATTTGAATACATGGTGTAACAAACTAAAAATCAAGTAATATAAAAAACTATATCTTAATATTATTTTTTGAACTAAATTAATCTGAAATGAACTGAATTTGTTTGAACTAAACCGAACATTTTATGAAGTGAAGCATAATAATATCAATCAAAGAAGAGAAGTGTACTAACAGAAAGAAGAGTATTAAGAGCAGACTTCAAGCTCTTTTCCAAAAATACCCTTTGTTTGTGAAACTTTTGAGTTGAGATTTCTTTTTCCATCCTCAAGAAATGACACTCAGCCCTCAGCATTTCTGCTTGAAACTTCCAGTTTTGCTCCTCTGTTTCAGTTTCAGTCACAGGTGGTGGTGGTGGTGGTGGTGGAATCTCATTTTTACCCCTCTCCTCTGAATTCAACAACACTATAGGAGGGATATTGTACGAAAATGCCCTTTCTTTATCAAATAGATTCTCTAATTTGCCATTCTCTAAATTTGGTTTTACGGCGGTGTTTTTTGTGGGTGTTTTACGGCGAGAACTCCGCCGTGGAAGGTGGAGGATTCTTGGTGTTGGTTGTGGTTGTGGGTTCCACTTTGGCCGCCTCACTGTCGTCATTTCTCTTCTCTGTTTTGTTGTTGTTGTTGTTGTTGTCTGTGTTTTTTGGCTTGTGTTTTTGTACTTGGTTAATAATGGGTTTGGTGTTGTTGTTGTTAATGTTGTTGGGTTGTGTTTCTGCAGTTGCTAAGTTGCGTTGTTGGTGGTGTTGATTTGGGTTGCTTGCTTAGTGTTTAGTGCTTATTATTATTATCGGGTTTTGGAGTGAGGGGTTGACAAGAAAGAGGAAAATTTGAAAAGAGAGGATATAACGGTACGGTGGAAGGAGGGAAAGAAAGGAAAGAGGATTTGTGTGGGGACCACTTTCATAAAGTGGGCCCACGCCTAGGTTTATATTTACAGAGAGAAGATGATGGGCCACCAGAGAAAAATAAACACATGGTACATGGGCTATTATAAATTTAGAGGGGAAAAAAATAATGTTGGATTATTCTATGGATTTAGGGCTTGTTTACGTTAGCTGAATAGAGATGAACTGAACCGAATTGAACGGAATTGAACTGAACTGAACTGAACTAAAGTGTATTAATTGAACTAAATAGAAATGAACTGAACTGAATAGAGATTAAACTGAACTGAATATAAGCTGAAGTAAACAAGCCCTTAGGTGCAAAAGTTGGATTATTCGCTAATAATTCAAAACCAGTCCAAATTCGTATCAGACTGAAAAATTCTGACCTGGTTCGTTCTCTGATCCACGAAATCTTATGATTTCGGTCCATACGATCTCAATAAAAGTATGCCTCAATGCAGTTGTATTGAGGTTCACCTCGGATAATCTTTGAGCGGGTTGCATGCGAGGTTCAATTCTTATCCTCTCTAGATCTCTTGTGTAATATTTCCTTATTTGTTATCTTGTGATATGAGCTACAATAGCTTAGGGCAAATTAAAGATGGCCTTAATTATCATGTAAAAAAAATAAAAAATAAATAAAGACTTAGAGTTGAGGATAGAGCACTAGTTCCATTTTCATTCTCACAATCCTCGAGGATTGAGCATTGTTGGTTCCATTGTCATCCTCACAACCTCGAGATTGTACTTATGTTCGATTCTTGCCCTTTTCATCCTCTCCGTGAAAAATGATATGACAGCTCAATACTCTTATAATAGGAGTTTTATATTAGGGTCGAGATGAAAAAATTGGTATTATTTTCCATTAAAATAAACGAAACCTTAGGCTTGCAAATAATGATTTCAAAAGGCAAAAGTTGAACAATAAAATATGTGGGTCATATGTTCAAACTTCAAATGTCTCATCCCTAACTAACTAACTCCTTAGTTTATGCTTAGCTAATTGTATTGACTTGTACAAAAAAAAAAAAAAAAATCAAAGTTCGCCAACCTCAAAACTCCATCAAGTCCACATGCAATTGAAACTTTAAAAGTGAATGAGTTTGAATTTCGCAAATGTATCACTTAAATGTATGATGTGTTCTATTTTTTTCTTGCAAAGTTTAAATAAATTCAAATAAGATGTATGGAGTAATAAGTTATAATAAATAAAAAAAAAGAGTTGAATAAAACGACATATCAAAAATACTCGTACATTTGTATTTTTTTTATTATTTTTCATCACTATTCACTGGTGAATAGAATTTTCTAAATAACTTTTAATATATAATGGTAAGCGTTATCACATGTGAGATCTTGTTTGTGTTCATCTTGATAAGCTTTATTATTATTAATTGAATCATTATCATTTTTAATGACATACCATTATTGTTTATAAACAATAAATAATATATTAAAAAAAATCTTTGAAAAACAAATGGGGTAAGTTTATAATGATCTCGCGCATATATATATTATACTCCCTCCGTCCCCAAAAAAATAAATTAATCTTTGACAAAAAAGCTCTCACAATTTTTATCAAAGTGGAGTATTTTTTTTTTTGAGCGGAGGGAGTAATTTATATTTTCAAATTAAATTGGGACAAGATAGGCAATATAAATATGATGCAAGTTTTAAAAAAAGAATAAATTAAAGCCTTGTGAACGTAGTCTCGATTGAGTGAGAAAGAGAAGCGTGCAGCCTCGATATTCTGAAAGAACAGAGATTTGAAATGCAAGCAATGCAACAGTAAATTGATTCCTTAATTTTGTTTGTTTAATTTCTTTTATAATATGATGCATGTAAGTCATAAATCAGAATTAAAAATTTATAATTATCAATAGAAAAAATTGAAAATAACCACCAGATAAATACTCTTTTTTCGAAATATATATCACAAGTTTTTTTTTTTCTAAATTTAATTACCACATAAAATTCAAATATTTTAAAATTTGTAACATGCATGTATAATGGAAAATAAATAAAACCGTTAACTTCCGTTAAGACCTCTATACATCAAGAATAACTTGCATCCCGTTATATATATTGCAACAATCACTAAAGTGTTGTTCAATTCGATTCTCATCTAATTGGTTAATGGTTAGAGCTAAGGGGTATGAAACTTGAGATCTCATGTTACACCATTTGTTCCCCCTCGAATGTAAGGTAGATTGTTTCTTAAGCTAATATGATAATATTGTTGTATCAATCAATGAGCTAGTGATATCCTTTTCTAATTTTTAAAAAAACTTAAATTTCCGTTAAATGGGTCCTATTTGGTGCCCAATCATCGCCTAGCCACCACAATCATCAGATTCATCACCACTAACCACCCACATTTTCCACACCAAAAGCATTCACCACTACCATTTGTTGTCTCACTATCTATCATCCATCCAAATTGATTTGGATAAAGAAGTAGGGTTTGTAAATCATGGATGGAGGTAATGGTGAATTGGTGATGGTAGTGAATGAGTGGTGACAGTAGTGGCCGATTACTTAACAATTAACGGAATATTAACGATTTTGCTAATTTTTTATATGTTAAATAGTATAAAAAAAAATTAAAATAAAAAATAAAACCCCTCTAATGGTGGTTTCATATTTAAAAAAAAAGTGTGTCATCATATATTTTGAAAAAGTGATATTTATTTGGCGATTTTATTTAAGTTAAGGTGATTTTTGACAAGAGGGAATGTGTTATACAGGACCTCTTCACTGAAGCGGATGTGGCTTATGGGAAGGCAGAAGGAGGAATTTACAGACTCAAAAGAAATGAAGTGAAGAATCAAGTAGATATAATAAATAAAGGAAATTGTAATGACCTTAAGTTTGTACTGAATAGTAGTATGAGTATGAATCAAAACAAAATGAATGTAAACAAGCACTTGAGTTTGATGCATGCAAGGCTTGGACATGTTTCTTCTAGTAAAATGAAGCATTTGAATTTTATGAAGTCTAAATCTTTTAAGCATTTTGATTGTGATGTTTGTTGTATGTCTAAGCACCATAGATTGCCTTCGAAACCCAGTGACAGCATGGCTTCTGAAGTTTTTGGGTTGGTTCATATGGACCTTTGGGGGCCCTAAAGGGTGAATACTATAACAGGAGCAAAATATTTTCTGACTTAGAGAGCCACAAGGGCGGGATGAGAATCGATTTCAGGATTTCTTGAAATCGGAAAAGAAACTCTAACCACCTGAGTTATCTCTTACTCTCAATTATTTGACGATTATTACTAATTTTTGGTTAGCAATAAGAAGAAAGTTAATTAAGGAACTAAAATTATCCTTGTTGTTCCTAGAATTGGGTGTACGATGATGCTTTTGTGTAAGTAATTGCCCCACTCAAATTTGAGAAACTTTTGCTCACTAGTTGCTGCATTGCTGCCTGCTTCTTCATCTTTTCCCAAGTCAATGCTATTTGTATATACTAATACTATATACTCTACTTTTTTAGGGCATCCTAAAATAATATTCATATTTGAGCATGAGAATCTTCTTCTACTTCGGATTTAATTTTTTTTAAGGGGTATGTACTTTGTATTTAATTTTGTTTTATTTATATATTTTTGTTTTTTGAAAAAAGCTACTTCTCAAATTGAATACTAATACTTTTGGCATTTATGGTTGATACCCTGTTTTAACTAACTCAAATTTAGCTCTATTAAAAAAAAATTACTTTGAACATTATTTATAATTTGTATACAATGAAAAACATAGTTATACGAGATCTCGTTGAGTTCATCTCAATATTTAGTTTCTAATAGCTAGTATTTTTAAAATAAAAATTAAAAAATACATAATTAGAATGATTAATCTCTAAAATTCTATCTCTTCAAGCACAAAATAGTAAAATATGTAGATTAATTAAAAAAACGTAGAGTATTATGTATAATTTTATTATCAGACATTGATTTTTAAAGGTACAACATCACCAAATTTCATGCAACGGGTAACTTCACATTACTTGGTAATGTGTGTATCACAAATATTAATACTATAATTAATGAAATTTGATATATTACTATATATCCTAAAAGGTAAAACTACATACAGTATAAGATGTGGATGCCAACTAGCTTAGCTGGTTAAAGTCTTGGGGTTGGTACCCACTACCCATGACCTGGGATCGAATATCGTCTACATTATTGCCCTGTGGCTCTCTCTACACCAAAAAAAAAAAAAAAACTACATATAAGATGATAGGAGTAATTAAAAACATATACTCCATTTTAGATATATAATTCTGAAGGCTAGAGTTGCATTCATCACAAGTCACAAGTCGTGGTTAAAGCTTTTTTCCGGTTCTAGAAGATTTGAATTCGATTCTCATCCCTACCTTTATTGGCTTTATAGTTCTCTTAACACACACACACACACACACACACACAAAAAACTGTGAATTAATTAAACTCCTTAATATTTTTTATCGAATTTATTAATTAAATACACTGTTATGTATTGTTCTTATATATTTTTTCTAAGGAATAATGTGCGTAATTTTTTAAATAAATTAAATGCACTGTAATATTAATTCCGTTCTTTAATTTATTATCACCTTGTAATTAACCATTTTTTAGATTTTGTGTCATGTGCACATACGATTTGATATAAATAAACAAGAAAAATGTCAAATCTTAACAAATAAATTCTTACATATAGAAGTAGTATATGGTTTTAGATCAGTCTCCTTAGCTTTCAATAATGTAATTATTCAATTCCACATTGATGATTATTGACTAAATAGCATTGCCAAATAATAATTAAGTAGCTTTGCCAGATTTGAAAATTAAAGTGTACGTGCCGTAGAAGTACTGTCTATATTAAGTCAATGCTCACATATTTATTTGACATATACGACTAATTAATACGAGTATATTTTTGTTTTTTTAGGCGCATATTATTTGACATATTGATATAAATAAATACTGCATGCATGATACTTTTAATTGATATAGGCTCTGTTTGTTTTGAAAGAAAACAATTTTCATGGAAAATCATTTTCTAAGGAAAATAATTTTCAATGGAAATTATAAATGTAAACAAAGTTTTCATTTGTTTGTTTGATTAGAGGAAAACTTGTGAAGGAAAAAAAACATAAAATAGAAATGAAGGAAAGATGGGAGGAGTGAATAAGGGAGAAGTAAGGAGTAGGAAGCAAAATGTGACATTCTTTCCCCACAAAAGGAAAATTGTTTTCTTTCCAAAGTTACATTTTCCATCTTAAGGAAAATTTTTTTACATCCCTTTCCAAAACAAACAAAGAAAAATGGAAAGAGGGAGGAAAATAATTTTCCGGGAAAATGTTTTCCATCAAAACAAACGGAGCCCTAATACCTCTGTCCAAAAAAAAAAAAAATTTTGATGCAATACGTGTTTTAAAATATTGACTATATATTTGTTTTTTGTACAATTTAGTACGTATTTAAATATCTCTATTAGTAAGATGAATCAAGTTGTATCTGGTTCTCTCTTATATACATGTAGTACGTAATATAGTATTGTACATATTTTGGATGTAGTCACCTATTAAAGTCATCTTACTAGCTAGTAGTATTTATAATTAAATTATTTTTTTTCCTCTCTTATACGGAGTACTTCTATTAATCTATTTTAGTGGCTAATTTTATTTGAAATTGATCATCGGGGAAAAATAAACTTTTTTAGTCATATATAAAAGGGAATCTAGTAGTCTAGTACATTAATTTGTTTAAAACTTTAAAAATATTTTGGTACATTTTTAAAACTGTTATAACAGATGCGCAATGTAAAGCAAACAATAGACAAGAACAACACACGGAATTTACGTGGTTCGCCGACAGTTTGTCGACTACGTCCACAGGCAGAGGAGAGAGATAGTATTATTGATTTTGAGGAATTTCGGATTACAGATTACAAAGTGTAGACTAGGTTAAGAAAAATAAGGAGTATATATATGACTCCTAAAACAGAAACTGAAAAGCCCGAAAAATAGGCCCAAAACAGAAAACCATAGCCCAAAAAACATATACGAAGTGGGAATACGGCATACAACAGATTCAAGGCACCAATCCTACAAAAACAACAAAGGTACCTTGTAAATTTCGTGAAACCTCAGTGTTACCTCGTGAAAAAATCATATACAATATTGTTTTAATAAAGATTCCAAACATAATCAATATTAGAATGTGACATCGATGTGTATGAAATAATATTAATTAATCACGAGATATTGTTTTAGGGGTTGTATTAATTAAGTAAATATAGGGAGACCACAATGCATTAGTTTCTCTAGTCTGAAGTCTGACAATTGCCACTAATCATTCCCCAATCTCTTTTTCACTTTCTCTGTCTCACATTATTAATTATTACTAAAATCTCTTTAAAAAAAATAATAATAAATAAAGGCTAAAAAGGACGACCAATCTGGGATGATATTTCCATTTCCAGAGGCAGCACCAAAATCGCAATACACTTGAATTGGTGCAATTTTTTAAGCTCAATCAGCTTTTTTTGTTAAGTACTATAAATTCACTGCATACTCCAAGACACACATATTAATTGTAAACCCTAAAAAACTCCCAATAATTCTCTTTCATGAATTGGATTTCAACTTGCAAGTTGCAACCATTTTTGAATTTGATGGCTTTGTTTTATATGGGGCCATGCCATTTCATATTAAATTTACCATCTTGCTTTTAAGCTTGTCATATTAGGAGTATTTGAACTTATTAAACATTATTATATAAATTAGGGTGTGTTTGATTCAACTTAAATAAACACTCTTTTGCTTATTTTCTGAAAATTCAGATCAGATGAAATTAGATCAGATGAAATTAGATCAGATCAAAAAAGTTCAAATCAAATCAAAAAATTATAACTATAATAATAACTACAATTTGAAAATTAAATTCAGATCAGCTCAGAAAATTTCAGATGAATCAAACGCACCTTCAACGTTAGAATCTTGATTTTGCTTATTGGAATATATCGGTGTTAGAGCACGTGAATTTTATAATTGTCAACTTTATAAATTTAATATTAAGACATATTGACAAGTAATACCGGGATTTAAGGGAAACATGATCTATTGTGAAATTGATTTATTAGTAAGACGATATTAATTATTAGTATATATATTAGATATAGTTGAATACTCTTTTTAATATTTACTGGCGACATTTAGGCTCCATTTGTTTTGATGGAAAACATTTTTCCGGAAAATGATTTTCCTCCCTCTTAACATTTTCCTTTGTTTGTTTTGGAAAAATGATGGAAAACAATTTTCCTTGAGATGGAAAATGTCACTTTGGAAAAAGGAAAACCATTTTCATTTTGTGGAGAAAGAATGCCACATTTTCCTTCTTACTCTTTAGTTCTCCCTTATTCACTCCTCCCATCTTTCCTTCATTTCTATTTCATTTTTTTCTTTCCTTCAAAAGTTTTCCTCTAATCAAACAAACAAAGGAAAACTTTGTTTACATCTATATTTTCCATTGAAAATTGTTTTTCTTAGAAAATGATTTTCCATGAAAATTGTTTTCCTTCAAAAACAAACTTTGGAGTCTTTGGACTATTAAAATTGATTCATTTACACATTATCATTTCAATGTAGATACAAGTTGAAAGTTTTTCTTAATTAAATAGATGAGAATAAAGTGAGCAAGGTTAATTAGTTTGCTTGAGTAGTTGAGTTCAGTCACCGATTCTTCACAAGACTAGTTTGGAGTCTTTGGACTATTAAGATTGGTGGGTAGGTCATCTTAGGCGTGAACTTCTTTTTTTTTTTTTTTATAAGGAAAGGTATACAGTTTTAAGTTAGGTTGCCTTCCTCTCGAAGAAACAACCCGACTTGTCGGCATTTAAGAAAAAGGAAAATTTGGCATCCATATAAGGATCTATATCGACGTGCGTAGGGGCCCAATGCCCGAGAGACGCTATATAATCTGCGGACACACATACAGTTTGAAAAATGGCAAATAATCTTGTGTCATGTGCTTAGGTATTTATATGCTTGTATAGGTCTATTCTTCAACTTACGATTGAACTTATCTAACCCATATTTTGTATTTTATTATGTTTTGTATCTTATTATTTGAGTTTACTAATAAGCAGTTTTAATTAATCAAACAACACATGCTTAGATCAGCTGGTAAGGACCGGAGTTGTTCCAGCTTAACTAAGGTCTTAGGTTCGAGCCTTGGGAACGCAACAATTTGTGTTGGGAGAGCTTTCCCCCCAATTGGGGCCTGACCCTACTCGAATCCGGATTAGTCATATCCAAAATAGATTTCGGAAACCGAATAAAGACCCCTTAAAAAAAGTATTAATTAATCAAGGTTTTGAAGAGCAGAAATGTGCCTACCAAGTACCAATATATTAATATATTTAGAAATTAGAATGAAGGACATAGTTTGGTAAAAAGACCCCCAATCACCAAGGATTTTAATTCAGTGAATTTCATAAATTACAAGTTCCCATGAACCTTTTTTTTACCACTCCCCACTTCTATAAAAAAAAAATATAAATTGGTTGAAACCTTTTCTTTTCCTTTTTTAACTCACATATAAGTATATACTCACTCTTTTTATTTGCTCATTTGGATTTTCATCAATGGGAGAAAATAAATAAATAATAATAAATAGTGATAAAAATTTGTGCATAAAGGTAAGAGATAGCGTACGAAAAAAATTAACTAAAGTTGCTCAAAAGTATGAGAGGTATTGTACTAAAAAAAATGCTTTGAGAACGAACAATAAATTAATAAACATGGAAGTATAAAATATTGCACTTTTATTTTACGTACTTGATTGTTACGCTTTGACCAATTTTCACTGACAAAAAGATTTTAAACCTAACAAGAAAGGTATATAACGACTGGAGTAGTATATTTAGATAATACATGAAATTAAAAGAAAACAAAGTACTAATAGGGTACAAAAAGAACGTGCTATTAAATTGGTAATTACTGCTGGAAGCATATATAAAATGAATCCAATAAGTTATTAATAGGGTACAAAACAAGGATAAACAAATACTCTACTATTATTATTATAAAGTATCCAAATAATTGAAATTTAAATTTTAAATTAAAAAAACATGCATGGTAGTGACTTATATGATGGGAGCTTGTAGATTGGCCTTAGCTATGTAAATTATGAACGTTATTATTCCACCTAATCTAAAGAATTTATTTGGATGTATGTGATTGTACTACTTAATGCTTCACACGTGTTTTTAAAAAAAAAAAATTATATGATGATTCCTTATTAAGAAGGCTTTATTTTCACTACAAAAAGTTTCAAAATAAAGAAACACATGCTCAATCACTAAATAATCTCGATATTTGGTCATACATATTTTTTTTTTTCATATTTAATAATGAATTATTAAGTTAAGTTGTCAAATATATATATATTAAAAGGGGTAAATTGTCATACCTATAACTTTCATATAAGATCTTGCTAGATTCGTCCAGATATATACGTAGTAGTTTTTTAAATATCAATTTTTATAAAACTCTTATAGCATATGGTGGAAGATAGAGCCGTTGTTTTAACATTGCATTAGAATTGTACAAGAAACAAAATTAAAAAAAAAAACATAGGGAGTACATCTTATCTTATATTTCACAAGTTAATAGTGTAGGTAACATAATAAGTTTGAGACTAAGGTTAGTTTGTTATTTTCAATTTATTGTTGTGTATCTAAACTTAGCTTATTTTAACCTATCGTCTCAGCGTATCAAAATTTAGTAGGTATTATTTTGTGAAATAGACGTACAAAAACTTATTTTATTTCTCTCAACTTGATATTTTGATGCATAGTTTACTCATATTTATCTATGGAGTAAAATATTGTAATAATAATTCTTTTAAGTTGCGCAAAATTGTGTAAGTATGATTAATAAGATACGTTAATTAGTCCGAAGATAATTTTGACTTATAAAAAAACAAACTTAGCTTCTTAAATATATGTAATCGAGTTACTCACGAGCCTTTTGTGTTAGAAGAGTATTGTTTAGTTTAACTCACTTGTTAGAGTTTCGAGTCGGTTAGAGTCAACCTAGCACGTGAGTCGAGTTCTAGTAGCTCATGATTTCCTCTCGTAATCACCCCTAATTAATAAATCTTTATTAGTTATGCAAGAAAAAATAGTAAAAATTTACTATTTTTTGAGCTAAAATTTTTGATAGATAGAGCGTCAATTGGTATAACATAATATAAGAGGTTTTATAAATTAATATAATAAACTATTTATTATAAGAAAATTAGCATAAATCAATAGCAACTTTATTAGTCGAGAATATCATAGAGCCATAGTAAATTATAAATCAAGAGTAAACTTGTTTTAAATTAAAGTAATGATATGTATTCAAATTAATTAATATTTTAAATTCCATATTATGAAGGATTAGAAATCAAGGGAAAAAAAAGAGAAGTTTGAGACATGAAAGAGAAAACAAGGGTAAAGAGAGAAGTTTGAGGGAAAAAAATGAAAGGTTCGAGAGGAAATAGAGGTTTGGTAGTTAGAGGTTTGGAATAAAATTTTGAGATTTTTCAAAAAAGCTCATATGAGTAGTTTTTTAGAAGAGTTTGACCTGTTTAGTAGTTACGCGTGTTGATACAACATGACCCACATTTGTTTAAGTAAACGGCGAGTTAACACAACGTGACTCAATTATGTCTGTAGGGGATTGAGAGAGCCTAAGTATCCCGTTGTGCCCTCACATTTGGCCTCCCATTTTCGAAAAAACTGCAATGTTCACCAATAACAATGTTCACCAATTAAACAATAAATGTTCATAATACTTACAAACCATCAAGTAATTTAAATATAGATTTTCACCACATATAGCACAAATATTCATTAAAATAGTAATGCTCACCAGCTAATTTAAACAATAAATGTTCACCAAGTCAGAAAGAAAACTTCACCATCATAAAAGTTTACCATCATAAAAGTTTACCATCATAAATATAAATAATATTCACCAAAATCGATATTCCAATACATAAAAATGTTCACCGAGTCATAAAGAAATGTTCACTATAATAAATACTACAACATAAGATCAATAATGTTCACGAGTTCAAAAACAAATACTTAAAACAAAATGAAAAATCAAATACATGGGAATATTCACATCATAAATGGAAAACGTTCACCAAAATACAATGTTCACGACCCCAAAGACAAAAATGTTCACCACAAAATCAAAAGGTCCAATACATTAACACAAAATTACAAATATTAACCATTGCAGACAAAAATATTTAAAAAAGAAAGAAAAATCATGAGAATCACCTCAACTTCAAACCATAAATGCAGAAATATCAACCATTTAATGAAATCAATTCTAATGAATATTGAACAAGAAAAAGCAAAAATTAAGAAAATAACAGGAAAAAATTGGAGTTGCAAAAATAAAATGCTCAAAATTTGATGAATAAGAATAAAAAAATAGAGACGCAAAAATGGCCAAATTATGAGCTAGAAAAAGAAAAGAAAAAACGAACCAGTAGAAAGAACGGAAAAAAAAAAATCAGACGTATTTAAAAACGATTTTTTTTAAAAAGGGATTTTCTATATGGTACCATTGTGAAATTGGCTTTTCCACATGGTACCATTACTAACCTTTTCATTCTACATGGTACCACTATAAAGCCAATTTTGTAATTGGGGTAGCATTGCTGTTAGGGATTAAAAAAAAAAAACAGAAAACCAGTGCATTACAACTAACATGCTGCCTGCACTACCATCCTCCATAATCACAGCAAGAACATGCACTGCCATCCTCCATAATCACAGCAAGAACATGCTGCCTGAGTGCCTGCACCACCATCACATCACCACCAGCTACATGCACCACCATCACAACACCATGTAGGTTGCCTGCACCACCACCACAACACCATATGGGTTGCCTGCACCACCACAAGAAAATGGCTTACATGTTAAACTCTCAATATTCACAACTCAAACCCTAAGCATAAATGTTCGAAAAAATGGACAATTAAACTATAAGCATACAATTCACAATTAAACCATAAGCATACATGTTCGAAATATAATTCTAAAAAAATCGAACCCTAAAGACATAGTTGTTTGAGCAAGGGTTGTCTACGACATTAACAGAGAGAAACGATCCTGGAGAGCAGAGCAAGGAAGGGAAGGTAGAGGTCAGATTTTTTTGAAAGGAGAAAGTGAACAGGTTTTTTCAATTATGTTTTTTAATGCATTTTTAATCCCTAATTAACCCACTAACAGCAATGCTACCCCAATTACAAAATTGGCTTTATAGTGGTACCATGTAGAATGAAAAGGTTAGTAATGATACCATGTGGAAAGCCAATTTCACAATAGTACCATGTAGAAAATCCTTTTAAAAATAAAATGTGAAATAACATCATTTTAAAACTGGGACCAACATAATTTGCGAAAAAGAATGAAGAGAACACCCTGACACGAACCATACCCGTACCCGTTCCAAGCTCTAGATAGAAATGACAAAGAACGCAGCAGTTAGATGGTCATCCACCATAGTGGGGAAAAAAACGCAGCAGTACATCTTTCTTTCACCCTCTCCCTCTGTCGAATTGTGTCGTTTTGAGTTCGGCATTCAAGTGGCTTCTGCGATGCTCTTCCTCCATTGAAGCAGAGCTTTTGAGGTAAGTTTTTTCCTTTTCTTTTCCTTGAATCATGGAAAATAAATTATATAATCGTGTTTAGTTTCCACTGTTGCTGATTTAATTGTCTGATAGTCAATTAGGGTTTTTCTAGGGTTCATTGTTGCACTTTCGATGAAAATTAGGGAAGTTTATACTGAGTGATTTATTGCTAGAGTTTTAAACATGGAGAATTTTGTTGCTATTGTGCTGTAGACTTTTGTTTATAGCTTTTCAATGTTAGTATCAAAGTAATCAAACTATGAAAATGGATCTTTTCTTCCTTGGCCAAGGGCAGCTGCCCTTCCTACCCCAGCTTAAGGACGGGTCGATTAGTTGAATGTTGACATTAGACAGTGCGTTATAAATCTATTGATAAATTCATCGGCAATCCAGCCCTCCATTTCTAGATTAGCCTTTGGGAGGGGTTTCGTGTTATGTTATCGAAAGTTAGATAGTGTGCAATGCCTCTGGGATGGTATTGAAAATTCGATTTTGTGTAATGTGAACACACACATGTAACTCTTTGCAAAGATTTAGGTTTGCTGCTGTTGTATTGGTTTTGGTTTTCTTAGTAACTTAACAGGAAGTCAATGTCCTGTGTTTTAGTTGCCTTTTCCCTTTGATGAGGATATTAATGATATATTAGTACAAATACATTATGTCTAAATTTTAGTTTGATTGAGTTGGAAAGACAAAGAATGCATTCCATACCATTTAGGGTTGTATTTTAAAAGAAAAATTCTCCTGTGATCAGGCATTAGAATGACAGATTATTGATATGCTCACATTTTATTGGAGTGGTAATTTCACTGGGCTTAGATAGGTTTAAGATGATTTATATCCGACATAAAAGAATTTAAATAACCTTTTCCAACTACCTACTGTCCTCAACTAGTGTCAAATATGTGCAATACACGACATCAAATTATTATTATTTGGAAATAATCCAACTTCTATTTCTTATTCTCAATAATCCTGGCATGGATGGATTAACAAAGTCAACAAAAATAACACTTTGGATTATTTCGAAAAGGATTGTTCTAAAATAATCAAAAGTTGGGATTGTTTTGAGAAGAACGGTGAAAGTTGAGAGTATTCTTATACAATTTTCCTTTAATTTTTATTCTCCTTATTATGTTATTAGAGATAATTTTACCGTGAATTTTATAATAAACATTTTGAAAGTCAGGACAAGGACAATTGTTACAAACAATAGGGATTGAACATTAAATGTAATATTTGTCAATGTACAAATTAAAATTATTTATTTTCTAATGAAAAACGATGTCAACATATGAAGTTACACTTTCTTTAACAAGATTTGCATTAAAAATATGTATTTATGCAATTTGTAACAACAAAGTAATATGTAGCTTAATGGTTAAAGCATGTGAAGAGGAAATATGAGGTTATGAGTTCAAATCTTGTCCTTAACTTTTTCAAAAAATAGGCATTTTATGTTATTGGTAGAGACTAGAGATGAGGTGGTGACATGTAAAATAGGAGAGGAGAGTTAGATGTGGCAAGTGGCAAGGTGTTGTCAAAAGCTATGCCTTTTTAAAAATATAGTATAGATGATCAGTCATACTCGACATGGTAATCTTCAGAACTAGGGAAATGGCTTTATCTTTCCTTTTGCTTTATTTACGGAAGTAAATGAATTTACTGAGAATAAGCTGAATTTTGAGACATCAGGGTGATGTTTCCTATAATCCCATAGCATGGATCATTCTGAGAAATTTGTACATTGTGTTGTTATGCCTGCCAATATATGGGTATGAAGTGAAGGATCATCAAGTAGCAAAACACAAGGGGGGTGGGTGAAATCCAACGCTTGAGATTTTGTTGTAACCAACCATTCTTTAAGATTTAATACATCATCCGTTTCTTTTTACTTGCAACAAACTCATTTGCACACATTTTGAGGAGGAGATTTTAGGTTATAAAATGTACAAATTAATTAACATAATTTAAACGCAAGCAATAGAGAGATAAGAGGTTACCGAGGTTAAATTTTTAAAAATTAATTCGTCTGTTACACCCTTAAATTTATTCCTCAAAAAGCGTGCAAATAAGTTTGTTGTAAATAAAAAACAGAGGCAACATTTATTATTTATTCTGTCTGTTAATAAATTATTATTATTATTTTATCGTTTTCTCATCGTTAGGTTGTGTTGGTTGATCCTCCACTTAAATCTTGTTGTTGGGCGTACCTCACCATTAGGTGGTGTTGTCCTAACTCCTAACCAATTTCGCCAAATTTTATTATTATTATTATTATTATTATTATTATTATTATTATTATTATTATATATGTATTTGAAACCATGTGCGATTCTAGAAGTTTATTAATGGCGGAACATCTTTAGTCACTCCTTGTGCAAAAGTTGTAGTTATTACACTATTTGTGTTTGCTTTTGCTTTTTTATTATTGCATTATGAAATGATTTATTGTCTCTTTTTTTCAAAATAGCAATCTCCCTATTTTCATGTTAACTATGCACATTTTGTGAAATCAATATTTTGCGTCATTTTTTTTTGTAAAAATATTGATTAGTTTATTATTTTGAAAACACAAATTAAGGTGAATCTAATAAAAAAACTCACATCTCCATTTTCCTTTTTTATATTGGAAATAATTTGTGGTCTAAATAGGAATAACAAAAGGAAATGGTGCGGAATACCTTTGGATGATTCTAACTAATGATCCTTTTCTAAGGGGTGAAGCCAAGATTTCATAATTAGGGGGCCGAACGTATATGTTATGTACGTAGTATTATAATATATTTTCATGATCAATCAGATCAGTTCAACAAAATTTTCTATTAGAAATTTAGAACGATACATTAGGTATATAAAAAAGTTCTATTTTTAATGATGAATAATATTAGTTACTTTCTTAGTCTCTGTTTACTTTCTGTTATGTAAGGGTCACAAACCAAAATTGAAAAATGTACCAAGTATTAAAAATGTAGGGAGTAATTATTGGAAAAAAATATTCACGTGGCTCTTGGTTGCATGGCTTGTCATAAAGGCAAGGAAAAAAATGTTTTTCTAAAAAGAGAGAATTAGAGGAGTCAGATTTGGTAGAAAGAAAGAATAAAAGGGGAAAAATTGGTGTGAATATGAGAGACAATAAAGGAGTTTTTTTAAAAAAATAAAAAAAATAAATAAATAAAGGAATGGAATTTTTGTTAGTTTAAAGCATTGAATCTAGTATCCAGCTACCCATATAACATTTCTTAATTTAACCCATTAACACAAAATGTGAGTAGTTTTTGGTGCAGGCATATCTTTTAAGCAAATTGCTAGTTAGTCGTCTAAATGAATTACTAGTTAGCACAATTGAGCCACAAGGGTCGAGCCTCCCCGCACCCCTATTCGGCTCTAGCCTTGTTTATTTTTCTCAATGCCGGTGGAACTTTCTTGGAAGAGTACTAGGAAAATTTATTAATATATCTTTATTATAGGTAATTTTTGGGTGAGGATATTTGAGTTGACAACCTCTTACATACAATGCATCATGCTGCAAATCTGAATGGTCATGCTTAATTGATATCTTATGTGATTTTAATACTTCCTTTGCTTATTAGGTAGAGCTCGCCTTTTTACGGCCTTACAGAACCAATAATACGTAATAGGTTTAATCACATAGTAGTAACTAACGTGAAAAGTTGTTGCATCAAAAAAAAAAAAAAAAACATTGGGCCAAATTCAACAAGATCTCACTATATATTTTTTTTGTATATTAGCTTTTAAAAAGAATATGGTCACAATTTGTGAAGTCTAACACTCTAACCAATTAATATTTGTCAAATATTGCAACTAATAAAAAACACGGGAAGTACAATGTATGATGCTGTTTCATCATGCTTATTTGGAAATGCTAGATATGGAAAATATATTTTTGTGAAGTTTAATATCCAATATTTCTCTTATTGGGATCATGATATGTTACCTAATTTATCAACATTGTGTTTACACTTCCATTAATATCTAATTGTTGATGTAGCATTCCAAGTGTAAGAACATGAGTAGATGTTCATAGCTCGGTGACCGCCATGACCGGTAATTAGGAAGAGTGTGATAGGTGATAGTGTGTCCATATGATTTTGGATTTTGCACGATCTCTTCAATAGTTGTATGCATATGTAGGTATGTCTCCATTTCATGAGAACCCGTTGAAACATCATATTTGTTATTTGGTGCCTAGAATAATTGAAGAATTTTTTTTTGGAAACTTTAATAATTCAAGTTTAGATTGTAAGTAGTGTACAATTCTTCCCTTAAAAAAAAGGATACAAGTACTGTATGATTCTTTCTATAGAGCCTAACCCTAGAATTTCATCCCAAAAGCCTTTTCCTTCCTTTTCACATTAGTCCTAATTTTCTCCTTTGCTTAAGAGGCTTTGGAGACAATATGTTTAAAGAGTTCATACTCCCAAATATATCTAGCCCATGGTTGATGGAAGAGTTTGTTGTCCATCCTGATGTTTCTGACCAAATTGAACTAGAGTCATACCCTGTTTCTATACTTGTTGAGTCCTGTATATCTGAAGTCATGAACAACCCATCGATTACACTCGTGGAATCAGTGGTTGCTTTTGCTCATGGATCTATAGATAACCCGTTTGGCCGTTCTTCTGTCAAACAAGGTGTTGATTCTCCTTTAATTGAATAGGAAAGCCTTGGAGTACAGCCTGTTGTTGTGGATGATTCTGATTGTAATCAGGTTGGTCAAAGTGATGCAAGTGCATCGATTGCAGATTTAGTGGATAAAAGACATTTAGTGGCGGCTTTTCAACTACTTGGAACCTTTTCTTCTAAGCAAATGATGGTGTAATGAAGACCACTATGATTGTTATGGTTTTCTCTACTGAGCTTCACAAAGAGCGGTCTTTTTGAAGAAACTAGAAGTAAATGTTTTGTTCTCTCTTACGCTAGAGAAATTAGAAAATTTTAGGTTTTATAAAACCAAAGAATTGAGATCCACATAGAAGTAGATGTTATTATCTTTTTACTTGCTTTTGTGTAGATTCATGTGTTATCTTTCTTTAGAATCATTAAATATTATTTGAAAATTCAAGCGCAAAAATGATGACATTGATTCAAAACTTAGAATTGATGATTTTTTTAGAGTTTTAATGCGAATAGATGTTCACTTGTTCCTTTAATGACATTTTTTTCCATTCTGTTTGACCAAGAAAAAGTTCACGGAAAAATTGGATGTTGTACCTCTGGTGCGTCATTATTTGGTCCAGTGTACTTTTCTGATTTTGCACTAGTGACACCATCTTCTTTATCTCATTGTGATATTTTAGCCTTTGGGAATTCTAGGCCACTTGTTTATAGCAATGAACATAAAGTTCTGTGATATCGTTAGATCCCTGTTACACATTTGTTTGGCACTTGTATAGCTGGGTAGGAGAAATCGAGAAAGTATTATAATGCTGGTGTTATTTAGAAGTAGATAATAACCATTGTGCATTCTTTCTGTAATCTAGATGTAATTAACATCTTTTGCCTAGCATATGGTCACAACCGAGGATTTTATCATTACCTTTTTGGGGGTATAGATAGGGACTTTATACATAATTCCATAAGATTCTTGTTTTGATAAAGGTTTCAGAGTTGCTACAATGTTCAATATACCTTTTCTGGTCTCTTTCTTGATCATCAAGGGTCACCTTCATCTTTGCATATAATGTATGGTTTTGTTTTTATAAAGGTCTCAAAGTTGCTACAATGTTTGTTATGTTTTTGTTGGCTGCATATGAACAACAACAATATTACAGCCTTATTCCCAAAAAATTTGGGGTTGGCTAGACATGAATAAAATATATGTATCACTCAAGTCATCCACATAGATCCTGCTCCTCCAATAATTTTCATCGAGTCCCAACAACCTCATGTTATTCTCAACCATCATTCTCCATATTTGCTTTGGTCTTCCTCTACCCCTTATTTGGTCTCCTCTTTGCCACTCTTTAACCTCCTTACTAGTCATTATACTCTCTCCGTTTTACATGATCACTATCTTAGTCTATTCTCCCTCATTTTTTTCCTTTTTAAGTAACCCTGAACCTTTTCCTAATAACTTCATTCCTTATTATATCCTTTCTTGTATGCTCACACATCCATCGTAGCTTACACGTTCATGGCAATACTTCAAAGCCCAATATTTTGTACCATAAAGCAGTGCCGGCCTAATGGGCCTAACTGTCCGGTAAAATTTTCCCTTTGGTCTATGTGGCATACCACGGTCTCATAGATACCGCTCCTTTCCACTTCACCCGACCCGATTTGATTCTATGGGCAACATCTCCATCCAGTTGACCATCCTTTTGGAAAATAGATCTAGATATTGAAAAAATTCAAACCTGAATACTTCTCCTATCCAAAGTCATCGCCCTTGTCGAATCTCCTCTTGTACCGCTCAATTTGCACTCCAAATGTTATGTTTTACCCTACTAATTTAAAAACCCCGAGATTCCAAGGTTTCTCACCATAATTCCAACTTATTTTCCACATCTTTTGTCTCATCAATCAGCAGCACCACGGTATGTCACCCTAGATTTGACTTGTCAATTCATCTAAAACTACTGCAAAAAGAAAAGGATTTCAGGTAAAACCTTGATGTACTCTGATTTTGTGATAGGATATTCTTCTGTTTTCCCTACACTAGTATGTACACTTGTGCAGTTCTGCTAGCATCCTTATACATTTCCTTTATGGTGTGTCATCATGTTAATGTATTTCATTGAAATACCTTTCCTTGTTAAAGCCCAACAAAGTACTTTTCTTAGTACCTTATTATAGACCTTTTCTCAACGAAAACTATATGCAAATCCTTTTCCTTATCCCTATAAAATTCCATGAGCTGCCTTATGAGGTGGATTGCCTCCGTTGTTGACCTCCTTAGCATAAAGCCAAATCAATTCTCCAAAATCTTTACCCACTTTCTGAACCTTGATTCAATCATTCATTCCCAAAGCTTCGGTTTAATTTCGTGATAGTTGATGCAATCTTGGACATCACCTTTAATTTTATACATAGGGATTAGGGTACTTTTCGTCCACCCACAAAGCATAGTATTACTTCTCCAATTCTTATTTGAAAGTTGTCAGCCATTCAATTTCCTTTCATCCAAACATCTTCATACCTCAATAGGAGCTTCATCTGGTCTGACAGATGTGATTAATAATTTGGAGATGGTAGACCTGGCCTATTTTAATGAGCTTAAATCTTTTTCTACTTCCTTTAGGGGTGTTAGAACTTTGAGGTCAAAAGAGAGTTTTGGACCGCTTTTAGAGTTTTGATTAGTGAAAAAAATCTAATAGGGATGTTTGGTAAAAAATAGTTTTAAGAGAGTTTTGGGGTGAAAACTCTCAAAATAAAAAAGCTTCTATTTGGTGCTCTTTCTTAAGAGGATTAAGTATGATAACGTGTGAAACTGTGAATGACTTGTTTGTCTATAATGATGATACTAACATATCAATTTTTATTATTTTTTAGGCAAAAACATATCAATTAAAATGTTATAAATGTTGTTTTACACAAACAAAGAGTGCTAAGATTATAGCAAACAGCTAAGTTTTACAAAAAAAAAAAAACATTTATGTAAAATGCTAGTCAAATCTACACTCAATTTTGCCAAACAAATAGTAAAACTCTAAACTCTAACAACTTAGCTGGAAACACTATTTTTCAGGGCCTTTTTTTCCAATAGTTTGTCAAGGAAAGTTTTATTGGATATTACTAAACCAACGCTATTTATCGATCATGATAAATTATTTTACTTGTCTGATGTTTACGTAATCAATTTAAGGCGATGGATGTTCTTCTTAGCTTGTTTTGGTAAATGATTTTACTTGTCTTGTCAAATGGACTTGAAGATTTTAATGCTTTTTATGGTTTAGATCATAATGGATTTAAATTGAATTTGCTTATCAATTGACGAAATCCTTATTAATTTTGAGGTATGCCTGAGTCGACACATATCAAATCAAGGGTCAAACAAGAATAGCATTTCCTTGTCGCAAAAAATAAGGTTGATACATCCGGCTTGGGCAGTGCCTACCCTGCTCCTCTTTGATGGCAGTTATAGTATGGCTCACTGATGATAAAGGCCTTGGCCTCTTAGGGGGTTAATGCAGTTTATTAAGGATTAGAATCAACTAACGAAAAGGTAAAGAATATCTTAGTTCTGTTTTTTTTTTTTTGGTTCTCTGTTGCTAACTTGCTATAATAGTTGGTATCTAAATTACTCAAGGTTTAAAATTTATCGGTAGCAACAACCCTGAAATAACTAGATTATGATTGTATGTATCTGACCCTATTCTCTTTTCAAGTCTCCAACTCCTATCCTCTGTTAAAATCTGAATCGTGATTGACGTCACTAATAATATTATAGGCTTTTGATATAAAAAGTGGTAGGATTTTGCTTTTTTATTGCTGTTTTTGTACCCCCTCCTAGAGGGTGTTTGAGTTGCCTATGGTTTGTAATGAACTATAAATAGAACATTAGTTTTTATTCTACTTTTCTCAGTTGTCCTCATCTTTTGGGATTAAGGGTTTGGTATTGTTAATTTTCTTTAGTTGCTTTCTATTAGTAGGGTATTGTTAACTTTTCTGTTTTGGTTGTTCATGATATATTTTGCATTCAATTTTCCTAGTTTCCTTTATGCCGTCAACTTTGTGGCTTTTGTTGATTGTGGGCATTCGGTTACTCTATCAGGATGGAGTCTCTTCTAGTCCTCTATCTTAAAGAACCTGAAAGTTAAGACCCTTAAGAGGGTACTATTGGATTAGTTTGATGGAAAGGGGAAACCAATCTTACATAGGTGCTTAGGCCTGTCTCACTTTAACTCTAAAACTCTGGATTAAAACCTAATCATCATTTAGGTGGAGTGAATTAACTCTTTTTGAGCTAGGGCCTAGCTGGAATTGTTGTTGTTCGAGTTTGTTTATTTGATATGATCTTTTCTTTTGAAGATCCATGTTTTAATTGCTGAGGGTACTATTGGATTAGTTTGATGGAAAGGGGAAACCAAATTTACATCGGTGCTTAGGCTTGTCTCACCTTAACTCTCAATTTCTGGATAAAAACCTAATCATCGTTTAGGTGGAGTGAATCAACTCTTTTTTGTGCTAGGGCCAAGCTTGAATTGTTGTTGTTCGAGTTTGCTCATTTGATTTGGTCTTCTCTTGAAGGTCTATGATTTAGTTGCAGAGAGGTAGCTTAACCATCTGCTGCTATGGTGGTTGAAGCGACAACTTACCAATTCAAACAAGTAGATTTTGCGTGCAAGAAGACCATATTGTTAAGAAGCTAGATACCCATTTGGTGTGATCAAATACAATTGAATTTGACTTTCTTTTAATTGTACCTCAATCATCTGCTATATGGTGGTTGAAATGACAACTAATGAACTAATCATTTCAACCATGTAGGTTTTGCATGCAAAGAGACCATATCATTTAGAAGCAAGGTACCCATTTTATGACTTTCAGTATTAGAGCTAATGCAACTCAAATAGGATATCAATTGACATAGAGGAAACATTAGGCTAGTTGTCTTAACTATAAGATTATATCAGGTGAAACTTTAGTTGCACAACACAACCTGTGTTACTTCGAAACCTTGATATGCCTTTAAAAAAGTGTGTCTACTCGTGTCGTGTCGGACACGATAAGATATTTGGATACTTCATTTTTAGCTAAAAACTTATAACTTTTTCTCTAATTAGCCGAGTTGGATACTTGGACACCCATATCTGAGTAGACACATTTTCCTTGTCTAAGTAACATAGAACACAACACAAACTTCTTGTTTTCAATATCCATATCAAATCATGCAAAATCTTCTATTTTAGATGGTGCTAATGTTTAGATTTTGATAGATAAGAGTGTTAAAAGAGGTTGGTTGGACCTTTGAGTTGGACCTTGACTCTACTTGATTAGTGATAAAGAGGTTGATTTGTAGAGTTACAAAGAAAATTCTAGAAGAACTGAATGGTACACTGCTAGTGCATATGGACGCGCAAAGCTTAAAAGGTAGACTACTATTGCATAAGAACTGAATGGTGAAATGTGGGTGTCAAATCTTAAAGAAAAATGAGAATGTTACATGGTCGTGAGAAAATGTAGAAATGCAGAAGCTATTATGAAACTTGACGCAAAGGTAACACAAAAGAAGTTGTTCAAGAGACTATATCAATGGTATATAAGGATGCATATAACAAGCTTGATGCAAGGGATGGTGAAAAGGAGATTTAGAGGATAGTTAAGAGGAAGCAATTGATAAAGGAATGTGTATGGTGAATTGTATAAAGGGCAAAAATAAAAGGGTTCTTGAACTAGATGAAGAGATTAAGAATAGATGGAGGGAATGCCATAAGAGACATTTATTTATATTGAGGATTAAGAAGTCAATTGAGATATATGTGGAGATGGCAGGAGATCTAAAAAATGTAGGTAGAAAATACTTTGAAGAGAATGAAGATAAGGAAAGTGTTTCTGCTGAATAATATACCTGATGGGTTGTGGAAATGTTTAGGGAAAGTTGAGATCCATTGGCTGACTAAACTTTTTAGTAAAATTTAGAGGACAAACATGATATTGCGAGATGGAAGGGAAAAATACTTATCCATAAGAACAATTGAAATTGAAATTGAAATTGTGTTTGTTACAAACCTACCATGCTTTTATGTTTGTTCAACTACCTTTTGTCTAATATTTCGAAGGTTTGTTGAAGTATAGGTGTAAGATTTTTTTGGCATTAATATTAGATACTCTCTTTTTGTTTATTTTTTAAAATGCTCCACTTTTCTTTTTTGAAAAGTTCACAGATAGATCCTTCATTTTCTTTAAAAATAATATTTTCCTATAAAAAGTTACTTTTTTTTTGGTTATAATCAATTTCTTACTTCTCTTCGACATGAATTATTACTATTCAGGTATTCACCCTAGTTAAAGGAGTTCAGTGACCTTTTGCGCCTAGTTTAAAAGAGAAGCGTTCATGAAGGCTGATGATGAAATGGTCGAAGAGGACAAGCAAATATGAGCTATTAAACAAGGTGGAGGAGAAATGAGATACAGAGGAGTGGTTTCACCTCAACTTTTTTCCTTAAGGTTAGAAATCCGAATCTTCATACCAAAAATTGAACCAATGGTTTCCTTACTTTATATTATTATTAATTCATAAAAGTTGGAATTTGCACTATAACTTAGCTTTTTTTACTTGGGCTCATCTACAACAACAAAACCTTAATCCCAAAAAAAATTGGGATCGGCTAAACATTAATTAATATCTGGAATCAAGTCATTAGTTCATATTTTCTCCCTTTGTCTGATGCCAACTTTTCGTCAAGCCCTAATAACCTCATATCACCAGCGACCGCCCTCTTCCAAGTTTATTTTGGTTTTTCTCTGCCTTTTACCTTCTCATTCTTTTTCCATTTTTTAAGCACTCCTTAGTCCTTACTCTTACATTATTCAGTCTCTGTATCATGAAACAAAATAATGGTATTTAACGATAAATAAAAGCAAGTCTAATCTGATTTTAAACTTAACTTTAATCCAAAACCTAGTCATTTTCCATGGGATAGCACAATAGTACTTGAATAGTCTCCAATGACGCCCTACATCAATAATAAATACTAAAAGTACTTATTAGCCATTAAGCAATTCCATTGAAGTATGAAATCTAAATCAATTTTTTCACAATTATCTCCATTACTATGAACTTGATTTCTGAAAAATATAACAATAATTAAAACCCTAGTCTTTCCAATTGAACACTCAAGTTAAATTAATTCATAATAAACCTAATTATTTAGTTAAATTATTAGGTAAAAGCCTTCAAAATTTTAGTTGTGCCCTGTGTTATTTATTTCACTACCATGTTGGTGATTTGCTATCTAATTTGTTAAATTGGGCTAAAAGTTGCCAATTCCGTTGGAATAATTCGCCTATTTTGGGTCACGGTTCTTAGGGATTAAGGAAGAATCAGTTTAGGTGCTTCAATTTTACTTGTTTTTTGCTTCAACCAAGTGTTTGTGTGAGAATTCCAGAAATAATTGGAGTACAAACTACAAAGTATATAAAGCAGGGATGAGGAGTAATTAATACTTGCACAAGTCTGGGCCCCTTCAATGAAAAAGGGATAAGAGGGACTGAGGGAGTAGCTGATTTCTAGCCAAGAGCTTGGGAACCACCATCTTTAGAAAAAGGATAAATGTAAACAATTGGCAGTCACTTGGCCACATCCTTTTGTTGAGATAAGGAAAAGGATATGGCACTATACCACATCATCACCTTCTATTGGTTGCAATATGACATAAAATTGCTTCCCTTCCAGACTTTTGTATGCGCAACTCTTTTGTGGCAGGTTAAAAAAACAGCAAAGCAGAAACAGAAAGTCAGACATGGCTTCCATCACAATGACAGCCTCATTCACCGACGCAACCAACATGCTGAAACAGCCGTCGTCGACCCCCACCCGTCATGGTGTTGTGATGGTTAAGGCCATGAAATCGTCGGAAATCGACAATGCCGCCAAGGAAGATACCAGCTCGAAGAGAAGGGATCTGGTGTTTGCAGCTGCAGCTGCTGCAGCATGCTCCCTAGCAAAAGTGGCCATAGCAGAAGAACCAAAACGAGGGACTGCTGAAGCTAAGAAGAAGTATGCACCTGTTTGTGTCACTATGCCCTCTGCTAAGATCTGTTACAAGTGAGCTGTTTTGATTATTGGATCTTTAACAACAGCTCATTATGCTGATATCATAAACATGTATTATTTTGTATAACTTGAGCTACTTTTTTAATGCATTATTATTATTCCTTCTTTCTTGGCAAATTTTTCATCCTTTTTTTTTCCTTCTTGTTTTTATGTTTGTTTGGGTGAATGACTGGTGAGAATCCAAAAGCTCTATCCATCACTACAAGTTTTAATCCAGGTTTGGCAACTAACCCGGTATTTGGCAAAAACCAAGTTTTAATGGGGTCTTCAAGAAAGGGAAAGAGAGTGAATGGGAATCAATTCATATATTTTTCCTCTGAATGTCACAATGCAGGTACGAGTAATGAGACTAATGACATGAATTGGCGTTAATTAGCTTATGAGTCGATCCAACACAAAATCTCTTGTATTCTTCAGTCTATAATGTCTTTCCCAATGAGTTTGGAATTGTTATTTTTTATTGTCTGAAATAGTATCAAATAAGCATTTGATTATTTGATATGAGATATTAGACTATTAGTAAGAGTTGTCATTTTCTAATGGAAACAATTATCCGTTGTTACCCTTCTTAATCTTGTGGAAACAGAATTATTTCATTATTAATTTGTTTGCATTTCATTTTTTTTTTATTATACCAAAAATCAAATATTAACATTATTTAATAATTGCCAAAAAAAATATTTAATATACCCTTTTTAATTTGATTTTGTTCCATTTTCATTCCTAAGTTTATACCAAACACTCAAACAGTCTCTAGATTACTGTGGCAAGATACCAAAAGCAGAGTTCATGCAATGTGGACCAACAGCTATTGTTTAGGTAACAGATTATAATTTGTAATATTTCGAAATAACATGTAAATGATGAAAAACTGTAGAATTGAGGTGAAAAAAGAGTGAGTTAATACACTACAAGAACAATAGTTTATTTTAGTCCTTACAAAGCATGACAGCCATCCATTAAAATTTATGCACAAGGGAGTAATGATGATAATTACCTCCGTTTTTTTTAATTGCACCGACTTGATATAAAGTATAGAGGAAAAATATTGTTGCAAAAAAAAAAAAAAGGTTGTAAAAGATTTGTAAAAAGTGACCAAACAATATTTTGAATAATGAAAAATATAATCATTTGGAAATTGGAATAGGTCAGGCAAAAACAACCATTACAAAAATTTCAGACGTACCAATTCAGTCTCTGCATTTTCATACTTGTCAAAATTACAAGTTATCATTAGCAACCTTATGCCTAACTCTGGTACATTTATCACAAAGTCGCCAGTAAAGGCAGCTCTAATGGACAAAAGAACACAACGAACAAAATTCAGATCATAGCTACAACCAAAACTCCTCCAGAGAACTCCAGAGTAAATACTACACAAATGATCAAGTCTACTCAAACCAAAAGGGGTTAAAGAAGAGAAAAAAAAACTTGAAAAAAGAAAAATTAAATCCAGGCTATGGTGGCCGTTGCAGCGCAGTAACACCGGAGAACAAATGAGAGCAAAGAGGGGCAGGCATTTCCCTGCCCTTTTATGAAGATAATAATACAAAGATATAGAATTCAGATTTTGATGTATTTCATTCAACACTCTTGCCATTTTGCTCAGCAGCAACATAATTGCGGATGATTTCCATGGCCAACTGATGGGCTGTCTTGTTTTGCAGCTTTGCGAGTTCATCTACTGCTTGGTATGTTTCGTTATCAGCAAAAAGCTTTAGGTGAAATCTATTAGATGATTTTGGAACTCCTTCCCATTTATCTACTAACTCCTTAAGTTTCTCAAATCCCTGAAAGAGTAACCCATTTATTTCAAATTATTGAAGGGTATCATTACTAAGATTTTCAATTTGGAGCAATAAAAATTATACTATCACTGTAAGTGAAAATTTATTTTTCAGGTTAGCACTTACCAAGCGATTTGAGAAATCACCAAAGGATTCCTTCACATTCCGACTGCGTTTCCAGTGGTAAAATAGAGGCTCTAGTACCTTCTCTAGTTCTTGGATTTTGACCTTGTTAAGGAAGCACTCTGCCAATGATGTCTGGTTAGGCGTACCACCAAGCCATATCTGTTTTTTGTCACAAAAAATGTATTCAGCTATTGTTTCATAGACTGTATATATAAATACATAATACGACACACACAAGGAATTTTAAGCCATTAGGACATGTATATAAATAAACTAGCTACTGTAAACTGTAAAATACCTGATAGCTGTTAGGACCATCACCAACAAGTCCAAGCTCGGCCATATAAGGTCTTGCACATCCATTAGGGCAACCAGTAACCCTTACTACAATAGATTCATTGTACTTAAGGCCAACCTGAAAGCAATTTTACGTGCTCGTAAGAAAGTTTCATGTTGTCACTAGTGAACCCCCTCCCATTTCTCCCCGAGAAATAACAGGGAAGACATTGTCAAAAAGTTCATACCTTCTCAAACACAGCTCTAATCCGTTTCAACAAGTCAGGGATTCCCCTTTCAGCTTCAGTTATTGCCAGAGGGCACATAGGTAAAGCAGGGCATGCCATTGCAGTTACATTGAGAGGATCTACATACCTAGGTTCCTGAAGGAACAATAAAGAATGCAATTATAAGGAAAAAGGCGTACAAGTATATATGAGTAATTAAAGAGAGGTCTCCACTGTCAACCCCCCCCCCCCTCTTTTCCCTCTGGAAAAAAAGCTATATCACAAAGATATCAAATATAGTGGCAGTAAACATAATAATCCAACAAAGATCTTACCAGGAGGCCTCCCTGAGCAAGCATTGTGTTGATTTGTCGTTTCCATGAACGGCGAATGTCACACAAGATAAGGTTTTGATTAGCTGTGATACGCACATTCAAATTATATTTCTCAATTACTTCCCTCAATGTTTTCTTCATGTCACCTTTTATACGGCCACTGTCAACATGAAGGCCACAAAATAAACTTCCATCACCCTGCAAAAAATATTAGATACATATTTTTAATTAGTGCTACAACAATGAAATTCAGCAAAGCACACATTTGAGCTTGTAAAAATATTGATAAATGATAATTTCATCATAACTTCAGACTTTCTGGTAAGAATTAGGACAAATAAAATATCTACCCACTGTCAATTATATAAGAGCATGCCAGGCAGCTTAAGAAGCTCTGCCATTTGACATATTAACTAATATTTTGGCCAAGTGTTCTGATAAAGAGTACGTGTTTTGAAGGTGACAATCTAACCCCATTTAACATCAAAAGCTTCTTGAATCACCAGTTAATATTTATTGGAAGTTTTTTTTTGAAGCATATCACACACTTTCATTATCAATGAAGTCCTTTTCCT
Source organism: Salicornia ramosissima (assembly GCA_951394345.1). Lineage (NCBI taxonomy): Eukaryota > Viridiplantae > Streptophyta > Magnoliopsida > Caryophyllales > Amaranthaceae > Salicornia > Salicornia ramosissima. Next base: position 57,863,813 of record OX596236.1, on the reverse strand, counting down.
AGTATCTTTAATGGAGTACTAAGCATACCAATTTGTAGCAGGGATTATTCATTTCCAAGGAGAAAGAACAAGATCCACAGAATAAACAGTAGTATAGATGAGGAAGGAATGCATACCTGCTCATTCCAACCCAGAAAACTCTTAAATTCCCACTCTGGCAAATCACGAATAGGCTCAAACTTCTTTCCATAAAACTGTTCCACAACACTTCTAAATTTATCAATACCCCACGAACTAATTAAATATTTCAACCTGCTATATTTGCGATCGTCTCTTCTACCATTGTCTCTTTGAGTGACAACTATAGCTTTGATAGCATACAATATATCTTCCTTTGGAACATAGCCTATTGGTTCAGCCATACGGGGGAAAGTGCTCTCCAACCTGTGCGTTCTTCCCATACCACCTCCAACCTGACACAAAAGTTTAAGCAAATCACAAAAAGTATAACCAACAAATAATAGAAGATCTAGCCGGGCAAATCTATTATCTTACATATAGGTTGAAACCCTGGGGCTCTCCATTGTCGTCACAAACAACAACAACACCAATGTCATTTGTGAAGATGTCTACTGAATTATCAGTGGGAACTGTAACAGCAATCTTGAATTTCCTAGGTAAGAATTGGGTTCCATAAATGGGCTCTGGAGAGTCGGGGAAATTTGTACCATGGGAATTATCATTACGGGCTTTCACAACTTCAGGTGGTTCAGCTGTCATGATTCTCTCTCCATCAACCCACACGTCGTAATAGAAACCAGATTGAGGAGTTAGGAGGGAAGCAATATTCTCAGCTGTCTCTTGGGCAAATAAATAATCCTTCCTAACAAACGGTGCAGGGGGAGCAAGGACATTCCTGTTGAGATCCCCACAAGCACCAAGAGTCGACCCCATGTTTCTAATAATGGTGCCCATCACAGTCTTCATGTCCTTCTTCAGAACCCCATGTAGCTGAAAAGTTTGTCTTGTTGTCAAACGAAGAGTTCCAATGCCAAATTGATCGGCTAGATCATCCATCACCAAGTACAATTGGTTTGAAACTTTCCCAGAAGGGTTCTTTGTACGAAGCATGAATGAGTAGGATTTCGCTCCCCTCTCATCCCTATTGTACTGTAGATAGCTTCCATGAAATTTGATCAGCTGTGTAGCAGCCTCATTTATATTGGGGGCATCATTCATCATCTCCTCATTGAGAGGGTACCTTATGAAGTTACTTTGCTCCTTAAAGATTTCAACCTTACTACGCTTAGGCTCAGCCGCAATCTCAGGCTTTACTGGCTGCAAAGATGTGCAATACAAATCACTAATCAGTGAAAGCAGATGAAGACCAGATACCACTAATTCTGCAAAAGCTTAACTACATCACAAGCACTCCATATATTACATCACCAATACACTCTTTTCTTTGTTCAAAAGCAAGCAACTTTTCCTAAAAGATCAAACTTTGAACAAGCATGAGCCATGAAAAAGCTTATCTAAGGCTAATAAAAACTGCATTCTACTTCAGTACACAAAATGATTTTAAAACCTTTCAAAATCCAACAAATATAAGAAAAAGAAGCTGCATAGCCATACTTAAAAAGAAATGAATAAATTAAATTATAGACTAACCACGAAAAAACAAACAGTCTCCACAAACATCACCGAAAGAATAGCTACTGGAAAGGGAAATGGCAATCAAATCACCAGCATAAAAAATCTCCAAATTAGAACATCTTTCAATGAACAAATTCTTAATAAATACGAAGTATTAAAAGAAAAAATTATTCTTCACAAGATCTGCGAAAAAAAAAGGCAAATAACACAGCCACACTTGAATCACTATTTATTTTTTTCCAATTACCCAATTCTAGAAATCAAACCTCAATAGAAAACGAAGATAAACACCGAAACTTAATTTTAATCAAATTTTAAGACAATGAAATGGGGAAAACAAAAATATTTACCGTAGATACAGCTGTTATGATGGAAGAATTAGAAGAAGAAACAGAAACCCCATGAACGGTTTTGTGGACAGGAATCAACCCAGAAGAAGGCTTCAAGCCATTGAAGCTCTGAAGTTGGAGCTTAGGGTCAATGAAAATGGCGGTATTTGCAGTACCAAACGATGTCGTCATATCTCAAGGAAATTACAATTAAAAAACAACAAACCGCAGAAAAAAAAAAACCTCAGTTATAATTAAATTAGGGTTTAGAAGATTGAAGCTAATATAAGTTTGATGGAGAGAGAAAAATTAACAGAGGTAGCCAGATAGGAGGTTCCTGTTGGATGGTGGCTATGAAAGGAAGTGCAGTATAAATTAAAGTAAACACAAAAATTGTCTGATTTTTATTTTCTAGAAATGAAAAATAAATCAGATTTTTATTTTTGAAGAGAAAATTTCAGAAAAATACAATGAGAAGGAGTATTGTGCTGTCACGTGCTTGACACAAGACAAATACTAATGGACTATGTGAGTCGTGTATTAGGAGGTTGGATCCCACGCACTCAACAAGAGATGGGAGCCGGGTTTGGCTCAGATTGGATTTGAGTTTTAGCTAAATAAATTTAAATGATATAATAATTAAAATTACACACATTAATGATTGGATAATTCAGGTATGGTAGCGTCGGGTTTGGGACAAATTCAAGTCAATGATATCATGTAGATTCGGGTGTGTTTTGGTTCAGGTAATTCTGGTCGGTCACTTTTTCTATGTCTATATCGCTCTAGTACTTTCTATGACTTAATTTTTATAGAAATTTAAAGATACACCCGTGAGTACCAATAAAATGGTACTCACATAATTTACATTAGTTCAACTTTAAATTTTTAAAATTTGATCAGAACATTCATTATCAATTTAATGAACATCTATTCATTATGGGTTTTATTTTTTATATAAAGTTTCTTCCCCTAGATGTTCATGGGATCAGAGTACCTTCTATGAATTATAAATTTTTTTCTCTCTGCCTTTGTATTTATTTTACACAGATTGACAAATTTTACAAAGTTTATTTTGCACATATTTGTGATTTATATGTAAAATAAAAATAATGCATAATCATGTTAGATCTTATTTGATTCGTCTCAACATGTAACTTTTTAATATATGTTTTTGTAATCTTTACAAATACATAATTAGTAATATTAATGTCGAGAGTATTTTCGTTTCTATTCTCAAACTTAATTGAATATTTGAATGCCCTCTCTTTAGTTACACCCAAATACATATTTGGTAAGAGTTTGTATCGCTCGATGATTGAACTAAAAAATTAAAATAATATTTCATACGTTTACTTGTAAAATTGGGAAGATTCATGTTTTTTGCCAACAAACAATTCAAACTATCAATATCTATATAAATAGTAAATTAGTAATCATTAAGACAGGTCTCACAAAATACTACATGGCCAAAATTCTCAAATGTTTTAGTTTGGAATAAAACATTGTATAGCCTTGAGTTGTATACTTTCCAGACTTCCGCTTTTCCTTTATTTCAAATACCCTAACGGCACGTTTGGTTGTTGGTAATAAATTGTGGTAATGGTAATGAATTTATTGTGTAATTTTGTTAGGGAAGAACCTTATAATCCCATGGAAAACAAATTTTCATTCTGAAGCTTTAATTTTCTTCTCAATATTTATTCTCATCCATTACCATTGGGGAGGGTGGTATTTAATGGGAATGGATATTTATGAAGAAAATTAGATAAATTGGAGCTAAGGTAGCACCATAATGGGAATGAATATTGATTTCCTTTCTAAATTTAGTTATAAATTCATTCTCATTACCATTATTTATGACCGACTATCAAACGGGCCGTAAAGGGTTTTGAATCTTTGATTTAAGAAATATAAGTCCGAGCGTTTAGATCCTCTAGATTTTAAAGTGGTAGAATTGGACAAATAAGAGTAAATTTAGTCACTTATAAACTCAAACATTCTCCCCCTATTTTTCTCTTTCAAAATTCATTTCTTATTTTGCCTAACTATACCATAACTCCACCACTTTAAAATGCCGGGGATTTTGTTTCTTGTTGTCAAATGTAAAATGTTATGTAAATAAAATAAATAAATAAATAAATTTCCATTTCACAAAGGAATGAAGAGGAAAGTGACATTAGGGGTTACATAGGAAGTGAGAGGGGCACAAACCCTTGTTAATGCGCGTGGGAAAAATTTTAGACAAAGATTCTGAAAATATGAAACTCTCATAAATGAAATCTAAAGGCAGTTTTATAATGTTTGATTTGGTTTTTTAGTTTAATTTTAGTATTTAGTGGGGAAGCACATAACATAATAACACTACTAAGTCCATAATCTGTGGTCAGGTGAAGAATGAACCTGGACCAAATTACAGCCATAGGGGTTTTTTTTTTTTTGGAGAATAGACGCAAGTCTTTTATCTTATCTGTTTTCTGTCAACAAGGGCTGCCCAAAAGCATAGTAATTAGTAATTACTAATTAGTAAATGAGCTCAGCCCTTATGATATACCGTAGCAGATTTCAGTCCAAACACACTATCATTAACACGAAAAAAACACCCAAAAGAAAAAAGATCAAAGAAAGGAAATACAACTTTTCGGTGATAAAATGGTCGATAGGAATTTCATATTAAATTAGATAACAAACAGGAAAAAAGGAATAATAGTTTCATCTTGCTCCATGGTGTTTTTTAGCCACGAATTTGCTCTTGGATGGATAAGATGTAAAGCTGGACCTAAGTAATCTTAAACGTCTCAGCCTATTGGTTAAGGCTTACCAACGTCAAGTCCGAGGTCTTAGGTTCTAACCTCATCGCAAGTATTTGCGAATATTCCTTATCTTCTCTTTTTCAAATGCGTGTATCGGCTAAATTGGATTGGGTAGCCTACAATAGAGGCGTCTCAAGACCTAATATCATCCACATTATCAACAAAAAAAAAAGTAATCTTAAACGAAATACAAGTATATATCCAAAGCATGTTGAAAAAGACAATGGGGTGTATTAGAAAGACAGGTTTGAAGGGCTGAGTTAATTTGCCCGTTTGAAAGAGGGCAACTTAAGTTCAACTATATAATGAAACACCTCCATATACCACTTTCAAGTTTCAATTCAGGATTAATTTCACATTACAGGAGCTCTACATCAAGAATAGATTCGAATTTTATCAATACACATTCTTTTTTGTCAAAAAGAAAAAAACACACACACACACACACAAAGACTGAACCGTGTAACAACAACTACTACACAATAACACTACAAAGTATGATACATTAATACGGGACCTTAAAAAAGTAGTTTTCTTTGCAAGAATAAGAAGAGATTCCCCTAGCCTCTTCAATCTTCATCAATAGCTTCGTTAATGTGTGGAATCAAAAAGAGCGGGTTTGCTGAAAGATTTTATGTGCCGAGACAAGGTATCAAGAGTTCAAGACAATGTTCCTCGGGCTACCCAGGATTCTCTTCATAGGTTTGTCCTTCATTTAGCTTATCAAAGACACAAAAACTAATGCAAGTCCACACGTAACTCAAAAGTCATATTTTGTCCTTCCACTTCCTAGAACAAGACATAACATGTCATCCATGTTCGAAGAAGAATGAAAGAAGTTCCAAGCTTCAAGCATTAACCGTTTCCTTGATCCTTTGAAGTGTACTACCTGTTTCATCAAGTAATAACAAAGCACTAAGTGTTAACAACACAAGATAGAAGTGCAGACAGTGGCGGAGCCACATTATTGCAAGTGGGGTCTCTTCACCCTAATTGAACATGAAAGTGAAAATTTTTCTCTTGTAAAATTTAGAGTTTTCTAAAATTTTCCTATAATTTTGATTAGTTGACCCCCAAAAATTTACCAAATTCATTTTAACACTATTAAACATTTTTTTCCTGGATCTGCCACTCTGCAGAGTTGCAGACAAAAATACCAGGAGACTATTGTATTATGACTTATGAGGCAAGAGCAGGTTCACAGTGCAAGGAGAACAAAGGTCTAAGTTCAGATAATCAACTTTCACAATTGCAAAAGGTTTGAATAAATTCTAACAAGTTCAAATAAGTAAAAAGCAGCTGAAAACAGAACACACCCACAATTGAGAGTTTGTGAATTTAACAGAAAACATACCTTTACATCGAGTGGCATGCCATGAAATTGTCCAGCACCCTCTGGAGGAGTCCAATTGTACAAAGCACAAGGAAGAAACAAGATAGAAGCACCATTTATATCTTCTGAGAAAGGTATAGGTTTAGAAAATCTCCTTGAATCAAAAGATGGGTGAGACCTCACTACCCAAGCCAAAGCCAACTGATCACCAAGCATTCTTGATGCTTTCATGTATTTTTTAGTGTAAGCTTCAAGAACATTTTCCAGGAACTCCTTAGCCCTGAATCCAGAGTCAAAAAATCAGTTAGCACTCCGAAATAGAAGATATCTGAAGGGAGATTTCCTTTTACAAAACCATAGAAAAAAGTTGATGGTTTCTCATTTTCTCTCTTGTTTCTTTTTTTACTGGTTTGAAATAAGCTTTGTATAGCAGCATAGCACCTTTGGAGGCCCTCTGCAGTTCCGCGAACAGCAATAAATCCAGAGTTCAATGGCTGATCTTTGTTATTCCTGAAAGTTAGAGCTAAATGAAAGTTTGGGTATTTATCAAACAACTGGCCAAGATCATCAACCACTGCAACATCGGAGTCAGTAAAAATATAGTGTTCCATTTGTCCTTGAACATGCTTATTTTGCTCCTCAATTTTTGCAGTTAAAAAGGCCTGCATAAAATTTACCAAAACAAAACAATCTTGAATAAGTTGATGTTTCAACCTCCGGCTCCATCCCCACCAACCCCGTGGTTGGCCGAGAACAGTACTAGGATGGATGACCTCTTAGGAAGTCCTCGTGCCATCGCTTTGGGATTAAGGTGCAACGCAAGAAGAAGAAGAAGAATTTAAAGCAGGAAATCCATATATAGGAGCGCGTAATATAAACATTCTTCAAAAATAATAATTTGCCTGAATGCTTCAACTTGCTTTAGATGCTCAACTAGTAAGGATCATTAAATATAATTATAGCAAGAATCTTTTGGTACAGCAAATGGCATGGAGGAAGCAACAGGTAATCCGCAAGCACAATTAGCAACCATTATTCCTGGAAAAATTTCCGCACTTAAACAACTTCAACTTTCAGATTTTATTGAAGATGAAGAGGTAGCAGATGAGATAGAAGATTAATTATGTGTGGGCTTAACCTAGGTATGATTCAGTTTTATAAGAGGGAGAAAAAAATAGGATGGGAGAAAAGAGGGGGAAAAAGGAGGGAGAAAAGGGGGAAAACAAAGAAGGAAATAGAGAGAGGATATTAACATGACTACATGAGTCAACGCCGGAAAATGGAATCAAGGTTTCATCTCGCAAAAAATTCTTGGTTCAAGGTTGTAAGTTGCCAAAAAAAAATTAAAAGGTTTCATCTGACAAAAAATCCTTATATCAAAGGTAAAAGAATTTCAAAGGATACATAATTATTGTAAAGGTCAAAGAAATTCCTTGAGTCTTTAATTTCCTCAAGGAATTCATCCTAAACTCAGCAAATTAAGTCCAATTCACCTACGACTGGACAGGGCAACTAATGATTGGATGCTTGTCCATCATAAACCAAAACTTTCTAGTGCACTTATGCTACGGTAGAATCATTGCATGGTGCGGATGATGCTAAACCCTCTTTCCTTCAGAAAAAATCTCACACTACTGTAGAATCATTGCATGGTGCGGAAGATGCTAAATATAAGGACCCTCTTTCCTACTGAAAAAATCTCAACATGACAGAATCAACTATTATAAGATCATCAGGCAACATAATGCTATAAACTGATGGATTCAGACATGACCAACAACCAGTCTCTTAGTCCCAGAAACCCACCGATAAGAGTTTTCAGTAAAAGCAGAATTACATCTAATGTTTTGAGGGTACAGCAGAGAGAGACATGAACAACCTGAACCATGCCCCTTGTTCCCAAGTAAAACATAAACACGCAAGATGACAACCATCTAATACAAAAATAACACACACCACTTGTAAGTTAGTGCAATGAATCTTACAATGTAAGACCTAATTCTTTGAAGCATCAACCTGTCTCGTGAATATTCACCTTGTATAGGATATGTTTTAACTCTTTCTTTGTCAATGTGAAGGTCTGACTCAGGATCAGTTAGAATGACTACATTGCTCAAAGGCATCGTCACCTGCAGACACAATAAATTGATGAGTTCTTCACTTCACAATTATATATTGCAGATTGCTCAATGAAGATTGATTATATACATGAAGAAGGAAAATAACAATCTGAGGAGAGACTAATTTCTTCTGTGTTACAATATTTCAATGGTGTTGTAGGGTTATAAATTATCCCACTTACCACTACTCTTCCAGTTTCACTATCAAAATTTTCAAGTCCTTTTTTTGCATCCATTCTTCCACCAACCACAAGGCTAAAAAAAAAACATTGAGAGGTTGGAGCAACATCAGTTCCTAAAGAAACAGTTATACTGTTAATTTAACAGTCCACCACCCTTCATGTCATTTATAATTTCAACTACATGGAAACTGAGTTTTAACTTTTCATATACTTAGGCCCTAAACTACCTTTCATGATGACCATCAACTAGAAGTGAAAACAAAGAGGAAATAGAGCCCCTGATCCACATTTATGCTATACATGAACGATGACCCCGTCTAAGAAATAAAAACTCCAACTTACCCTATCATATTCTTCAAGTTCAAATTTAACGATGATGCACCTTGTACGTATCTTTCTAACGTCATCAGCAATTTAGGTTGCTACAAGGGAAAACCCCAAAAATCACTCTACCCTCTACAAGAGCACTATATCCCCACACAGTTGCACCCTAGAGAGAGAGGGAGAGGGATTGGCCATTAGATATTTAGATTGAATGAAAAGGAATCTAACTGTTCACCACATTTCCAATATGTAAAGCATTGGTCATCAAGATGGAAAAGGAAAACTTCCAGTAGATTTGACCTTGTAGGTTAATGCCGAGAAAACATTGGTCAATAAAAGACAGGCTCACACAAAAAACTTTTAAAGAACATATCAACAGCAGACTCCAATGTAAACGTATTCTGCAAATCAGAATCTGTAGTATCTTATGGAGCAAGGATACATATGAATACAAGTAATAACAAAGTTGCTTCCGCAAAAACTTAGAAGCACATTACCTGAATCTAGCCACTTAGATAAAATAAAATAACAAAACATTGAGATCTGAATGATGCATCATGCATACCTGGATGAAGTTAATGAATGAAGCCAAGATAGCCATTGACCTCTCCAACCTTGTGTACGAAGTATTCCCAATTGTCACTAAATCAGACAACCTCTTCTCAACATTCTTTTCAGAAGAATTATAAATGGTGAATACTGTAACAAAAGAAACGCTCTCTCCAGAATTTGGGCTTCGAGGAGCAGTGTCGTGAGTTTTATTCAACGACTTCACGCCTACACAGAAAGAAAAATACAAATTAAACTGAGATATAACTGCACCTTAGTAGTGCTCATACTTGGCGACATGACTTTGCTTCCCTATCATTTCCATAAATCACAGGGTCAAAGGTACAAACTCCAATCAGTCAACATTCCGAATACAACTTGTTCCCTGTTTTCTTCACTCATTCACCAATTAGCCATAGTTCTACACTGATACCTAGAGTTGTGTAGTGGTTGGACCAACCGAAGGCAGTCTAAAACCTCAAAGTTCAACATTCAAATTCAAATAGCTAAAACTATTGATTCCCTCACAATATTGGAAAGATAGAGGCTCAGTACGAAGTATATAACACAAAAGTAAAACATACAGCTTGATTGCAGTCTCTTTATCATAAAATTATTATTTTCTGACCTTCTCTTGGCCGCATAATCATAGCGCGAACATTAATTACACAACAGAAAAAATTCGGAGTATCGACCAATTTCCCCCCCCCCCTCTCACTATCTTGCATTACGATCCCAACAATAACAAGCTTAACCGGTTAAACTTAACTCACCTTGGCAATGTAAGCGATTTTGCAAGCCCTGACCAGCAGCCAGGCCAAGGATCAGATGGTCGGCCTTGGCACTGTGTTTCTTGGGTGGATCAACAGTACTTGAAAATTTATGCAACTCTAAAACTGCCAAAAAGAATTCAAGAAAAGCACTAAGAAATATTACATCCAACTTGAAAAATCTTCAAACTGCCAAAAAGTGCAAAATGAAAAATAAATAAATAAACAAACAAGTGAACTCACCAGATAACAAGTAAGGCAGGAAGATCATAACAGGTAGCAAAAACAAAAATCGCCGACCTGCGTTTCCGAATTTCATTCTCGGAATTTGTGTACCATTCCTTAATTCATCAATCATCATCATCTTAACAAACATTCACTCACAAATAAGCACATTGCAAGTTCTCTCTTCTCATACTGCATACATATCAAAACAAATGAAATAGAAATAAGAAAATTGAACGACGTAATTCCAAATTTCCAATCCATCATTGTGTTTCTTTGAGACTGCACTACGTTTGGCGATATAATAATTAGGTCAATCAATTGCGAGCTGGAAAGATAAACCCTAAATCAATTAACAAATTAGATTCTGCAACTAGTGAAATGATGAAATTAAGCTCACCAAGATGAGGGTGGAAAGCGCTCTTGAATCGCTAAATTGGATTAAATGCAGCTTCAAATCATCTGAGATCCCTTTGGCTGGGGAGTGCAACTGTGCAAGTAACTGAAGCAGAGTAACAAAGTTTGATCCAACGAACATTTTATACGTTGCGTTTCGTCAGTAATTTTACATGCTTTGCTACCCAATGGCCAATGGGTCTACTATGTACCTATTCCATATGTTTTATTGCTCATTTTAAATTTAAAATTATCAAAATAAAATAAAATGAACAAATTTACACCTTGATGTACCATACATCCATATATATATAATACGAGTTAATTTTTATTTGCCACCAAAATTTACATTACACAATACTTCATCTGTATCGTTTTATTTTCAACATTTCTAAACAAGGCTATAACACAATAACAGCAACAATTCATATCTTTCTAAATTTGGTAGTGTTTTAGACCTGAAATGACAAAAGTTCTGATAACTTTAAATCTTAGACAAGCATTCTAGTCTCTTAGATCCTAAACATTCTCCAAAATTACTTTACACGTTATTTTTTTTTCTCTTTTTTCTTTACCTTTCATCACGTACTCTCCTAACTTTACTTAAAAAAAAAAAAAACCTACAGAATTGCGCTAACCCATTTGTTACAATTAAACCAATATAGAGAGAATAGTATATTAGTCCGGAAAACACCCCGGGTCATTAACAATAAATGTATGTTGTATACTATATATATTGCTTATAGAAGTCTTGATTAAATAAATACTTGTATTTGATAAATATTTATCAACTATCTCATTATGTATTATAATTTACTTTTAAATTTACATGAATTGCTAGTAAAATTAGAGTGTTGTTATACGCAGCCCCCATTTTACTTACTAAAGCCCGCATTTGGACAATTTTGCCCCTGACAAAATGTGCGTGAATTGGACCGCGAAAAAAAAAAAGGATATAGACTAGGGCGCATGGACCATGCGCCCCGGTCTAAATGATATATATATTTTTTTATTTCATGTTTAATAAATTATTTTTAATGCTTAATCACATTAATTCATGATTTTAAGGTCCATTACATACTATGTACATTTTATGATTAATCTTGATATAAAATTAGAGGAGAAGAATGAGTTTTTAAAGTAAGGGCAAAATTGTCCAAATGGGGGCTTTAGTAAGTAAAATAGGGGCTATGTTTAGCAATTCACTAAAATTATGTCTACGCCTTATTTATGTTCAACAACATCACACGTTGATAAAATTAACACATATTTCTCTTTTTTTTTGGCAATTTTATGATTGAATCCATTTTAGTAGAGTTTTATTCATTATATCTATATTATCATTTATTACTTGTCAAAAAATATAATACTCCATCCATTTTTAAATTCTTGCATCAATTGTATTTTTAACACTATTCACAATTTTCACTTTGATCGTAATTTGTCACTTATACATAAAGAAAAATATAGTCATGTATGGCCTCGTTGGATTCGTCTCAACTTGTAGTTTTTTATTATTTAATGATTATAATTTTAAAAATACATAATTAGAGATATTAATTAATCTCCATAGTTTTGTCTCTCGGCATACATGAAGAGGCCTTTGTTGCAATTAAGAATTTGAAAACGAAGGAAATATATATTTTTTATTCAAAATTATACATAAAACCTAGTATGGTGAAGTAGTGGTGGTTGTAGTATTGAAAATTTGAGGTTTTAAGTTCGAATCTTCAAAGCTTTTTTTCAGCATACAAGAAGAGCCATTTATTGCAAAAATTTGAAAATGGGGGAAGTATGATTCTTTTATATATTCAAAATTATATATAAATCCTAACATAGTGAAGTAGCGGTGGTTGTACCGTTGTAGACACTTGTAGTATTAGAAATTTGAGGTTTCAAGTTCGATTTCCTGTAAAACCATATTTTCTAATTTAGCGTGCATTAATTTCTCATGAAAAGCTTGTAACAATGACACGTGTCACCTTTCTTGCAAAGGAACGCCTTTTAATTATATTTAGTTTCTCATGAAAAGCTTGTGACAATGACATGTGTCGCCTTCCTTGCAAAGGAACGCCTTTTAATTATATTTAGATTTAGATTCTTCGATGAAAGGATATTGACTCTTTTTTTTTTACACTTATTATTAAACTTACAATTTTTTCTGAAACTTTTTTCATACACTCCCTTACTTTTGTATAGCACTTTTAATCATTACTATAGTGAACCAAGACAAATGCATCGAGCATATTTAAAATTTTATGATAACACGTTTACTTCATATTTTTTAAAAATCTTAAATATATTTTGTCTTATACAGATCAATATATATATGAAATGTCATTTTATTTAGTGTTTTTTTTTTTGAAATCATTTTATTTAATGTCTTGTTGCATGCCATAATTTTGACGATGTTATATAAATTTGTGTATAAAACTGCAATATTGTTAAAATTATATTAAAGAACAAGTCCCTAAGGAACTGCGCTGAGTCGCTGACCCATTTATCCTAACCTTACTCACATTATCCCTCAATATTCTCAATTTCTCATGACTTTACTTTAAGAACAAGTCCCTAAGAAATCCAGCCGACTTATTTGTTGCAATTAAACCGATACAGAAGAAGTATTGTTTTTGGTAGGTGGGTTATAAAAATGGTCGGTTGTCACTTTTGCAGCAATATATGGACTTGGACTTGGAGTATACAACAGACAGTCGGTGCCTTTGATTTGTGCCTACCAAACACGGAATTACACACTACACAACAGTGGACTGCCTAATTCCTCACTGTTTATGACATTTTGGTAAATAAGTGAAACTTTTTAATGGCATTATCATAAATATTGTTTAAATTATTTACAATAATGCCATTAAAAAGTTCTACTTATTTACCAAATTGCCATAAACATCTAACAGTGAGGAATTAGGCATTTCCCCTACACAATACACATTCACAAACAACCACCACTTCCCTTTTATTTGTACTAATTTGTTACGTTTTTTTCGAAACAGATGTGGTATATTTATTTCACAGTAAAATAATGAATAAAAATGTCTAATCTTTGTAAATAATATAAAACGATAGTAGTAAATAAATAAAGAGAGGAAAAGAACAGAAGGGGGAGATTATCAAAAATTGTAGGCTGGAATTTAGCATTCAGTCAAAATTCAGATTAGTCAAACTACTAAGACCAATTCCGTTGAAAATTTAGACTCCACCAAACACAAACAAAAGGACAACAAATCAACAACACATTGGTAATTTGGTATAGCTCATTGAAATCTTTTTTCCGCCGTTCTTCGGGAATAAACTGAACGAAAGTGAAGTAGACTGAATTAAACTGAATTGAACTGAAAAATCTCTATGAATATGATGGAGACTTTAAAATTCCAACTTATGTACAATAATAGCATGATGTAGAACACAAATGAAATCCTATTCTTATATTCCTAATCACTATTCTTTTGTTCACTTTTTACTCCAACAAATCCGTAAAAAAAAAAAAAAAAAAGCGAAGCAGCCATTAGCTCCGGCGAAACATTACACGGCTTTCACACATGAACTCAAACCACATCCTTGGCCACGTGAAACGGGCGAAGAAAAATACTTTGTATATCTTGAGAAATTACTCAGAATAGCTAGTAAAATGCCCTAGTTTAAGAAATTAGAAGAAAAAAAAAACTAGACTAGAGATTATTATCAACTTAAATCAAACTTCCCTTAGGCTCATTTGACCTCGTTGGCAATCAACGAACCGTCTCTAATTAACTTCAAGCTTAAGCTGTTAAAACGCTCCCGAGAATACTGTCTGGATGCCTTTCTCCAATCTGTACCAGCTTTCATCATGACCGAGAATTCATCATAACTTATGCGCCCGTCCTTCAACATTAAAAAAAAGAAAAAATAAATAAAATCAGACCCATTATTCTTGTAATACAAATCAAAGCAGAGATTCTTATGGAATGAAGAATGAAGCCATGTCTATGTCTATGTCTTGTAAGAAAACTGAACTGCTTACTTGATGACTTAACTAGCTTTTCTCATTTCTAAATTCTAATTATACGTCCGTTAAAATATCTAATAGAGTATATATTCCTGGGCCTCAACCAAATGCTTAAGCTGATAGTTGAAGCACAGCTGCACAGGAATATGTTATAGACACTAACTTGAATTGCAAGTACCTATGTAATTAACTTAAATTTCATATAAAAAAAACAGTATATGAATGTGAATGCAATGAATTAAACCTTATCGGTATCCACATCATGCATGATGGCATTGATAACTTCCTCAGTGTTATTAGCAACCACATCACTGTCGTCATTCAATGCTTCCCTTAACTCATCAACCTCAATGAAGCCAGTCTTGTTTTTGTCGAAAAATGAGAATGCTCTGTGTAGGTGCTCATCATTCGCCATTTTCCTTATGTGAACTGAAACAGCTACGTACTCTCCGTAGTTCAACGTTCCGTTCCCGTCAACATCAGCCTGTATATACCACACATATCTATGTCATTTTCAAGTATAAATTCAACAGCGAAATGCATTGAAGAATCCGCCTTTCGGAAAGAAATAATCATTTTCACTGAACTTTGATCAAATTGATCATATCTGACACTCAACGCATAACAAGCTTTGTGAAGTTGTGAACTTCTGTCTGTTCTTTTCAACTTATTTTTGCTTATCTGATCTTGTTTGAACTTATTAGACATTATTTTTGTTTATCTTAACTTATTTGAACTTAATTTATTTTTAAGCAAAAATAAGGTGAACAAAACAGACGCATAGCCATAAATAAAAAGTTTCAGATAAAGTTTGGGAAACGAGGGTGATAAACTCTTACGGCATCCATCAATATTTTAAGGTCAGCATCAGGAATATGATGTCCTAGCTTTTGCAGTCCGACCCTTAGCTGCTCCAAGCTGACCTTGCCCGCCTTGCCAGTGTCCATCGAATCAAATTCCTCCTTTATGCCAGCAACTTCTTCCGTTGATAAATGCTCAGCTATGACCTGCCAATGTTTAAACCAAGATGAGTTTAGTGTACCGCAATACAATAGAAGATGACACGAACATAAAAATGATGTGACATTTGACGGGAAATAAGCTAATAGTGAATGCAAAAGAAACTGTCCTCTTCACCTTTAAAGCCCTCTTTTTCAGCTTGTTCATCACAGTAAACTGCTTCAACCTGGCTTTCACAGTTTCACCGAGGGAGACGTTTGGAGCTTTCTTGATATTTTGCAACCATGTATGATCTGCATTTCTCACAAAACAGTTCCCAAATAAGTAACTTTACAATTTACATCATAATCAGGAAATACACACAGATGAACAACGAGTTACCAAGTACTTCTTGGGCTGTAAGCCGTTTCTTTGGGTCGGGCTCAAGCATTTTCCTCACAAGATCTTTAGCATTATCGGACACTTTTGGCCAAGGATCCCTTTTGAAGTCCACAACTGACCGAATGATCGCTTGCGCAACACCTTGTTCGGTTTCTGAGGGAAACGCATAGTACGGTCAGCAAGTCCCGAAGGAGAAACATACCATGGCATTTACGCATATTCAAACTCATGAAAAATGGACAAATAACGCATTGGAGCTGCCCATGAATCCATGATAATTAGACTAACAGCTAGGTGACACCGTGACATGTTCGACCTGACCTGATTAAACCTATTAAAGATGACTTGATTATAACTTATTTGATCTGACCTGATTAAACCTGATAAGTTCTGAGACCTGATAAAAAGAGTTGAAGAGAATGCACCCTTATTTTCTCAACTGTACCATAACTCGAGTATTTTGAAATGTGAAGGATCTAAAATTCTAAACCCAAGCAAAATCTAAAACACATAAAACAGATAGCGCACATACCTGCCCAGAAAGGGGGGACACCACACAGCAAGATATATAAAATAACTCCAGCACTCCAAACATCAATCTCTGGACCATAGTGACGCTTTAGAACCTCAGGTGCCATGTAATAAGGACTGCCCACAATCTCACTAAAAATTTCGCCTGTGAACAAAGCTCTTATAAGTACAATCTTTGATGTATGCAGAGAACGGCAAAATGAGAGATAGTATAGCAACAAAAGAGGCGAAATAATGCTGGCTAATTGCCAATACCCTGCTTAAAAGTTACTGACAGCCCGAAATCAATGGCCTTTAAGGCAGAGTTTTCCTTCTTGTTGGCATATAGAAAGTTTTCTGGCTTCAAGTCCCTATGCATCACTCCATGTCTATGACACATCTGCCACATCCCAAAAAAAATAAAAAATTGATGAAGTCATGATGGGTGTATGATATTCAAGCATATGCATGGTAGCATCTCTTCCACTTTGATTGAGATGAAAGAATTAAAATCAACTTCATGAATTGGACTAAGGCCCAAGTTAACCTGAACTAAACCGAAGTGAATTAAACAAAACCCTAGACTCTTCAGGAGCTGCTCAGCTGAAGTGAATTGGATTTGTCCGGAATTAAATCCGAAAGAAAAGGGCCTAAAAGACAGGAAAAGCCTCAAAGTACAAAAATTTGTAATCAAAGAAGTACAACCACAAGCAAGGAATGACCAAGAATGAGCACAGATTGATTAAAGTTCAACCAGCCAATGAAAGCAAACTTATTTTTTCAATAATAACTAACTTCATTCTTATATCAATTTCAGGTGAAAATCAACATAGGTTGTCATAGGGTTATTGCCAGTAAAGAGTGTTGAGAGCACCACCACATGATTGATGATGAAATAGTGAGACTCATAATTGAAAGCAAAACTCAAATCAACAAGTGGAGAATCTTCATCACTGTCACCATTTTTATAGAGTACATAAATATATAAAGTATTCTTATATCAATATATATCATCAATATTCCCACAGAAACAAGATCAACAGAAAGAATATACTCAATTTATTATACAAATTCCAATCATATCATACCCAAAAAAAAGAAGAAAAAAAACACCTAATTTCAAGATTAGAAAAACAAAACGATCAATTTCAGTTAATTAAAAAAAAAACTACCTGAACAACCTCCACAATAGTTTTGGTAACATTAGCAGCAGCCCTCTCAGTGTAATGACCTCTAGCAACAATCCTATCAAACAATTCTCCACCCTCACACAACTCCATAACAATATGAACAGCATTATCATCTTCATAAGTATCCCTTAAAGTAACAATATTAGGGTGTTTTGGCAACACCTTCATAATCTCAACTTCCCTTCTTACATCATCAATATCAACATTAGTTCTAAGCTTCTTCTTCAGTATTGATTTGCAAGCAAACTTTTCACTACTGTTTAAATCAGTTGCTAAATAAGTTATCCCAAACTCACCTCTTCCAAGCTCTCTTCCAAGCTCATAACAAGCATGTATATCATGCCCTGTTGGATCTTTCAATACATACAGCTTATTGGTGTTTATCTCAGATCTTTCACTTACTGAGTTATCTGCTGCAAATGGATTTGGTTTGTTCTTCTTCCTGGTTTTACCCCCACCTGGGGATGCACAACAATTTCCCATGAATAATACCAAAGAAAAATCTAATCTTTTTTTAACCCTCTTTTCTTTTTTTTAATGAAATGAAGAATACCCTAAGAAAAATCTAATCTTTTTTTGACCCTCTTTCTTTTTTTAAGGAATGAAGAATACCCAGTAATATTCAAGGGGGAAAAATAAGTGGGTAAGTGATAAAAAGATTAGATTCAGGTAGAAATAAGGTACTGTATCTTTTTAGAGAGATCCCCTGAAATTTAGGACAAATTAGAGAGAGAAAAAAAAGGAAAAGTAGGTTGCTTGATGAGATAAAAGACTTTAATAACTGGTTAATGTTTAACCAACAAGAACAACATTGAAAATAATACAATAATTTGTGCTAAAAACCCAGAATCTAAAAAAAAAATATGGTGAAGTTGAATTAAAGGAGGAAATGAAGAAGATAAGTGAAGGAAATGGAAAAATGAGCCACAAAAAAGAGTCAAAAATCTCTTTTCAGAGACTTTTCTAACATCCCAAAAAAAGTAATTGTATTGTAGTACAAAACTCCATTCTTACTCTTACAAATTTGTTGATTTATTTATTTATTTGTTTATGGATGAAAAATTCTCTCACTTTCTTTGTACAGTGGTTTAGTAGAGATCCAAATTCAGGAATAATGATGCAAATATGCAATACATACAATTTACAAAGATGAGATGACAAATTAACAATAATAATATTGAACCCTGTTTCATTTCAATTCCTATATCTATATGCTTGTACTGTATTTCATTGCACAAAGAGGGCCCACTTTTTTTTTGGTTGTTGCAAGACTTTCTTCATTTTTCCTAATTTTTGATTACTTTATTGCTTTAAAAAAAAATGAATAAACCATTTCTCACTTTATTTTTTTCTTTATTGTTATTGTGATTTTCAACGATTTTGACTAGGACAGTGCGTTCTTTGGACCAAATAATTATACTCCATATTAATTATTTTTCTCTAGGAAAAAAATCTCATACTAATAATTTATTTGCAACGATTTAGGGTGGAGCAAATAAGGAAAATGTCAAATTTTTGCAAATATGTAGTAAATTATTATAGAAATTGTATATACTAAATTTATTATATTTTTTGCATGTAATTATGCCTTAGGACATTGCCAAAAAAAATATATGCCTTGGAAAATGGAAATTATGGATCTATACACTTGTTACTTAAGAATTCTTGATTGATTTCTTATCATTGCCTGATGCCTTAATAAATGGATTAAGAGGGGTGCCATAGTGATCCTCTCATAGTCCCATAGTCCTACTTTATTGAGCCTACATTTTGGTTGTTAGATTTGAAATATGTGATAATGTGAATGAGATTTTAATGATTTTATGCCTTATTTTTTTGGACTGGATTGTACAAAATTCAACCAAATTTTAGACTCATCGATCGTCGAGAAATGATATGAATTTTAAGAAATTAAATCCGAAAAAATAAGGTCTCAGTCTTGATTTATTATAACAAACTCCATTTTTTTCACTTATTTTTGTTGATCTTAATTTATCTAAACTTATTAAATTTTTTGTAAAAACAGACAACCTTAATTGTTTATCTGCATTTATTTTTCTTATAAGCTTGAAAATACAAATCAATATGTGTTTTGTGTAGTGAAAAAAAATATGTTGTTGTAATTGGTTGGAGAAGGATAATCAAAGATCATTTGTCTTATGATTGATGTTAATTAATCGTAAAATGTATACTTCCTTTCAAGTGATTTTTTTCCGCAAGATCAATTGTTATATATAGTAGCTAACGATCTCACATTTTCCGACCATATAATCTTCTAAAATTTCAGCTCATTAGAGATCATACGGAGTATAAACTAAACAAAAGACTTGAGCGTAATCACTTCCTAAGTACTAACCTCCTTTGTGTTGATAATGAAAGAGCAATGGCAAAAGAATATACTAAGTATCTAAAATCAAAAATCCTAGTTTGATCATCAAGGGCTCTCTAGTCCCTACCAAGTACCAACCCCATGTTCTCTTATAGGTTATGTTCACATGAACTCTAACAAAAGGTTAACTAACTAAAACCTTAGGCACACTTCTTAGTCTACTTTATGTTCATATATACCTTCTTTTTTGGATAGGAATATAGAATGAATAGATTTGGTGGTTTAAAGGATAAATGTCAGCTAGTGCCTAACAATCTGACATACTTAGATTAACACATTTATACTCGATTTGTTTTTTTAATTTGTATGTTTGAATTTCAGTCGATACCATAAAATAAATAGCGATTATGAGAAAATAATAAATGATGATAAAAAGATGTGCAGTAAAGTAAGAGAACAAGTATAGAATAGGAATTTGTTTTATTAAAATTACTCAAAATTAAAGGAGAAAATTAACCATCCAATCCACCCTTTTCACTCATAGGTGAGAGATGGATAGATTTGGGTGATGACTCTGATGATGAGTTAAACAAGTGGTGTTTATACATGCAGATGCAGCAGATTGAAGCGAGTGATGCCCCACTCCATCTAAATTTGAACCATTTTCATCACTAATATCATGTAGTGGGTCATTGCTTGCGTTGTTTTTTTTTACCATGTTTAATTATGTAATTATCATGTAGTGGGTCAACTTTCTACCCTTGTGTCCAGGCCTCAAGGTTTGATGCTAATCGTTTACTTGAAATTTTTCTTCTTTACCCCCATGATTAAAAATAGATTTTATATTGTGTGAGTTAATAACCCAATACCGGTCAATAAACTAATAACTTTAGAGGGATTAGAGAAGTACTAATAAAAAATATATATAAAGTGGTGTAAAAAGAAATACTTAATATTGAAGAAAGAAGCATCTTGCCTTTTGAATTTTGCCAATGAGTATTATTCCACACTCAAAAGTGGGCACAATATATAGATATTGTTCACATACACCTAAATTTCTAAATATCAATTTTATGATAAACTTCCAAATCTTGATGACCAAAGAGATGATAAAAATAAATAAAAAATCAAGATAAATTTCACTTTTAGGCAAAAGGCTTCTAAATTAAAGTAGATTAGAACTCCATATTTCTGATGAGATTAATAAACCAATCAAGTTTGTCATTAATGGTTTAATTAATTGCCAACTTCACAAACTTGATGAAGTAGTTTACACAAATGTACTTTACTATGTAAGCAATACATATTGATATCAAAGTGTTGAAGACTCTTTGTCGTAGGATTTTTGACACGACATTAACCAAATTAGTAGGAATATAAGTGCATTTTCCAACCATATTTTAAGTTGTTAATTCCAAATCAAGCTATTGACTTTTGGTGTATATATTTGGATTTTATAATAATTTATGTCTATCTCTAGTCGGCAAGTGACATATTCGGTAGGACGGTAGGGATGTGCATAAACGGTTAATCATACTGTTTAAGCTACAAAGTTTGTTAACCGTGATAACTGTTTGTTTTTGAACCATTAAAAAATGTTTAACAGTTTCTTAACGGTTCTATTGCCGTTCAATTGTAAATCTGCTCATTATTAATTTATAAAATAGTTAAAATCATTGAATATATATTATAATACAAGTTTCAAATTTCAACTTCCAATATGCAATAGATTGCAATAAACTATATTATGAACTAAGTTATTACTAAAGTTTAAATATGAATATCAAAATACAAATTATTACGTTGTAGCAAGTTTAAACAAGTAAATTTCAACAAGTTACAACATTAGGCATAAGATATATAACTTGATTTCTGTCAAATCACCATAAAGATTTAGAAAAGTAAGACCTTGGGATTGGCTTACTAGAAGATAAAATTATGCATAAATTTTATTTAAATTGTTGTTTTTAAAAAAAATCAGCAATTAATTGTTGGTTAATGGTTTACAAAAACCGCTAACCACTAAATATTAACGATATTGTAGTGGTTACGGCCTTATGGGGGTTTTCTTTTTTCACACCCCTAATACTCAATAGATAATTTTAATTTGCACACCTTGGGGAAAAAACTTAATCAAACAAGGGGGTAAATATCTCGCGGCTAGTAATAAACAAATACTCCATTCTTTCGTTGCTCAATGTTATTCCCGTATTTTTTTTTTGGGTTTTTAAAATGTTATACGTTCACATATATAATATTTTATTAATTGCATCATTTAATGTTACTATAATATAATTCATCCATTAAGTCTTAAATTATCCAATTTTGATGGTGTTTTCACCTTTACAAAATTAATGCATACATGTACAATATTACTAATGTTGTATTAAGAGAAAATGATAAGACTATACTAGGGAAAATCCATTCAACCCTCTTATATATTTTTTCACCTATTAAATATTAATGCCATTCATATTCTCACTCATCTAATCTATAAGTTTATTAAGAGAGACTGATAAGACTATATTTCGCATAATTATATCTTAATTCCCACAATTTTTATAAATAAAAACAACATTAAAAAACAGAGTTAACAAAATACGAGTGGTTGCTCAATTGGATTATAGGGAACTACTCCCTCCATCCCAAAAACAATTGCTCCACTTTCTTTTTTCATTCCAAATTATTTGTTTCGTTTCTTCTTTTAGTATAATGACCTACATGTAAAAGGACATATATACCCTTATATAACAACAATTATTTACCTACATAACAACAATCCTTTAAAATAACTCCACTACATAGACAAAATAACAACAACAGCTTAAAACCTGCATAAAAATGATCAAGCCATTTTTTGACCGATTTTTCAGGCTTTCTTCGCTTGTTTTCCAAGCCTTTTAGGTTTAAATTTCCAAGTTTTAGAAATTCTCCCATTTAGATACTACTAAGCCTTTTTTCTATTCCCAAGCTAGTTGCATTGCTTGTTTTTTTAGACTCATCCTTTTACTTGCACAATCAAACTTAATTTTGACGGTTACATTTGTTCCTGTTGTGCTTTCACAAGCGTTGTCCACTTGTGTCTTGTGTGGGCTCATGGGGAAGCTGAGTGGGGATCTCGTTGGTTATTTTAAATTTCATATTTTTTTCTTCTAGAAATTACTACTCCCTTTCATTTCATAAAGTTTGTTATTTGTTTTATTTGAGAAGTTTTACTTTGTTATTTACATTTTGAATTTTTCTACTTATTTAAACCATTCTTAGCTTGTTGGATGTTAATGAAATCATTTACTCCATATTATCGTTAGTAGGAAATCATTTTTGTGTTTTAGCCTTCTGTTATTAATTTCTTACAATGTACATTAATATAATGGATTCCAATTCAACAATAAAGATTATTCGGTTTTTTTATTTTTGTTATTTTTTTATTTTTATATAAAAAAAAGATCGTCTTTAACCTTTGGTCCCCAATGGGTCATCTTACTCATCTACCAAATGAAGTGACAAAGCATTCTCAACGGACTAAGGTAGACAGTAGTGTCATTGCTTTTAAATTCTGACTAGTGGTCTAGTGGCTGTGGTGGGCACGGGCAGTGTCGGGACAACCCACGTGCCTCATGTCACAACGTGTCCTGTCTAAAACGGGTCAAGAACAATTCGTGTTGTGTCGTGCCTAAAACGGGCCAAGTTATAAAATACAAGGTCTATGCACAACCTAATTCACATTTTATGTCAGGTCGACTCGTGCTATGTCATCGTGCCTAATACAAATTTTGTGGTAAAGGTATTATGAAATATTAATCAAAATAAGTTTCCCAACTTGCAGGCCGGCTCGTCATTCTCGTGTCAAGTTTTTGCCAAATTTTTAAAATGTTGTCCATGCGTGACCCATGGCCCACCAGCCGTGCATTTGTGCCGTGACGTGTTAATAGCGGGCTCGTGCCGAGCCGGACCCAAATCGTGCCATGCTGAGTTGGCCCTTGTGTCGGCTCAACCAATGCCCATCTCTATCTAGTGGTCTAAACTAACTCTATAAATCATTTTTCTTTTTTGCGTATTTTGTCCCTCGCTATGTCGTATTAAAAATGCTCTGAATGATTCTTTGCTCACTGTTAAGGCAAATGATTTAGGGTTCGAAATGTTAAGGTGGTGGTTGTATGTGTCGATAAGAGCTCTTGGGAGTCATCAACCTGTTATCCCCGGCGTACCTTTGATCCGTTGTTGAAATGGAAAGGTGGTGGTTGTGTCTTGTGTGGGCTCATGGGGAAGCTGAGTGGGAATCTCGTTGGTGGTGTGTGTGGTGTTTGTGTGCAGTTTGTGGTGGTGTGTATGGTTATGGTGGTTTTTTTAATTTATTTTAATTTTTAATTAATTTTTTTAGAATGTATTTTTTGACCTATTATTCAGGTTATATGTAATCTGACTGAATGAAAGTTAGTATGTATACAAGGTTAACTTGGTGGGGGTTAATCGAAAACTTAGACTTATCTTGAAAAAATGGGTCAAAGATTAACTTATTTTATGTGATTTTTCCTTTTTTGTTGGTCAAATATATTGACAATTGTGACTAATCCCTGATGGCCTCGCCCAGTTACTCCACACTTGAGTGAGCAATGAAATTGCCAAGACCAACTTGTTTAAGGCAAGTATGTTTACCCCGTTGAACTTGGTTAAGGGCTTGTTTACTTCAGTTCAGTTAAGTACACTTCAGCTCTATTAAGTTTAGTTCAGCTCAGCTCTATTAACTATTAAGTTCAGTTCAGTTCAGCTTTCAATTTATTTCTCTTATAAAATATTACTTTCAGCTGTATTCAGTTCAGTTCAGTTTAGATACATTCAACTAAAGTAAACGAGCCCTAAAACTTGGCTATGACAAAGTTTATCCCTATTGGTTTATGACTACAAATCTACCATACTTCTTTATCCCTTAAGAATTTCTCCATGCTTGAAACAACACATAAAGCATTCATGATCCAACAATCAACATTCTCATTCTATGATTTCTATCTACCCCACTTTGTTTCACTAACGTCAAATTCAAAAAAACATCATAAGTTACTGTTAAAAAAACTTCAGTTACCGACAGAGCAATCTAGTATCTACTCACATACAAAAAACTTTAATCTATTACATCTGTAACAATCTATTTTCAAACAGTTTACATAAATTTGAGTGCAAAAATGTAAAATTATTACAAATATATTGTTACAACTTACAAAGATACTATAATAAATAATAAATACAACATTACTTAGAATATGAAATTGTGCATCTGTTATTCTCATATGAGCAATTTATCAACCGGACACGTATGGCTTTTTCCGACTACAATTGTATAAAGATCAAAATCTGTCAAAATTCATCACTATCCACATTTCACAATACTAAAATAGATCATATAATTCATGATTTCTAAGAGTTTTTGATTTTTAACTTTTTATTTTTTCTCAAAAAAAAAAAAATCATGAAATTCAAGAAGCATACCCCCTTGGGAGAGGAAATGTCATTCCTCTACGTGTTACCGTCGCCAAAATATCAGCGTCTTCATTCTCCTTAACTTCACATGTATGTTTAAGCACCTCAATTAAGCATTCCATCGCACTCACGCTCGTTTTCCCTTCCAATTTCGACGCTTTTCTAACCCTAATTCCCTCTTTTTTCATCACCTCATTTCCAACTTTCAACCTCGAATTTGCTCCCAAATTTGTGCTCAACTTCAAATCTTTTACCGACAAATTTGTCCTAAATCCCTTATCATTCTTCACTGTTCCGATCTCATTATTGTCATCCTCAAGCTTCAATCTTGAGTTTGCTTCCAATTTCGACGCCTTTGCTGCTAAATTAACCTCGTTTTTTTCACCCTCTTTGATAAATTCTATCCCATGATTTCCATCTTCAACCATCAAACTAGATTTTGTTAGCAATTTCGAAGCTCTTAGCAGAGAATTAGATCTTCTAAGTGCCTTATTTTTCTCACCCTCTTTGACATTTTCGATCTCTTCAACCAAGAAACTTGAATTTGCTGTCAAATTAACTCTGAATTCCTTGTTGTTACCTTCCTCTTTCACATCTTCAACAACATCCTTGCCTGAATCTTCAGTCAATTTCACCAGAAATTCTTTGTCGGAGTTTTGAACATTTCTCTTACTAGAAAACCCTGGATTTGCGGCTTTATCATTTGAGTTTGAGTTTGAGTTTGATTCAGGAGTATAAGGAACAGAGCACATTGTAACTCCGACGTAGGGAATTTTATCGGAGGAAGATAATACCGGCCAAACAAAGTCATCGTCGCAAGCGAAGAAAGGTTCGTCGTCTTCCATCTACGATTTATTTGTGTCGTGGTTTGATAATGTGTTGTAGATGTTGTTAATTTGTTGCTTCTCTACTTTAATTTGTGATTTGTTTAGTTTAAGTTGTTAATGGTCTATCTATAACATATCAGTAAAACATAATATGCTAATCGTGACATCATTTTCTTTCTAATTTGAATTCTATCAAGTTTCAAACTAATTAATAAAGATTTCTTAAACTAATTTAATGAGAATATGACTAAATAAATTGTGCTGTCCCAATAAATAAATAAATATGAAAATGTCATGATTCCCATGCTTGGCTATAATGTTGGGAAAGATGTGCCATTTTGTTTTGCTAAAGCTACTTTTGGGGTGGTGAACCTTTTGAAAATGGAAGATTTAGGGGATAGAAAAAAACTTTTATGGTTTAGGGGTTGGAAGTTTGGAACAAAACATCAAGATTTAGGGATTTTAAGGGTCTGTTTTCTATGGGTGTAATAAAAAATCTTTTATATTGCAAAGTTTATTTTCACAAAGGTTTTCGGTTGTTTGGTTGTATGTAAAATGGTTTTTCAGTTTAAGCTATTTTTATTATTTGGTAGAATTGAAAATCAATTATTTCAATTGTGATAAGAAAATATTTTCTTTCCAATTTGAGGGAAAATATTTTCAATAAGGCGGAAAATGGTTTTCACCCCAAGTTTTACATTTTAATATTTTTCTTCAACCAAACAATGTAAAACGGGAAAACAGTTTTCAGGAAAAACGTTTTACATCCTATCAAACAGACCCTAAATGTAGGCTTTCTTCTTTGAACGATTTTGAACCCATGTGGTTCGAATCTTGATCTGTCGGTGCATCTATTTGTGTTGTTTAATAATGATTCTGCTTTTCTGGCGCCCTTTAAGTGAAATTTCTAAACTGACAAATAGGGGTGTGTTCTAATCCATTCCAATTTAATTAATTCTCATTTCTTCAATCAATTTTAGAAATCTCGTAATTCGTCTCGATTTGTACTATTTGAATATATAATCTTTATATATATATATTTTTGGTTTTTTACCTAACTAGAGAAAATAATATTTAAAGTCATTCAATCTAATCCAATTCAAGTCCTTAAAAGAATTGGGTTGGGTTGAGTTCGTGTCAACTTGTTTATTATAAATGGACTGAATTTCATTGATTCTAACCCAACTTATTTAATAAATAGTTCGTGCTACGTCTACCTATTTATTTAAACATGTCAAGCCCCTCAATCCAAACTTGGTAATGATGGGATGATTTCATGTCGAGTTGACTGTTGACGAGTCATGCATGATTTTGTATATTTAATTGACGACGTAGATGTAATTGTGTCGTGTTCTATCAACCAGTAGACTTAAACTGGTTGAAACCACTCAACCATAACTCGATCTGTTTAATAAATGTATCAAATTGTGTCAACTCATGTACTTAAATAGTTAAATACTTAAATGGGTCAAATTTGTCGACTCAAACCGGTTAATAATGGATTAATTTCGTATCAAATTAGCGGTCCAACTTTTGCTCATATCAATATGTTATGTACGTAAAAAAAATATTTTGAAAACAAAATTACAAAAATGCCTTGATTCAATAATTGTGTATGAATTAAACTGGAAATTCAAGCTTATGCTACACTTCTCCTCCATCCAAGCTTAGGCGAAGTTCTCCATTGAAGCCTTCACGAAGTTCTACATTGAAACAGATTCCGTGCTCTCTCCTTCAATAAAGCAGCTTCTGAGGTATTGTTTTTCTTCATTTTTTAGTCGCAGAATATCAATTTCACGATCTAGGGTACTTATATGTCAGACAATAAGTGTTCTTCTAAGGTGCATTATTGAGCAATAGTTATCATTACTCACACTGTGGAAGATTATAGTCAGAGACTTTGTTGCTAGTTTTTTTTTTTTCTTTTCTTTTTATAATTTTTAAATGTTCTGAAATGATAAGAATTTGTGTGTAATATTTTGGGTCTAATTTGATAATTGAGTCAAATTTGAACATTTGGTTGTTAATTCATTGTAGGCTTTTGTTTAAAGCCTTCAATTTTAGGGTTAATTTATGAAACTGGACTTTTTTTACCCTGGCTCAGATGCTCAGGGTAGCTGCGCCTCCTGGTTTGGCTCAGGGATGGCGGTGATTATGCAGTTACCTTCACAAGATGATATGTCCTGTTTTTATTGATGTGATATATTGTCCTATATGCTACATGTTTAATTTTGGAAATCTATTTTCGAGCATTAATATTGTTGTTGGTATTGTGTTTGGCATGTTTAATATATGAATAGCCAAGAAGATAAAATTGTTAACGAGAATACAAAAAAATTGCAACAACTTTAACAGTTTGAGATTTGGGAAGCCAGGGAAAAATTTTGTGGTCTTATGGAATTTTGGTATATTACAAAGATGAGTCAGGTATTTGAGGTTAGGATTGTTAATATTGTGAAATTTCAGCGAATTTAAGTGGCAATATCAGGAACATCATCAATTCATCACCACCCCAAAATCTATTACCCTTTACCCAAGGAGAGAAATGAGCTAAGGCGTGAACCACTTTATTCCCATCTCTTTTAACAAAAGACCATTCAACATTATCAAAACTAGAGCATAAAAGAAATATATCTTCCAAGATTAAGTTGAAGTCACTGCAACCAATTTCTTTTTTCTTCAGGCCATCAATAAGGGTTTTACAATCACTCTCAACCATAACCTTCTTATAGCCCTTCTACATTGCAACTTCCAACCACCAAAGCACCAGCCTCGCCTCAGCCAGCCTCGCCTCCCACCTAGCTCCCCGCTGCTACACACCGCAAGCTTCCACTCTACTCATATCATCACGCACCACCGACCCCAAGCCCACACCCAGCCCCTCAAACAACCGTGCATTCACGATATGCCATGAGCTGGACAGCTCCACTTCACTTCGTCCAGAACAGCAGCAGCAGCTCCTTGAGCTCGCGTGGCAGCGGTATCCTCCATCTTCCCCAGAGTCTGCGTCATATACCCCACCAGCTTTTCTACATCGCATTCCTCTTGCTCAAAGACCCACATGTTCCTCGCACAGTCACACCCCATACCGCCCAACACGCCGTGGTGATCAACTCCATTTCAGAATTATCTAGCTTATCAAAAGCCTCCTCTCACCAATCTCTGACTGTGTGAAAATTCTGTATGTCTAGACTATCCAGA
This sequence comes from Salicornia ramosissima, assembly GCA_951394345.1. NCBI lineage: Eukaryota > Viridiplantae > Streptophyta > Magnoliopsida > Caryophyllales > Amaranthaceae > Salicornia > Salicornia ramosissima. The sequence continues at coordinate 57,834,303 of OX596236.1, read as the reverse complement.
TTAAGAGCCTGCAAAAGATCATGTGGAATTATGCAATCCTTGAGAGCATGTAGTTCGTGCTCATCCTCTTTCCCACAAAGCATACATGTAGCATCAATTTGAGCCATACGAATACTTAAGCCCTTCCATGTAGGTAAAGCCCCGCAATGCGCCCTCCAAGCAGGGTATAAAAATGCGGCTGAGTCGTATCGATGCGGCCGAGTCAACTCGGGTTTCACTTTTACCGAACCGATATTTAGCGGTATGATGCGGTTTATTTTAATACACCGCATTTTGAACAAATGCGTCCGGTACGGCCGCAACAAACAGTGATTCACACAATTTTTTTCAGAAATGCTATAGCTTTACAGAGAAATGGCTCCCCACTCTATTTTTCAGAAAAAATTGCAGAGATTCTCTCATAACTTTCAATAATGCACTCATTACTTCATTAGTCTACACTCCACTCATTTCACTCATTTGAAAAGATAAAATAAAAGCAGATTCAAGAAGAGGATAAAAGAGCAGATATTCAAGAGGTAAAAAACTAGAAATTCAAAAAGGGAAAAAAAAATATAGAAATTCAAGAACTAAGGAAGACTAACCAGAAATTGAAGAAGGGATACTAACCAAATCTGAAGAGGAACCAAGGAAGAGGAACTCTTGAACTTTCTCGTCATTCTCGAACCCAGGTTAGCAGTTTTGAATTTTTTTGACTCAAGCTTCATTATTTTCCCCCATTATTGCTCTATTTCTTTTCTGAGATATTTGTGGTTGTAGAGACTAGAGAGAGATGGTTGAAGATGAAGAAATGGTATAGACTATAGAGAGAGTGAGAAGATTATTTAATTTTTTTAAGTAGGTAAATTTGTGGTTTTACTCCACTACTCAGAGGAGTCAGAGCATGCGAGGCTGCGAAAGCAGAATTATTTCATTTTTGTTAATAATTTTTTTTTTGACAAGAGCATAATAGCAACTTTGGTTTTGTATTAGTAATGTATATATTAATGTGACCAATTTTTTTTATAGTAGATTATGTATAAGTGCTGTCATCAACTTTTTTTTCTATACCTATTTTTTATAGTAGATTATTTATAAGTGCTGTCATCATATTTATAAGTGTTGTTTCTATACCTATTTTTTTTATAGTAGATTATTTATATATTTAAAAGCTTTGATCCAATAGTCTCATGTTGTTAGTAGAATTAGTTGCAGTAAGTATGATTACTTTGTATTTGCTTGAGTAAAAATTAACACTAATCAAGTATTTAATTACACATTGTTGTTAGATTTACAAATAATCAGGTCTTATACCAACAGTATATAAGGAATTTTTAAAATAAATCAATAAAAATCCTTCAAAATCAAATTACTGCCGCGACGACCGCGACCCGGTCCGTGACAAACGCATCAGTTCCGTTACCGAGACATCGCGACCGTTACCGCGATCGCGACCGAAACCACATTTTCGAACCATGCCTCCAAGCAAACATTTTAATCCTCGGCAAGACATCCAAGCTCCAAAACTTCGACCAGATCTTAGTATTTTGAGGCAGCAGAAGAATTTTCATTTTGATCATACAAGTCACTAAAGATGACCTTATAAGCAGATTTGACCGAGTAGCACCCATTCCTAATTTTTATGTTTTTTCCTTGGAGGTGATTCCTAATTTTTATGTTCTTTCCTTTTAGTTATGGTTAATGAATTTGAATTGGTCTCACAATGGTGATGAACTCAGGATTTTTTTTTATAGTAAATTGAGGTTCTTTAGTTTGAATTAGTGGTATAGAGTATCCATTGTATAAGCTGATGCTTTGAGCTAGTATAATTTTGAATTAATCTTGGTTTAAACCATAATTGGTAATTGGGCTATGACAGGTTTGTGTGCATAAGCTAGATGAGGCAACAGTGCGAATTGCTGGAAAATATTTTGATTCTTAGAGCAATCATTTTCTTGGTTTAAACATATTTCTAGCTGCATCTGGTGTAGTATTTACTATTTATTGGATCAAATATGTTGAATTATATTAAGCACCACACTCCATATTGTTGTCATGTTGTGTTTCTTGGCAACTGTTTTTAATACTGCATTTTTTTTTTTTGCATTAGGATTTTGTTTGGTTTCTTGGTTTGTATATGTGATGCTATTTATCAGGATTATTAGGAATTTATATGCAGTTGTTATCAATTAGTGAATTCTAGATTCTAGGAAGTGGATTCAGGCCATTAGGATTTCTTTCCCCCATTTTTAACTGTGAAGGTACCTTGTTTCTTTCTTATCATGCCTGAATTGACTAATTGCAATCAAATTAGAATGGCAGTACCCTTTGGGAGTGTCTTATAATAATGTTGAATCTTAGATCAACGTTATGTTTGGATTGAAAGATTTGGAGGAAAAGGAAATGACAGGGAGTTGTGTATCATAGTGTGGTAGTTGTTGGCTTTGCGCAGATTGTTAGGAAAGCTGTTTATTTGCTGAGACAAAATTTCAAGCAACTAGCTCATTTGTTCTACTTCCACTTGCAAGGGATTTTCATGTTGTTGATTGAGAAAAGTTCTATATATGTGATCTTCTATTGGGATCTAATCATTGATGCATGCACCCAATTGGGAACCTCCCAGTTTGTGTGATGGTGTGGGAACTTTAACAGAAAAAATTGCTTGAAAAGAATAGGCTATAAAGTGAAAAATGAGTTACACTATATTTGATGATTTCAGCAGTATATAGAATCTTCACGTATGAAGATGATAGGAGGCCCAATGTCTTAGGTGTTTCCTTTTTTTAGGAGTAATTTCTCAGCAAATGCGGGGAACATGATACCCTATGTACCATATGATAGTTGAATTGATTTAAAGTTTCTATTTATTGACCATAATTGGAGCTTCTGAACCTGAAATCATTGGTATAAAAAGGATGAAGATCATACTTGTGCACTTCTGCAGCTTACCTTAACTGCTTCGCATCATTATTCTTTGCACCTGTTTGGTTTGTGGGAATGCGAAAAGGGAAGGGCAATGAGAAAAGAGAAGGGAATTTGTGCCCGTGAATCCCTTAGTGGCAGCATATTTTGTAATCTTTCTCTTTCCATTTCAGCAATTTAAGTTCTGAAATTCTCCATGTTTTATATTTACCCATTCTCACCGTGGGATATGAATTCCCCATTCTCCATCTTCCACTCTCTATATTAGATTTTTTTAGGCTTAGTTGTTATAATGTTGACAAATTGAGAAGTTATGAGTTTAGACACTAAAGAATCATTTTAAGCTTTATTCTCTTAACATATAACATTAAAATACTAATAAGTACATAATAGTATTTCCAAGTGGGGAAACATCTCTCCCCTTTTGTTATATAATAGAGATGAACCAAAGAATACAAACAAAAAAAATGTATCCAATTGCTACTTGTGATTTTGTGATTCAAATATTCTATCACAAGGAAAATAATAAAAACTAGATTTTGGTTGGTGCGTGAAGAACCAACAACAACAAATGATTATAGTCGCTGATTTTTTTTGGTCCCCCACAGTGCGCTCATTTTTTATTAGTTACGTTTGGAATCTTTTTGTGAGAGGAAAAAAGTCAAAGCGTAACTAAGAAAAAGGAATGGAGGAAGTACATTTAATTCCCTACATAGGTGCATATATGATCTATCTAAAATACAAGAGGTCGGGACTTTCTAATGGAAAACAGGAAAAGGTTGCAGCTTTAAAATATTGTAGTATAAAAATCTAATGTGTCAATTAAAGCTAAAAAGATTATAGCCTGTTCTATTGATTAGACTCATGTTCTAACAAAATAATTAAAATTCTTGACATTGTGGAATTCAGTTTTGGAGTATTTTTTTGGGTTTTTCCGTCCTTTCAATTTTTTTTGTTAGGTTCTTTAGTTAAGAACATTTTGAAGTTTTTTTTTTTGAATGAGAGAAACATTCAAGAATTTAGTGTATCCTAAATTAAGAAAATTTCTCTCGTATGTTACTTTATTTCTCAAATCAATCTAGCAAGCTTGAAAACTTGTGCGTGTACAGGAAGATCCCCCACCAGTCCTGAACATATGTACAGAAAATGGGGTCCATGCCCGCCCCGCGCAGGATCAGGTTTATTAAATTGATTTTTAGATTCATAAAACTTAATATTTCCATTCTTTATTGATTGTAATATTTTGAGTTTTTGTATCATTCACAAATTACACTTTGATTTTTTTTTTGTATACTAAAATAAAACCCAAAGACACGTGTCAACTCCTTATTGAATTTTGAAGTTTGAAAGTTTTGTTTAATCTCCCAGGTTCAGGATTGGAGTTACAGAAATTCTGTGTGATTTAGCTCTGTAGATTGAAATTTGTTGTTTCCTGCATTGATAGTTTGATACTACATTTTATATAATTGAGTTGAGTTCAGACTATTTCTTCAAGCTTATTTAACTATATCATCTTAAAAATTAATGTTACCAGCTTTTTTCGCCAATTTTTGTACGCTCACTTGATTTTATTTGATGGGCTTTCAGCAGGGTGATTTTTGTGTTTGTGTGGAGAGCTGGCTTGATTCTGTTTTTAGGTTAACATGCATAATCTCCGCCGAACACTCTTCTCATTACAGAGAAGCAAATGTTTGCATACAGCATCCCATGAAACAGCAAGTGAAAGCTTAAAGAGGAAGGTTGCTAATTTTGAGAAAAAGAGGAAGACAAGAAATCCAAAGAAAACCGAGCTTTTTGTAGAAGTTCCTGAGTCACGATCGTTTCTCGACACAGCTACTATGCCAATGATGGTAACAGCTGTTGGAGTTGCACTTTTTGCAAAACTTTTGATGATGGTAGTTTCTTCTTTCCCCCCCCCCCCCTCTTTTTTTGGCAAGCATTGTGATTTTCCTATTTATTATTGCAATGCATCACCAGGCTTTGTTTAAAGCACAATATAATATGGAACCAACAAACTATTACCCTAGGTTTGAGCCTAGGCTGTAAAAAGAAATATATACACTCTACAAAAACCAAGAAAGCAATTTAGAAAAGGGGGCAATTAACGGCATATACGCAAGGCCATATTAGGGTTTTTTTTTTTTTTTAATACTTGCGTTTTCTAATTATTATCATCCTGACAGACATTATGGAACTGCTGCAGGAATGATAGACAGGCAAACAGCCACCCAGTAGCTTTTTTGTGCCCTTAGTGAAGAATTTTAGTATTTTTTGTGACTGGTAATTGTTTGAATGTATAGAGTAGCTGCCAATAAGATGCTAGAGCCTAGAGCTGCTCTGCATAGCTGCATTCAAGAAGTAGGCGACTTCTCACCTACTGAGGTTCAATGTTGCTACTTGCTAAAATGCTTGGTCTGAACCTTTACAATGTATCCATGCCTAAGCATTACACAGATTGAACTTATCTTTTTCCAGATGAGATATACATTCTGCTGTGCCTTTTGAATTGCTTATTATGCTCAAACTGCAATGTTTTGGACAATCACTCCAAAGCATGAACTTTTAAAGTTCATCTTCCATTGTAATTACCTAAAATCTGAATTATATGAATTACTTAGGGATGGCAGGTTTTTCATAGGTCTTCAGCTTTTAACATGTCTTGGTCAGTAGTTAGTCTTTGGTAACAATGTCTTGTTCTCTATCTTGTATGTGCTCTGTTGATTTTTTATGTTCAAACGGATTATTTTCATTTTAAGTTGAATACGTTGGTGTTGTAATATCACATTTGGATGAGCTGGAATTTGCGCTTTTATAGACTTTTGCTGAACTACCAAATTGATTTCCCCTTAATCCTGTGCCTTAACTGATGATCTTTACAACTTTTAAGATAGTTCTTTAGCATATCGTGTGCCAACATGGGTGCCAAAATTTGTTACTATTCTACTAATGCTTCTTTTCTTTTTTGTTGGCTGGCAGTATGATGAGTCGAGGTCGCAAGAATTGATTGAGCGTAAGGTAAATAATGCTCCTCCCGGGCAAGGAACTGTTAAGATGCTCACACGTGAAGAATGGGAGGAAATTCGAGAAGTGAGGCCTAGGACACCTTTTGAGTCCAAGCTGGCTCGGCCTAATGCACGAATAAGGACAGGAGGTGTGGTGAAAAAGGTAAACCCATACTATGCTTTACTGCTTGCTCCTTTTCTTGTTTCACACTCTTTGGCTGTGAGTCTTTTTGAGAGGCTACAGTTTTGTTGTGGCAGAAGGGATAAATGAATTTGATCTTAATTGATTAGAGCTAGGGAGATTTTAGGATGTAAAAAGCTTCATTATTATTGCACTCATACACATGTACGAACACATATACAGAGAGAGAATGAGAGATCACATCAATGTTGGGAAGGGTATTTTTATTGTTCAGTTTTTTTCTTGCCCTTGAGCAGTTATTGTTAACATGTAGTAGGGATGATGTGATTTGCCTAAGTTGAATGAGTCAAGCTTAGTTAACGGAACTTAAGGAAAAGTCTAGCCTTCTCTGTGTTTCTCTCCCTCTGAATTCGGTGGGAACCATTTGATTCATGAAGAAAAGGAAAGGAATGATGAAAGTGAAATTGAAATTGAAAGAATAATGTTTGGTTCATGTGAGGAAAAGAAGTTATTCCTGTATTGTTTTTTGGTTCAACAACAACAACAAAGTGTTAGTCCCAAAAAATTTGAGTTCAGCTAAACATGAATCAATATCTGGAATCACAGGAGGCATTAACCCATATTTTCACCCTTTATGCTTCCTTATCTAACACCAACTTGTCATCAAGCCCTAGTTGCCTTCATATAGTCATATCACCAACAATCACTATGATCCAAGCTTGCTTTGGTCTTCCTTTACCTCTCACCTTTCCATCCGTTGTCAATACTCAAGCCTCCGATGCATTATGCCATGATCCAATCTTCGTCTCACGTGAACAAACCATCTCAGATGATTCTCCCTCATCTTAATCTCAATACTTCAAAAGTTGTCATCTCTATCTTTTTCCAAATAACACAATTTCTTATTTTATCCTTTCTGTATGCATGCACATCCAATGTAACATAGACAACTCTAAACACTTTGTGCCATATAGTATTGTTGGCCTTATAGCTGTACGATAGAATATTCACTTAGGCTTACGACTTACCCTAACTAGTCATTCTATCCAAATTAATCGAGCTTATCTTCCTACTTCTTGTCCTGTTAAATTTGCACTCCAAATATTTTGTAATATTTTTAAACCCACGAGATTCCAAAGTGTGTGTGCCTCCACAATTCCAACTTACTTTCCACACCTTATTTACTCTCATCAACCAACACCCTCATCATGGCATGCCATTTTGAATTGAACTTGTCAATTTGTCCATAATTATGGCAAAAAGGAAAGGACTAATGCGTTGTTTGGATAGTAGGAAAGGAAGGGAAAATTAAGGTTGGAGAACAAATCTCCTTATTTGGGAAATAGGTTGGGGGAAGAAGGGGAAGGAGAGGGAGGGATCCATTTTCTCTCATCCTTTAATAACCATTATCCTCCAAATTGGAGAGATTTGGAGGGAAAATAGAGCTCCAACCTCCACTTCCTTTTCTTTCCCCTTCCATTCCTTTTTCTCTCCCCTTAATTTCATCTTCATATTGCTATCCAAACATAGTGTAAGCGTAGAACTTTGTTTTACTCTAATTGTGATAGGGAACACTAACATTTTCTTGTCACAGTCACACTCATGCTATCATCTGCATACCTATTTCTAATAATGTCAATACATTTCTTTGAGATGCCTTTCTTTGTTTTCACACTTATGTTTTCTTCCCTCTATTTTATATAAGTATTCCCACCAAGTACTTCCTTTGGTGCCCTATCATACGTTTTCTCAAATCATCTTTGTACCCCTATAGTTCTCCGTGAGTTGTCTCATAAGATGAATTGCATCCATCGTCGACTCCCATGTTATATGGCTTAATGACAAGACTAATGTAGACCTATAAAAAATAACCCAACAACACTAACTAGTGTAGATAGGGAAGTAGGGGGTTGTATCCACAGAGAGCCACAACAATTTCTACTAGTATAAAAAACTCTAATCTGTGTAAAGAGCTTTTGATTAACAAAAGTCAAGAAATTAAAGAATTAAACTAAACTAAACAAGAATTAAAGAACTTAAGAATTAAACAACTAAAGACTTGGATTGGAAACTATATTACTCAAATTTCAGGGTCGGGGTTCACTGTGATCAATTATAGAATTAAACAAGACAATCATCAACATTCAATATTCAGATTAAACTAGGGCACACTAGTTTTCTCGAGTTGTAGACTCCCTCATGAGTAAGGTTCTATATACTCTAGTTGGCGTTCACATTTACCGGATCCGTACTGGTGTAATACCTTAAGGCTAATGTAGAGTTTTTACCTTTCGGTGCACAAGGCACAACTCGACATTATAGCATTACTCAAACTATACAATCAAATTTGGCTACAATTCAATTGCTAGTAATATGAAACAGGTAATAGAAATTTAATCTAATCCAAGAACAATTAAACAAGCAATCTAATTAATCCATAGATTAGACACAACCACAGATCCCTAAACCCTAGAAGGGGAAACTACTCACTAATAATTGAATGAAACAAAATGAAATAGTTAAATAACATTGTAAGCAATAAAGAAAGAGAAAGAATTAAACTACCAATTACAAGAACTTTATTGAATGACATTGAATTGAATTAATGTAAGTGTTTGACAATAAATAAACTCTAGAAAAATTCTGTGTAATCTAGGGAAAAAGACTATATAAAAACTTAGATACATTGGGATCCTTTTGTTTACAAATAAAAAAACACGATTTTGGGCCTCAAAGGACTCGCTAGGGTTAAGACTAATTGAATTTCCAGTGCTGGCATATAATTCTGGGCTATTAGACCTGCTCCACCCCGATACTGGGGTGAGTTTTGTCTTCTACAAGTAGTAACAGAACCATTCCACAGTCTAGACCCTGATATTCGGGTGAGGTTTTCTCCTTCCCCCGCCTTTGAAATTTTAGCAGTAGCAAAATAATAACTCTCAGACTCTACCCCAGAGAACAGAGTGAGGGTTGTTATTAACTTCTTGCCATTTTTCCTCGCCTCAATCATCCACAAGTACTCAATCCCTCGGCTTAGTATCCCTTGGCCTATGTCGATCTTTATCCCATTTAATATGCTTTCTTGCTGAATTCCTGACAAAATAAAGAGACAAAAACACATTGCAAATTAACTTATTAATAGCAAATGACTTTGGAGAGCTCGGTTAACACGTAAAAATACCAAAAAATGAGGGGAATATATAAAATCACATTTATCTAATTTCCCCAAGCTAGCTATTTGTTTGTCTCAAAGCAAATCAAAGTGCATAAATAATCAACAACAGTGCCTCATTTTTTCACAAATAAGACTCAATGACTCAATAGTATCCATGCAAGCATACTTCAAACCTAACTAATCATATCCACAAGATCATTCATTGGCTTATATATTCAATCAAAGGTAAACATGCATGTATCAAGGATCAAAGAGTAGCTATACTCACAAGGTTAGTCCTCTATTGTGTGGTGAGTAAAATATGTACTTAATCCTTCTCCGCCCAACCAGAAGTGCCAGTAATGTGGCACAACTCTCTCAAACTAATGCCTTTATTCTTGACAAGTGATTCAATCCATCTAATCTAAAGCACTAATGCGATTTCAAGGCCTTATTAAGCTTGTAACTTGGCTAAGGAATTTGATAGGACAAACAATTTGGCTATGTGGTTGTAGAAGTCCAAAAAAGGCGCAAAAACTAAGTGAACCAAAGAGGAGTAACTGATGTGCTTATCCATCCCTCCAACTCCACTAAAACAAACTATTCACCATTTACCAAACAATTTATATTCTCCATTTTTGTAAATCTAAACCATATAAAATTAAATTATTGGTTAATCCATGGATGCCTCATCTTCCGAGCTCTTCCCCCTCAAAAGAATCATTCTTCATCTACCATATCTACTGTCAACCATTGTCCATCACACCTAACAAAACATTCATCTTTTTTCAGCCAGTAAACAAGTTTGTTGAGCCAACCATCTCTGCTGGTAATGGTTGCTTGAAAGTGTAGTAAGCCTTTTCAACAACATATATCTCAGCTATCTCTATTGTTCAAAATTGTTTCTTTGCTATTGTTTGTCCAATTTGCCCCATTAAGATACTAGATTTGGAATCTTCAAAGTCAAATTCGATCTCCCAGTGGCAAATACTCTTGGGGTATTCAACCTTTAGTAGGCTAAAGCTCTCTCTCTCTCTCTGTGTGTGTGTGTGTGTGTGTGTCTCATTTAGTTCATTAGTTGGGCTCTGGTGATGGCCGTGAATTTGACTTCCATCATTGTAGTTTTGATGGAGGAGGTGAGGTGGCTGTGTTCTGAACTATATGTTTGTATTTGATAGTGCAAAGCTTGGGAGAGAAATAGATATGGTGGCCGATTTAGGGTTTGTTAGCTATTTAGATTCTAGGTTTTTGTAGGAACTGTTTGTGTAGGTGGCGGTAATGAGCGAGTGGTTTTAGATTTGGAGTTGGCTGTTTTATTGGTAACTGAAAACTAAGCTTCTATGAAAAATTTGTTCCTACTTAAGCATCCCTTTTATCAAGCAGCAATTAGTCTTGCATCCAACCCATAATGGAGTTCCGGTCACCAGCAGTCCTGTCGAACCTCATATGTCGAATTCATGGGGGGTACAAGTAAAACTTTTGGGAAGACATCAGAGAGTCAGTGCCAGAGTGAAATACATTATGCCTCTAAATGTTGTCCATTGTAAATGATTTGGTATCTATGCGGGAAAGGACCAATTTTTTTATTTTGTTTGTTTGATATTCATGGTGGCACGCCGACAGTTCTCATCTTTTGCTTTTTTGCTTGTGCAGGAAGATGTGAAGGACTGGGGAATTGATGTGCTCATGGATGCGGTTACGAGGGTGGAAGAAAGTGTTAGACATAATTCTAGGTGACCTTCAACTATTCCAATTCTATGATTCTCAGATAGTGAGCAGAACAGAACTGGAACAGTTTTCTTGAAGTCCTGTAGCCCATACATTGGGAGTTTCTTCTCATGCACTGTGCTATATTTTTAAACAGAGCACAAATGGTGCACTTGTAAATATTACAAAGGGAGTGTACTTAAATCATGAATGACTGTGTGACATGTATGTAGCAACTTTCAATATATTTATGATTATACCATTGAGCTTTGTTTAAATACACAACACCGTGCAAAACTGGGAATTAGCCCTTTGGCTTGTGAGATTTTATTATTCTCTTTGTTTGTTTATATAGTAGCAAAAATATAGCAAAGTGTCAGCCAACAATTTATATACTGTATTAGTTAGGAAATACAGGTATTACAGTTTGCAGCACTAATTTGGCATACTTTTAAACAGAATAGCAGTGAGCCACTAATTAGAATCAAGGTTTGTCTGCATATGTTTAGCATGAGATTTGTAACTATGGCGAAACTGACCTAACTCAAATTGACCAGTTTGAGGTTAGAGTTAAATCTGAAAATAGCAACATTAAGAGGGTGTTTGGTATGATAAGAATAATTGTTTGTTTGTTTTCGGCCTATATAACAAAGCTTTTTGTCCTTTCGAGTTATTTTTCAATTGTCCTTTCGAGTAATTTTTCAATGTTCATGTCATTTTTCAAGATACTAGTCATGTTTTTGGGCCTGGAGAACCCCAAAGTGTGGATTACATCTTCGATTTCGTGTCTTCAAAGGTTCACTCCAGTGCTAGTTCCATATTGCGTTATTTTTTGAGTCCTAATACTAGGGTATAACTTAGAGGATCCTTGTCTGTTTTCACCCTCTATAACGAAATATATTACCCTTCATTTACATTGTTTGGGTTGTACGGTGTTTTCGGCCTTCGATCCGCCTCTATCATTATCAACAACTCATTTGATTGTCGGTCACAAATATTGCGAGTTTTTATATGGCTAGATCTAAATTCACAACATTGTCGTGATTAGCTTGCTTTTCTTAAGCCATTAGCATCAATATATTAGTTTCAATAAATTTGCGATTGTAATGATACTCCATCCATCTCTTAAAAATTAATAACATATACATTGATATATATGTCCTTGAAATATTGATCTATCTATTTGGTTGACATACTCCCTACAATTATAAAAAAAGTATACTTCTTAATTTGAGTATGATTACTATACAACCAACCCTACAATTTACTAATTGATCAACTTTGTACATTAATTTAGAAATAACATTATTAGACAATCGAAAACAAATTGTTCGCGATTACACTTGTCATTTGCAGCCGTTTTAAAACAATATATACAACTTTTTTTAGTATAAGAAAATCCGCTCTTTGAACCTATATATAGGAGATCAAGGAAAATACAAGTAACGTATCCCAAAGATATAAGGTAAGAGTGGGCACCACAAAGCCACCCCTCTTCAGCTCGATCGAACAATGTATGTATACAACTAAAATTGAGTAAAACCCATGATTAATTGTTCTAGACTAGTAGAAGCTCAATGATATATATTATTATTGGGTTGCATCAGAGACTTGATAAGTTGTAGTAACATCATTAGCTACAATGTCCTCATCTGGGCCATCAATGGAAGGTTTAATAACTGTTATGAAAAGTATGTTGTAAAATATTGAGAATAAAAAAAGTACAAATGCTGTATATCCTAAGAATGTTCCTGTTATTTCTGGTGGCTCATTTCTCACCTCCTTCATGCTCCCCATACTCGACCCTGCAATTTCATTCCAACCATACTAATCTTGTTAGTCTATATCATTTTGCATTTTTATAGATACATATTTAAATTACTAAAATCTATCAATTGGTGAGGGTTAGTAACTCAGTACCAATCAGTGAGCTGGTAGATTCCAGATTCCTTACCATATCAAAAAAATAATAATAAATTACCGGACTCTTTATTAACCGACTACTTCCGTTTTCAAAATTGTACGTTTTCAAAATTGTGTACATTTGTGTTTTTTTTTTTTTCCGCTATTCAAGCTCTAAACAATCAGTGAGCTGGTGAATTCCTTACTGAAATCTATCAGTAGTGTTTATCCTTAAAAACCTAAATTTCCATGAATATAATTATTATTTTAAACAAAAGCAAAAATAAAAACCTACATACTCTTAAATAAATAGCACAAAAATCATATCATATCATACTTATAGTAATGAAAACAGAAAAGAAGACCTTTGATTTTGGAAGAAGTGAGTTGTTTGGCAGAGAGAGACTCAAATTGCCTGTCTAGTTCACTAAGAGCTTGTTTAGCCTTATCTGAGTCTACCTCATAACTTGATTCTCTTTCCATGGATGAAATCCTCCATTGATAAACTTCATTATTATTGCTTCTTCTTGGTAGTAGTGTTGATGTCCTAATAATTAAACCATATGTTATTAGATTATTATTAGTTGATAATGGAGCTGTAGGAGAAACAGAGCAAAGATGCTGCATTATTATTATACCAAGTACAAGTATCTTATTTGAGTGGGATAAGCTAGTTGTTTTGGATTTCACCAGCCACTCAATCTTTATTATTTCACTTGGTTGAGTATAGCCCATCCCTATATCTATTGTCATTCCAATTAGAGGTCCACATGAGTCGGGCTGGCAAGAGGGCCAGATGGGTACAAAATACACGAGTTGGGTTGTCTAGTCTAGCATCAGCACGTTCATGGGCCGCCATGGGTTGTGCATAGACAATATTTTTATTGGCCAAGCCCAACACAAATATGATGTTCTCGCTAGCTAGGAGACAAGCTCGTTATGAGCAAAAATTTACAAAATATATGTCGCAAGGCATGACACAAACCATGGGATAAATTGAGCATGAACTCTCTTTTTTGAAACTTGGAACGAGTCCAACATGACATGACTTTGTCTTGACCCATTCTAAGCATGACCCATCGGGGAGCGATGCACACATGCCTGGGACGTGGGTCGTCTCGACACGATACTTGCCCACCTTTAAGTCCATGTTTTTCCTTCTTCGTTTTATGATCCATAATGGATGACATGTTTTATGCACTACACTCTTAGTTAAATATTTTTTTTAAAAATTTACTAGTTGCATTGCACACGATGCCCCAATTTGGTCGTAATTTGCTAGATTGAGCTGAAAATAATAATGATTCTTATACTTAAAGGTTAACTATCTTAATCTAATACAATACAATTACGGTTTGTACTTATATTTATACATACTAAAATTTTCATGTGTTAATGGGAATTTTCATGCCAATATTTGCAATTTAATTAGAGATTTCTCTTTGTTTTTGCTTGACTTTATGTTTGTTGTTGTTATTGTTGTTGATATGAATGTTGATGTTGGGTTGAATGAATGTTGATGTTGGTTGTTTGGTGTATATGTAATGTTGTGTATTAATACATGTGTTGGATTAGATGGATGCATTTGAAGGAGTAACCCTAAAAATTCATCATGGTGGGAATTTTAAGCAACTGGGTGATATGCTTGTATACATGGGGATGCAGTGTAAAACTAAGAGGATTGACCCTGATGAATTGTGCTGGGGGGATTTGGTTGATATGGCTAGAAAATGCGGTGATTATAAACATATAAAGAGCATTCATTACTTAATTCCAGGCATGGAGTTTTCTAATGGGGGTTTAAGGAAGGTTTACAATGATGATGAGGGTTTAAGGGAGATGGGGGCAGTATTGTTGAAGTCCAGGTGTTTGGATATTTATGTTGAGCATGATGACAAAGAAGAAACTGCTTCTAATTTAAATGATGATGATGGACCAAAAAGGCCCCCCAAACTAACCCCAAAAAGGGCCCAAAAGCACATATCCACTTCAAAAGCTAAAGAGGGCCCAAAGCTTGTGAATCCAGACTTATACACATGGGCTGCTGATGGGATTTATATACTAGGCACAGAGGTGTCCACAAATGAAGAAGCACAGTCCCAAACCTCAGGGAAAAACCCCCACCAAAGAAACCTTACAAGCACACTCACAAGAAAATCCCTCAACCATCCAGACCCGCACACAAGAAAAAGTAACCAAAAAAACTCTAAAATCACCATCACACCATAAAAACCAGACCTGCACAGAAGCTAATAATCAAAATGAAGACATCATCATCACAGAAGTTCCAAGTGGATATGAATGGGAGGATGTCAGACCAGATAGCCCATTGAAATGGGATGCCCTGTTGAATAACTCTGATGATGAAGAAGGAAGTACAGACTCAGAGTATGAACCATTCAGTGAGCAATCTTCACAAGAAGAAGAAGAAGAACATGTAATAACTGGTGTAACAGGTGAGGGTGAAGGTGATCAAAAGGATGAAGAGTTTGATGCTGCATATGAGCTAAATTGGGAAGTTCAACTTGGACTGTACCAAGATGAGCTTGGTGGTTACAGTGATATTGAAACCAGTGATGAAGAGTTTATTGAAGCCAAGAAAAGAGTGAAGGGATTTTATGAGAAGTTGATTAAGATAGCAAGTGAATTTCAAGCAGCTGCACATGAAGGGAGAGTGGGTTCACTACATGTAGGAGCTGAGCAAGGGGGTCTGATAAACCAAAGACAACAACAGGGGAGAATGATGGAGGCTATGTGAGTGAGTATGAGGGTTCTGCTGAAGAAGAGGCACACCCCCACACACTGATGAAGATGAGCAAACACTAGATGCAAGAAGATCTAAGAGGAGTTTAGTGGTGAGATTAGATACTGACTTCACAAACTTCAAGTGGAGGCTGGGTCAAAGATTTTCCACAAGGGAAGAGTTTAAACAAGCAGTGGCAAAATATGCTATATTTCAAGGAAGAAATGTTAGTATTCAAATTAGTAACAAAAAGAGGGGTCAAAGGGTTGGGGTTAGGTGCTTAAAAGGCTGTCCATTTGCTCTTTATGCTTCTTGGGACTCAAGGAGGGTAACTTTTGTTGTGAAAACTATCAAAGAAGAACATAATTGTGTTAGAGACATGATGAAGAACAAACAATTGAAATGCAAATGGTTGGCAAAGGAGTTGTTAGATGTATTCAAGGCAAGGCCTCATTGGCTAGGGAAAGAGATTCAAGAAACAGTTCAGAGGGGATATAAGGTGAACATAAGCATTGAATTTGCTTACAAAGTGAAGCAATTTGCTCACAGGATGTTACATGGGTCCATGAAAGACCACTACAGCAAGGTGGGTAATTATGTTCAAGCCCTTTATAAAGCTAGTCCTATTTCACATCTTCAACTTGTAACCACAATGAACAATGAAAGCCCTCCTCACATTTTTCAGAGATTATTTATTGCTTTTGAGGGTTTGATCAAAGGATGGAAGGAAGGATGTAGGAACATAATATGTGTGGATGCATGTTTTCTTAAAACATTTCTTGGAGGCCAATTGTTGTCTGCAGTTGGTAGAGATGGCAATGATGAAATGTATCCCATTGACTGGGCTGTTGTAGAAGGAGAGATTAACCAATCATGGGAATGGTTTTTCCTTTAGTTACAGAAGTGCTTGGGACTTGGTGATGGTCTTGGTCTGGTGCTTGTTTCAGATGAACACTTGGTAAGACTATTGCTCTTTTTTTTGCTATTCTTATGGTTTAGTTTCTGCCCATATTGATATGAAACTGACCCTAGAATGTCATATTCACACTTGTGCTAGGTAATATTGAATGGTGCATCTACTGTGTTTCCAAAAGCTGAACATAGACATTGTGCTAGGCATGTCTATGCTAATTGGCAGAAGAAGTACAGAGATGATGAACTGAAAGATGCATTTTGGGCTGCTGTAAAAGCTTACAATGACCCTGATTACAAAGAAGCATTTCAAGAGCTTGCAAAAGTAAACCAAGCTGGTGCTGAAGCTTTCAAGGGTTATAAGCCCGAGGTATTTTGTAGATCTTTCATGAAGACTGAAGTAAACGCTGATGTTGTGACCAATAATATGGCAGAAACATTCAATGCCTACATCATAAATGTAAGAACAAAACATCTAATCTACATGTTAGAGGAGATGAGGGCTGCTTTGATGAAAAGACTAGTTTGTAACGACCCGACTTTTTGGACATGTCGATTGACGAAGGGAAATCGACAAACGGATCATTACTTAAACAATTAAACTATAAATGAAATTAATAGTTCAAAACTAAACATCTTTTATTAAATAAATAAACTAAAACTCCAAAGGTCTACATAGGTCGAACTTAAATTACATGAGTTAAATAAAGTCCATCCCAACAGGCTGGGATAATCTAAATTGCATAGAAATCTTATTAAATAACTTAAGAAAACAAAGGCTAAACTACAGGTATCTGATGCACAAAGCCCAACCCAGCGGAAGCCCGATTTAAGCAGCTGCATCGTCACCTGAAACTGAGGGGGGGTCCACCGTCAGTGGCGAGTAACTAGGCTGTCCCGTTTAAGTAAGGGACCGCTAAACACGTAATAGCATAGGATAACACACGAAAATACAAGTAGACAAATAACATTTCATACATAAGTACATACGGGGTACGTATACAAATACGTACAAAAATACGTATAAGAATACGTATACAATACGTATAATAATACCTGCAAAATACGGTTAGAAATACATACGCAATACGTATATAAGTACGTATACAATACAAGTATACATACGAAATACATTGATACATGCATACATTCCAGAGTTATACATATACAGACATACACAGCGGAAGACTTATACCAATCATAATACATTACGTCTAATACTGAACTTATACTATATTCGATCTTATACCTTAATTATCTTAATTCCATAATCATATCATGTCGTTCATCTTAACTTAATAATCATATCATATTATTCATCTTAACTTTATAATCATATCATATCTTATCATCTTTATCTTTTAACGGACCGGTCACTATAACTCGTTGTGGATCCCGTGTGCACCACAACTTTCCTAAAACATGCCGGGGTGAACTCGTGTATTCAACCCGTAGTGGATCCCGTGTGCACCACTAAGCCTAAGCTATGGCCATAACCCCTAAACAGCAGCTCATGTACTACTACTTAGACGACTACATATTCTAGAACCAAGAACTGCGCGGGGGAACTCGTGTGTTCGTCCCATGGAGCAGTGGCATCGACTTAACCCAATCCGACGACTCGTGTATCATCGAACGGGCGTCCTTATCTTATCTTATATTTCATATCTTAAATCTTATCTTATAACTTCTTGAATCGGGAAATACTAGGTGGCCGTAATCGGAGATGAAATGTTCGAAATCCCAGGAAAGAGAGGTGCGGCACGTATATTGGCCACCTTAAATACCAAGTCTTTCCTAGCCAGAGATCGAAACAATTCAAATTCCTTTTACTCTGTTTCCTTTCTTACCCTTTTTAATATCTTATTACATCTTATTATAACTTGTCCCTACTAATTCCTTAATAATAATAATAATAATAATAATAATAATAATAATAATAATAATATTAGTAATAATAATAGTAATAATACCTATCCCTTCATATTACAACTTATTCCTGATAAATCCTTTAATTCCTTTTATTATAATAATTCCTAAAGTTACCTTCTAATATTATTATAGGTCAAAAATTAACTAAAGTTTGATCTATAATAAATTAAGCCATTCGACATTTTTGTAAAATAACAATAATTAAACTAACTTCATTAAACAATCATATAAAAATTACTTAAAACATGATAAAAATCCTACCTTCCATATTTTAATTCACTCGAAAATTCCAGGTCAACAATACCGAAAATTAACATAATTAATTAAATACAATTATCAACGGTTAGCAATTACACTTAATAATATTAATTAAAGATCATACTTCAAACATTAAAATTATCAAGATTAGATTCAAGAATTCAATGATAACATGTTTTAATAATTTAATCACACTATTTTACACAGTCTGATTTTAAAGAATTAAATTGGGAACGTCCATTTAAAGATCTCTAATAAACTGGAAATTTTTATGGGAGTTAAACATGAGTTCAAGATTTAACGTGCATAAATTTCGTCCAAAAATAACGTTGTTTACTATTTTTAAGTGATTTTATAACTAACAAATCAGATTAGTCTGAAATCAGTTTCATATTTTTCTGCCATAGCAAAAGAACTTTAAAAATTACGAAAATTTAACACAAGATGTCAAACATTATTACGGACTTCCACCTAAAATTTCGTAGCCATCCGAATTGATTAAGTTCCTTAAATAATTCGTAAACCAAATCTGGACAGTTTTACCGGTTTGAAAGATTAAATTGTTTCAAGCAAGAGAAGGACGAATTTCGCCATGAAATAAATCTTGATTAAAGATCAAACAGTAAAGAAGCTCCTAAAATCATTCCAAGACACTAATTCCTAACAATTTTCATGTTTTAATCCTAATTAACTATGTGATTAACTTGTACCGAAATTAAACGAAATAGCATAGTTACCTCTAATCGCTAAAAATTCCAAGGCAAATCACTACTTTGGTGACTTGAAATGCACGGCCCTTTTGGAGGAAAGAAAAGAGAAAGTTTTCCTTTTTTTTTTCTTTTAGGGTTTATGAGCTTTTGCAAAATAGGAAAATAGTATTGCCAAGCCTAACAAATATATATAGAAGAAAGAAAGAAAACAAACCCTAATAAATTAGGAAGGGGAGCCGTGAGGAGGAGAGAAAGAATAGGGGGAGTTAGGCTTATTATGGGATGACTTAGTTAGGGTTTAGACTAAGTTTTAGGATTTTGAAATAATTAATTAATTTAATTAATTTAATTAACTAATTACTTAAACTCAAAAGAAAATAATACTTGGCCCAAAAAGAAGAGGGGAGAACCGGCCATGACAAAAGAAGGAGGAAAAATTGGGTCATTGGCCCAATTTGAGAAAAAGAGAGAGAAATAAAAATAAAACAGTCCAAACTAAATGAGCCTTTTGGACTTAGAATAAAATATTTAGGAAAACAGAAAATAAATAGGGACAATAGGCTTCCTTAATAGTAAGAAGAAAATAAATGGGCAAGGATATAAATATAGAATTTTGGAAATAGGGCCAAAATAGATAAAGAATTAATAATATTAAATAAAAGAAATTAATGGAACAAAGAAAGAATAAAAGGATGGACTGCGTAACATATGGATCAAAGGAAACAATTGGGCTCGGGTTTTGGCAAGACAAAATAAAAAGGTTAAGGCGAGGCTCAAAATGATTAGATTGCTACACAAAATAATAATTAATTAAATAATAATCAATTAAATAGTCAATTGATTATACATTTAATTAATAAATAAATTTTTTAAAATATCCCAAATTTTCGGGGTATTACAAGTTACTAAGAAACAAGCAATGGAGAAATGGAGGTCAGATATCCAAAAATCTTGAAGAAGCTTGAGGTGGAAAAAGACCTTGCTGCTAACTATGGAGTCATTCCATCAACCAACACTTTGTTCCAAGTTAATTACAAGCTTGAGGCACTTACTGTGGACATTCAAGAAAGAACATGTACATGTAAGAAATGGGACAGATGTGGTATCCCTTGTTTCCATGCATGTGCTGCTATCTTTTTCTGCAATAAGCAACCTGAGGTCTTTGTTGATGATTGCTTCAAGAAGTCCACATATCACAAAGCATATTCTGTCTCAATTCCACCAATTGAAAGTGAGAGGTACTGGCCCAACATTGATCTGAAGTTGGACCCTCCTCCAATCAAAATAGGTCCTGGTAGACCTAGAAAGAATAGAAGGAAGTCCCCTTACGAAGACCCCAAAAGACCTGGCAAACTAACAAGGCATGGTATGGAAATGACTTGTAGCAAATGTGGCCAAAAGGGTCACAATAAGAGAAAATGCCAAGCTGTACAGGGTGAACCTTCTAATCCCAACCCAAAGAAGCCAAGAGGAAGGCCAAAGAAAGTTGTGCAACAACAACAACCTGAAGTCATTGTTGAACCACAACACCATATACAAACAGCTCAACCAACAAGATTGGGTAAGGGAGGAAGACCTATTATGACTGGGAGGGGAAGAGGTAAAGGGGCTGCAACTGATACAAGAAATGCACCAGTTACATGTAGAGGGAGGGGAAGAGGTAGGTTGCCTGTTGGTGTTGGAGTTCTTGTCTCTCAGGATGGATCTACTATGACTAATGTCAGTTATCTAAATTTCCATAATTCTAACTTATTTTCTTTATTGGCTTTAAAATTGAAGATCTAAATGAGATTCATTATGTTGCAACTGCCTTATTCAAGCCCAAGGAGTGTCACTAATTCAATCAACATTATAACTTTTGGAGCCCACCAAAGCCAAGCATCAACATCAAACAATGTTTAGTTTCTAGTTTGATTATTTTGGTTGCAACATTAGTTTGATTAGTTTGGTTGTAACTCACTTGTTTTTGGTTAGTATTAAAACTGTGAAAGTTTGTAATGGTTATAAGTGCCTTTTTTTTTGCTTAAAATCTGACAATCATGTATGATACAATGGTTATATATCTACGTCCAACTGTTTTCATCGGTTTATAATGTGAGATTAAGGTTATATATCTTGTTACAATGGCTATATATCTTGTTTTCAGGTTCAGAATTACAATTGTTCAAGTATATTAGTGAAACAAAACAACGCATAATGCACAAAGTGTATAAAAAACATACTACTTTCATTGATAATTGCTACAAAACCCTAATTAATTCAGTTCGTAAAATTTAAAAAAATTGTGAAGATGACTATACAAAAAAGATTGAAATTAAAACTTAGGGCTCGTTTACATTAGCTGAATAGAGATGAACTGAACTGAACTGAACTTAATAGAGATGAACTGAACTAAACTAAACTGAACTGAACTTAATAGAAGTGTATTAATTGAACTGAACTGAAGTAAACAAGCCCTTGCTGGATAGTGCATACATCTATAAAAATGTCATTGTGGTGACAATAAAGCTGATGCAATGCACCCTTGAAATTGCAGAAGATGAAGATGTCATTGAGTTTTGTGTCGTCATTTTTGAGTAATTAATCAGTAAGATAGGAAAAAGAAAAGTGATTTAATAAGAAAAACAGAAAAAATAAATAAAAATAAAATGGAAGATGAAACCTGGAAACAATAGCAGAGCTTTGTTCTATATTTATAACAGATTAATCAATCTAACGGTCATTAATTTTTTTCCCTTTTTTAAACCTAATTAACCGTTATTAGGCGAGGTAACCTACAAGGCTACAACTACTTACTGTAGCAGGTCACTAATTTGCCCCGTCCAATAATTGTTAACAAACATAAAAGGTTGGATTATTCTGGGATATTCAAAAGGTTGGTCCAATATCTTCAGACCAGTGAAAGGTTGGATTATTAGATTGGTCCAAAACATATATTTTCTGTGTAATATTAAGGACATAATTTTACAAACCCCAATCGTTTAATTTCTAATAAATTACAAATCATTTCTTATACGAAAGGCTAATGTGCAAATATTTAGATATTGTCCAAGATCCTATATGGGTTCCCCACTTCAATACTACTCCATGTCTCCATCCATGTCAACTCAGTAGCATATAAGTAAGCTTAGGTGGCGCACGCAAATGCTGCCACCTCAGCATCATATATTTACTGAAACGTCAAATAATGACGTCGTCGTGTTCATTTAACAGCATTAAATTTACTTATTACTCACAGAAATCACAAACTACACAGTTACACTTTTCCACCTTCAGAAAAAAAATAAAATTTCCTATATTAAATTCACTCCCGAAAAAAATAAAATAAAAATTAGAGAGAGAGGGTAAATAAGGAAGAATGAAGAAAGCCGGCACTGAGAAGAAGAAAGTCCGGCGATCGGCTGGCGGATCATTGCAAAGTGGCGTCACTGATACTCCTCCTAGGGTTTCTTCTTCTATCTCCTTTTTATTTCTTACGTTTTTTTTTTGTTTGTTTTCGATTTTAAGATTAATTGTCAAAATTTTAGGGTTTTAGTTACTCACAGATCTCGGAAATTTGATTTATTTTTGTTGTGATTATGGGGTGTTTTTTTGTTGAACTAGGTTGCATGTTGATCGATCAAAGTTTTGTTCTTTTTGCTGAGCAATTTTTTAAAATATGATTTTGATTGTGATTCTGTTTTACATAGGCGTTGAACTGTGGTAGTTATTGGTGGGATGGAGGTGTGATTTTGGACCAATTGGAGTGTCTTTTATATTCGTTGTCTTGGGTTGGATTTTGGTTGACAGTAACAATGTTAAGATCATAGGGAGTAGTTTGTTGAAAAGTGGGAGCAATGCAGGATGTTCTTCTTCCTAAAAAATTGAAAGTACACCTGTGACTACTAATAGAATGGTACTCACGTGATGTTCGTTAATTCAAATTTCAAAATGAGACCAAATGAACATTCTTCATCAATTTGACGAACATCCATCAATTGTGTGTTGCATTTCCACGCAAAGTATCTTCCTTTATGTGCTCATGAGAATACCTTCTATGAATTATCTTGTGCCTAGGTTGAAAATGATAGTCACCTTTACTGCATTGGGATGTCCAAAATTTATTGGGCATTTCCCTAATTAGTAATCTATCATGTTATTCATGTATGCATTTCTCATGTTACCCTGATTCATTTTGGATGAGCGACTGAGGATTTATGACTATTACCGATGCTGCACCTTATGAAATGTCTTAGATATGATGAGTGAAAAGAATGTGACAATTATTTTGTGACAAAGGCTGGAATGCAATTGTGTTTATGTGGTAACAGAATCAATTTGGTTGATCCTATTTGTTACTGAAATGTTTAAAAAAGAAAATGAGACATACTCTGATTGAGTGATTGCTTAAACTATGCAAGACTTGTTCTAAAGTACTATTATTTTGAGCCTGGTTGAAGTTCTCTCCTTATAGCTTCTCATATCTGCTTTATGTAGCTCCTTTTTTTTCCCCAAGAGATGTGAATAGATGTCAAAGTTGATTGTTGAATTTGATTTTTCAGAAACAATCTGCAGAAAAGGATGTATATTTGTCATTTGCTGAAAAAGTGAGAGATCACAAAGGTTTTGAGTCAAGGTGGGCAGTTTTACAGGAGACACGTGTTGAGTATTTCAGGGGTAAGGATTTTGTTGGGTTTTTAAAGAATCACCCAGAAATCAGAGACATACTGGAAGCTGATAAAAATTTAGAAGCAGAAGACATTGCCAATACTTTGTTGAAAAAAAAACTCATTGCACGATGTGACCGTGTTGTAAAGACGTTAAGGCCAGGCAAGAAGAAGTTGTCAACCTGGCCAGCACATTTAGAGATATTTCCTGTAAGTTTCTTTTCTTGCTGGACTCCTTCTGTCATGGGATAAGCAGAAAATTCATTTTTATTTACAGATTTTAAATTGTTTAGTAGTTTAATGAGACTAACTTTGTGGTGTCTTTTTTTATAAAAAAAAAAAAAAATCAAATCATGCTTTCTTTTACTATCTGAAATCATTTTTTAGACTGCAACATTTGTGATTATAGCACACATCCTTGTGAGGGAATATATATTGTGAGGGGAGTGCATCATCTTATTCTTGTGAAGTTCATTTCTGCATGCTGCTTTTACATTATGCTCTTTAGAGGATTGATGTCTATTTCTGCTAAAAGATGCCAATTACGGATTAGGGTATATACTTGCTAGCTCACTAAGCAGTGTTTGTTTCTCATCTAGTTGAAAAACCTTAAAATTTTCCCTCAGTTGGATGAATGTAGGAGTTGCTTCCATTGAGAATAAGGTGAGGGAAAATCTACAAAGATAGTTTGGTCTTCTAAGACTATTAATTAATGCTCCGGTAAAGGCAGTGGAAGGTGAGGGTTAGAGGAACACCAGAGTAAACTTGGAGGGGGTAGTTGAAAGCAATATGAGGCTTTGGGACTTGGAAAACTTAGCGTTAGATAAGGAAGAATGGGGGGAGATAATCTATGCAGTGATTTACATAATTAATGTCTAGTTGACTCCAATTTTTTAGGGATAAAGCTTTGTTGCTGTTGTATTAGCCATCTTAGAATCTTAGCTTCAAAATGAGCACCTCACTTTTTGAGGCAGTGGGAAATGGACATTAACGAGGCAAGGCTTAGCCACCTACGAGAGGCGCACACCTTGTGCATCTTATAGTGCCTTTAGTGAGGCCCGCCTTTGCACCTTAAGAAATAGCTTACATTTTATTTATAAATTGAAGAATGATTGAAATTTTTACAAATTTGGACTTACCTTGGCTTTTCATATATTAATATTATTACTAAATTATGGATATTTTAGCTGATATTAAATACAACCAGATAAAAAAAATAAAATTGAAAGTTCTTTAAAATGAATGTGCCTCCCCTACAAGAGGTGTGCCTTGCCCCTCTTAAAACTAAGGCCTAAGCTATTCATTTCCCCCGCATTCATCTTAGACACATGAAAATATCTTATAGCACAAGTGCACAACATTCTATACGATATAGCAGTGCTGGTCTAACAAGTGTACAATAAAATTTTCCCTTCAACATATGAGGCATATTATGTTCATATATAGAAAAAAGCTCTCCTTAGTGCACCTAACCGGGTTTGATTCCTATCAACAACATCACCATCGAATTCACCATCCTTTTGGAGGGAACCTTCAACACCCTTTCCAATTTCCTTCTAAATTGATTGCACCCATCCTCCTTCCTCATGTCTTGCTAAACTTGCACTTTAACTTTTAAGCCTTGTATACTTTTGTTGAGCCTAAAGCCATTCTAAGGTCTGTTGCCGTAATTCCAACTTATGTTCTAAGCCTTCTTTCGTCTCACCAATCAAAATGATATCTTATGTTAATATCGTAAACCATAGTATATTGTCTTCCTTTTGACTAGTCAATTTGACAATCACTATGGAAAAAAAGAAAAGAGAATGAAAATAGAACCCTGATGTGTTCTAATTGAGTAATTCTGATAGATATTTTTTTTTTTTGTAATTCTCTTGTAAACTTCTACGATTGCCCTCATGCATGTCTTTAATAGTGTCAATTATTTTCTTTGAAATGCCTTTCCTTGTTAAAGCCCACCAAATCTGCTTACCTTGTCATAGTTGTTTCCAAGTTAATAAAAACCGTATCTAAATCCTTTTCAACCAGCCACTATCAACAATCTACACAGAACATTGCTCTACCTATTAGTGGTGTCAGTTCAAACGATCCACACAAACACAACCCCTTAATGTGACTTTTCAAACCACCATCAACACAAAACAAACATCCCCGAGTGACCCAGTTCACTACACACATTTTTTCTTCAAACACATTTCCTTTTGAAAATGCATGAGAAAGTTTTCTATTCTTCTTATCTTAGAATTTCTAATAATTAAAAGCTTCCCTTCATGGATAATGTTTAGTATTTGTCCCAAAGGAAGAGGGGGAGTATCTAGACGTGACTAATATTAGAACTCTATGATTTTAAAGCATCTCCCGGCATAGAGGACGGCTTTATGGTAGGTATGACGTAGATAAAAAGGGTAGCTCACAAAAATAAAAATTCCTCCCTATTCATCGCTACCTATATGTAGGCTTAAAAAAATTAGAATTCGAATCTTTTTATCTTTATATTTTTTTAATTGTGGAGGTCTCTTCCTTGGCCTTCTTGGATAGCACAATCACATGGATTTCAATCAATGAATGAAGTCGTTTCCAATTTGGC
This sequence comes from Salicornia ramosissima, assembly GCA_951394345.1. Classification (NCBI taxonomy): domain Eukaryota; kingdom Viridiplantae; phylum Streptophyta; class Magnoliopsida; order Caryophyllales; family Amaranthaceae; genus Salicornia; species Salicornia ramosissima. Next base: position 57,807,707 of record OX596236.1, on the reverse strand, counting down.
TTTGACAAAGAGAGATAAAGTTAGTGGAGAGGTCATCATATTAATTTCACTTAATCTTTTGTTTAGGAGTTCGGAAAGTTTAGTACGTGCCCACAATATGACTTGGGTTTTATTAGATCTGATATGTACGGAGTATTCCTTATGACATCACATTTAGATGCAAAGGTAACTGTCCTATTTTAACCATTTTCTCTATTCCTCCTATCCTTGATCCTTTTTTTTTTAATACTCTCCTTCCTTCTACCACTTTTCTTCATTCTCCCTTCTCCTTCCACTAATTTTTCTCCTTTCCACCCATTCCCTTCACTTGCTTGCCACTACAATAAATCCCAATCCTCCTGAAATCATAATAAGTCAACCAATTGTTCTAAGATTGGAGCCTAAAAACACACAAGATTCTAGAATTGAACAATGATTTCCTATTCCCTAAAAGCTACACCAAATTAGGAACTTAAACTCATGTTTGAACAAAGGAATTGATTGAATTCTTGAGTTAGAGTTCCGCTCACAAACTGCTGAAGCATTGTAGTGCTGACAACGTATATTTTGGATTTTGAAATAGATACACTGTTAACCATATATGTGCTTGTAGTGACTTTCATATTCCTACTAAATAATCCAATCAATAGAAGGAACATGCCAACACCTTACCTCTTGTTCACTTCACAAATTTTCTTAGCTCATAGTACTCTACTTGCCAAAATTCCAAATATTTCATTCTCTATTTCATGATTTGGTATGCAATTTTTAGGCCTAGGGGCTAGGGTTTTGAGAAATCCGAACAAATAAAATATACTCTTTTGCTAGCCAGTTTGCCCATATCTCAAGTTCATACCCAGTTTGAATACCATCAGCATGTATATGGCATGGTGAATGGATTCGAAAGCATCATAGTTTGCTACAACAAATACCCCTCCTTTCTCAAGCTTCGATTTTTTTTATCATTCCCATATTTCATGACTTTTCATAATACCCAAGGAATTAGACTCGAAACAAACATGGTCTTAATTTATAATAAATTTTCACCTATTGCATATGCTACATCAGATGTGTGTACATACAAGAGAGGATAGAATTAAAAATGAGGTCATTAGGAAGAATTTAGGGGTTACTTCCATTGAGGATATAATAAAGGAGAAATGCCTAAAATGGATTGGGCATGTAAGACAAAGACAAAGTAATGTCCCTTTAAGGAGAATTGAAGTGTCAGAGGAAGGATAAGCTAAGGCATAGGGGAAGACCAAAGAAAAACCTAGATTCCTCTAATTGATTCTTGTCTAGCTGGCCCTAATTTTTTTTTAAAACTAAGACTATTTTGTTGTTGGCAGCCTTTAAGCAGAAAGGATGACATCTTTCCTTTCTCTTTTTCTTTTTTCTTTTCCCCTTTTTTCTTTCTATTTCGCCAACGCCAACTTTCATGGAGAAAATTTGTGATTTGGGAACATTATCTTTAGATGAGAACTTGAAAACATGATATTAACAAGTCCATTTCTTATGCAAGATCTGACTCTAAGCTTTTGAATGGGCTTAGGGGTTTGTTTACTTGTAGTCTTGTACATTAGTTATGGCATTGCTTCTTGACTACTTGATGAGAATGAAACATTTGGGTTTGAGAACTGGCACATTCCATGGTACTTTCTATACGGAATTTGTTCAAGTCAGATCTGGAGATGCCTTAGATAGTAAGGTAGATTTTTTGGGAGTGAAAAGGCTTTGGATCAGGTTGAGTTTGAATATTGATTCTGGTTTGTCCATTTTTGTCGTCTTTCTGCATGCTTACTATTTTTTTTGATAGCTAGCAAGTGTGTCATTTTGGCTATGGGGGGTCAAAGTCATTGAGATAATTTATTATTATAATCTGGTGAGTTTGGATTAGGTGGATCTTTCCTTTTTTGTTGTTTTTGGATAGGTTTGTTCATCTGATATAGAATTTTCCCTTTCATCTTGCGGTTCCTTCTACGGGTAGCCTTTCTAATACTACCTCTATCCCTTAACGTTTGCAACATTAGAGTATTTTTACTTTTTAAGAAGTTGTATTGGATGTGTAGGTAGTATGTGGGGTAGGAGTAACAATTAGAGAGAGTGTAAATTTTTGGAGGCATCCTAAAGAGGAACAAGTAACAAACATTTAGGGACCAAGGAAGTACTCAATAGTCATAAATATTTTGTATGTTTGTGAAAAACTCTTTTGGCATAATATTTTTCTATTAGAAGAGGCTCCCCCATCCTGGAAAATTCGTACCTTGGCTGTCAACATTGGAAATCGGGGAAGCTTATAAGTTGGCTATGAAACTTCGTCTGTTGGCTTTTCGAAGATTCTAACAGAGATTTATAGTCAATTCTCCTATACCTCTTGTAGCCGCTATTCTGCTACCATGTGCGCATTTCAGCATTATATGACATGCATTGTATGAAGTGAGTTCTTGAAGTTGGTGGCGACTGCAGAATATAATGCTAATAATTGTATACTTTCCTACATTACTACCCACATTAGCCATAATGTCTACTTCTTGATTTGTGACTCGAACAGTGCTCAATTCCTGTTCCGTGATTTTCTGAATGACCATGCAAGACCTTGCAGTGTGTATTATGTGCTCTGGTACCTTAAGTCTGATAAAGTTTGGTCGTGGAGGATCTAGATTCCTTGATTATGCCAACAGGCTTCGAAAGGTAACCTCTTTTGAAAGGCAGAGTTCTGAAACCAGATCAGTATTATGGTTACTGGGACTTCTTATTAAGAAATAGTTGAAATGATGATTACAGGTAACAGCTAACAAATCTTGACAATGCAGACTTGGCATGGAGAGAATTTGGGTTGGCATTCTTGGCAATAATGGTGATATCAAAAAAGGAACTGAATATTTGGATAAGCTTCCAATCTTTTTTTTTTTTCATTTGATTTCTTATTCAAGGATTCATGTAAAGATTTGTTTGTTGAACTGCAATGAATCTGCATTGTGCAAGGTTTTGTCAGTTGTCAAGTACAAATATGTTAGTCTTTTTCCTTATATCAGAATTCAGAAGTTGGCCTTTTCATCCTTGGGTGCATCTTTTGACAAATGTTTGGTAAATTATTTGTGATGCTAACTCTCCATTTCTCCAGCGTGTTTTCCTTCTGATATTTTCTTCAAGCTCAAAATACCTAAATGTTACCTTCTACGGTTATACATTGTCCATTTCTTTTGCTTGACTTTTCAATTTTTTCCCAAAATTAAGGCATTTGCTTTCACCTTTGGCTTTCGGAAAGATTACTATTAACTATATGCTTTAAGAAAGACCTGACTGGGCATGTCGAGTTGTGGTTCAGTGCCTTTAAGTTGATCAAGCAGTGAAGCCTGTCTTTACCTGTTCCTTTTCCATGATACAGTTATTGCGGTCATGTCTATTAAGTCACAGAATTGTCTGGTGCAATCTTTGATCATTTCTGTGCTTCCTACCGGTAATATTCAACTCAAGCAATGTGGTGTTGTGCTATGTTACTCAGGCATGGTTATGAACTTATGATTGCCGTACCGGTTTATTTCAAATTTCTTTTACTGGAAACAGGAATGCATATAAACCAAAATTTATGTTTTTGTCAAAATTCTATATATGGCTTATATGCAGTTAATGCGCTGATGCAATGTGGAAAACAGACTAAACAGTAGTTAAAGGCATTCATTTTTATTTCTTCTTTGGTCCAGTGATTATATATATATATAAAGGAATTTGTTAAAAATTTATCCCTTGTATAGTTATGTGCTGCTTTTCTTATTTTGTTGCAGGTTCAAACCTTTTCAGATCATGATGCTTTCTTTGTATGGACATTTGTGAAGCGGCATCCTTTATGGCAGACGCTGCTTTCGTTCTCATGGCCTGTTTTGACATTAGCAATATGCTTGTTTCCAGTATACCCCCACACAGCCAAGCTTGTGGTACTCTACTCGTGTGCCGGGGTTCTTCTGCTTATACTTTGCATTCTAATGTGTACGTTCTCATTGCATTTTTTTTTAATATTTAATGGTTTTAGTTTGCTCTTGTAGCTCTCTAGTTTCCCTAACCATACGTATTTTTTTGGCATTGATTTCATTTTCATAATTGCTCTATGGAGTTCCTAATTTACCCATCATGACTCTGTCCTCCCTTGTGGTCCAAACCCGAACCTGGTATTGCTTTCGTTTCAAAAAGATTGACATGGTTCATTTTTGCCTTGGACCAAGGAAAAAATCATATTTGTATGAATAGAAATATGTAGTTAGAGGAGAGGGAAAACAGCATGTAAGAGTAGGTTAGATAATAAATTGGTGGATCGCGTTTCTAAATTGGTTTGAAGTTAAGTGAATCTATTAAAATAAGGCCCAAAAAGGGGAGTAAATTTGAAGCTCATCAATTTACACATCTGTCTTAAGGTGGTATACCTGCAATAGTAGTCACCTTTTTTATTGCAAGTCGTGAAGATATAATATATACGACTTTTTTTTTGGATAGAAAAAAAGAGAGAAACAAAGGGAGGGGAAAGGGAGCAGGAATTCTCTTCAAAATTTGAAAGATGAAAACCTCGTCCTCCTCTTTCCCTTCAGTGTTGCTCTCCAAGCATAGTGATAATGCACTAGCTTCTCAAATTGTCAAATCTTGTTGTGGTAAACAATTTAATACCATTTGTAACCCCCCCCCCCCACATCTCTTCTCTCTTCCCCCCTCCTGTTTTTTTGCTATCCTAATTTAGTGGTAATAAATATATGCTTGAGACACTTGTTTGCACTATTTTAATTTCGCATCCTCAATGCCCTCTCTGATTGTTAAAACTTTGTTGTGGTTAACAATTTAATGTATGCTGTGAGACACATGTTTGTATTTTTATTTTTTTTTGAAGGAATATTTGTGTTGGTGTATTTTACTGATTTTAGATTGTGATATATACAGTGAGAGCTACAATTTTTGGTGCTCTTTGGATACTTCTTGGAAAGCGTGTGTGGATTTTCCCCAACATTCTTGCAGAAGAAGCTACATTAAGTGAGTTGTTCCGATTTTGGCCTAAAAAGGATGAAGAGGATCCACCAAAGTGGACTGGGCGGCTTTTCTATGCGCTATTATCTGTTGTAGTCATATTGCTTTTGAGACATCATGCTCCTGATGAGGCTGCTCGAGCTAGGTAAGTATCATGATTAAAATGTAATTTCATCAATTACTTATTCGAGCTTTTCTGTCGTAATCTAAGTTTGGTTTTTTATCGAGTAAAACCACGTATGTTATCATTTTGGTGGTAATATTGTTTCACCTTAAAAGCCTTGAAATTGGCCAAGTTATTTTAACTGAGGGGGAATACAACCTAATAGGAGATCCATGAATGTTATGCCCTGCACTTTGATACATTGTAGGATTTGATGAATTGAGATTAAGATCTACATCGGAGCAACAAACTTGTATAGTTGTATATTACATTTCCGTAGGGAAGAAGTCATTTATTCAGTGTAAAAAAAAAAAAAGAGTGAATTTCAATTCAAGGATAATAACTTTTTTCAATCAATCAATTAATCAAAGCCTTATTCCCATAAGTGTGGTCGGCTACATGAACCAATGTGATTATTCCGGGAGGTCGTCCACATAGGTTTTCCTCCTCCACCCCGTACGGTTGAGAGCCTCAATCTCTTGTAAATTTATCTGCTTCAAATCTTTTCTAACTCCTTCCCGCCAACTCATTTTCGGTCTTCCCCTACCACGTTTGAAATCCCCCTGATCCCACTCTTCATACTGTTGCTCCCTGGGGTCTCCGTGTTACATGCCAAACCAACGCAAGCGATTTTTTCTTAGCTTGCTTGCAATATCCGCAACACCAACTTTCCTACGGATATATTCATTTTTGATTCTATCTTGTAGAGTGTTGCCACATATCCATCTCAACATGCGCATCTCTGTAACCCCTACCTTTTGAATGTGCTTCTTAGAAGTGCAACATTCTGTACCATAGAGTAACACTGGTCTTTTTAGACACCGTAAAAACAGTGTACTCCATAACATAGAAGAATTTAGGAAATTTAGATTTCTCATTAATAAGGCTATATTTGAGCATTTGTAAAAACTGATTATGTAGTTTAAATTCATAAGATATCATGTGAAACTAGAAGGTGTTGAAATTTAGAAGATAGTGGATTGGATTCAGTATTTGGTAAAATGTTTTTCTTGGTAGCTACCATATTCATTGTACTGTTAATATTTAATGGTAGTTGACATAACTTTCCAATTGATTGATAAAATCCCACATTTAGTTCTATAAAAAGTAGTTTATTCGGTATCATTTGTTCAGTACCATTTATAATTCGCCATTCTCCTATAATAATGATCTTCAAACTAGTCATGCTTACACTAATTTATTTTTTGAAAACTAAAATCAGAAAGTTGCACCTTTTGCAATTTTTACAATTATGTTTTTAGTTTTCAAAATTTTGAAAACAGAAAACATAAAATAATATAGAGGGGCTTAATTTTTGGAAAAAAATATTTATTAAAATAAACAATGCCAAGCTAGCAATAGGTGATTTTTCAAAAGTTGGCTTGGGCTCATTTGCATATGTTGCCAGTAGCATGTAGCTCTAGCAATTATCATTAAATAGTTTTAATGCTGAATTCATCGATCACCATGTAGGATGATTAGTAATTATGACGTCTATTTGTGAAGAATGATGTTGTTAGATGCATACCATTTTTCAGCACTTTTCAGACTGATTATGAGACCTACTTTGAGTTGAGTTATCATTTTCGGTCTAAACTTACGCCTGATTTTATTTCAGCTTCATGCCAAAAATATATAGTGATAAGTCTTATAATCTCATAACAGTTTGACTGAACTTTTTGGCCACCTTACCCTAACCTAAATATAATAGTGTCTTGATATTGTGGCAGGGCTGATGATCTTGTTTTGTGTTTTCAGGTACCAAAGACGGGTTTCGAATATTATTGACGATGTCCTGGAGTGGTCCCCAAAACTCGCTCTCTCAGGAATTATGAAGCAACAACCTGAGGATATGAATGTAACTAACTTTCAAAATGAGTCGGCAGGTGGAAGCGGAGAAAACTCCGGGGTGCCACTGCCACCTTCAGGTGAGATGGATGTTGATTTTTCTGATCACCATGCTGATGAAATTTTAGAGGACACAGAAGATAACAGTTGATAGTTTTAACAGAAAAGAATGTTGGAGGTGCATGATTTATATGTTGTTTATCCTCAGCCCTGCAAAATAACAGTTTTCTGATTTGCAATTTTTGTTACAGTTCTCTCTCCCTTATCAAGGTATAAAACAATTTGTATTTAAACGTGTGATAGAATCCTAGGGGAACTAGATCTCTGATCTTTGTTGTTATACATAAAAACAGCAGCAAGTACCCCAGTTTATAGTAGTTCATTTAATTTAACTGCAAGATTGATGCCTTTGTTTCTTTTTTACTTGCACCAATTTTACTCGCAAATTTGTTAATTTACAACTTTAACTGATAATATCTTTTACGAATGCATTTGAAAAAATTATAAGTTATTCCGTATAACAAAAGCTAACATGTTTTAGTTTTGCTATTATACACTTTCAAGACTGGTGCAACTAAAAAAATAATACTCATTTTTTTAGTTGCCCTCCTAGCTTATGACTTTTAGGCTCTTTCAGCCGTTCTTTTCAGCTCCTTGTAATTTTGGTGATATTTTTATATGGCTCAGATCCGTCCGTTTTTTATTTTTAAAAATAAAGGGTCTGGAATACCTCAAAAGCTTGGATTATAGTCTTCGAATTACCTAACAAGGTGTTTCGAAGTCTTCATATGGCACAACAATCCTTCCATAATATTTTGAATGCCGAGCTTCAAGATCACCAAAAACATCGACCTTAACCTTTAAGGCTTTGGTTTAATTTTTGCCCCATTTTTCAAGCGTGGAACCAAGGTCTCATATTGAACCTCTTCATCTGATTTTGGAGGTTACAAAAAACTGAACTACTAACGAAAAAAATGTGGCTATCCCAATCAATGTCCTATTTAGCTCCTTACAACCATCTCTATCACATTGAGAAGGATTTTTTTTTACGGAGATATTAAATGTTGTTGCATGTGTTTGGTGCCATTTGTTGTCTTCTTTAACTCCTTGTATATTTGTTAAGGGATGTTTATTTTGAATGATAAGAATTAGAGAGATTCAAGTATTGAATGAAGATAGAGAATTGGTGAGTGTGATTTCATTAATATAATTTCCATCATTTGTTAGGCATTTGATGGGATTAAGAAGATAAGAAAATAAATTAACCTCTCTTCATAATACCTGCCCTCATAGATATTATTTTGGTGGAATTTATTGGGAATTATAAGCCCAAATAATAAATGAGGCAAAAAGGCCAAAAAAGGCAAATTATAAGCTTTGATTACAACATTTTTGGTGACCGGATTGGAAGCCCCATAAATTTGTATCAATTGATGTACCACATGTCAGGAATTTCCAAGAGGGTACATTGAGGGATTTGAGCCAAAAATTCGAAGTGTGGAGCCTTTGCAAACCACTCATGGCAAAAACACCGAATCACCCATATTTTAGTTTTGGATATTTTCACCCTCAAGTGTCCGTTTGTGTTGCAGAAAATTTGTGTGGGCACATAGCACTACCCAAGGAAACACCATAAGAGTTTCAGCCATTTTTATTCCAGGATCCCCGAAAAGCCAAGAAGCCCAAAAACCATGAATTAGGCTTTGTTTTCGACATTTATGGTGATCAGATCAGAAGCCCCCAAAATTTGACCCAAATATCTACCACATGTAAGGGTTTTCTAAAAGGGTTGACAGAGTGATCTCCCCTTACAAGCAACTTACTGCAATAATCTCAAATGACTAATGGCTTCGTTTGGACTCCTGTCTTTAGAGAGTATAACCAAGCCAGCAAAACCCAGCTATAATAATGGCTGCCTGTAAAAATATGAGGTAGGTTTTCCCTTGTTGAATGGCACAGACCTACATTTCCCGACACTGTATGAGTTGCAACCATTCAGAGTAAAATAATGTCTCAAATACGGACCTAACACCATCATAAACCCTACGAACTATACAACGTATTAAAACAACAAAGTTAACATAAAGATCTACCAGATATAATATCTTAGCCTCGTTATCTTCGCTCTAACTAACCTAAAGCTCTGAACTACAGGCCAAAAAAAAGAACTAGAAACTGTACATAATCCAGAAGGTAAGCTGATTCAAAAACCATTGAATTGCTAATTTGCTACCCAACTTTATCCTACTCTCCCTGCAAACCAAAGCACTAGAAATCAGCCAAGGATGATTTGCCACTCAGCCATTTAAAGCTAAGAGAAGATCCAATCTGCCATAAAAAGATAAAGAGAAATAGGACATATACATCATCTTCTATCCAGGAAGTTGGAATCTTTGACCCACTCAGATGGCTAGAGCACACTGCGGAGACTTGTCATTGGACATGCTGCTACCCCATTGCTTGTTAGACTGACTTTCCCCAGCTCTACTTCCTCCTGACCCGTTCGACATATCTGCATGTTCTTCGCGGACATCACGTGACTCGGGCCCTCCTGCGTCTGGTGAGACATAGGAAATTTCAGTTATTAAAAGGAGAATAGATAAATCCCTCCTGAAAACTATCCAAACTTCAAAGACCTTAACAAAACCTAAACATGCACCTTTGTTTTTCTCATCACCAGAGTGGCTGGAACCTTCGGCTTCACCCTTCTTAGCAAAACGTCCTCCCGTACCTCTTGCCCTTCTCAAAGCATGTTGATGACGAGACTCATGTAGATAGGGCTAGAGAAATTTATTTGAAAAGAAATCAAACAAAGTACACAATGGGGACACCATTCAAAAATCGAAAGCAGAGCAACTGAAGGACTAAGGCACATGCAACTCCGAACATAAGTTTTATCAAAGCAATAAAAAAACTAGGATGCAAGCACAACAATAAAACAAATAAAAGTCTCCTGTAAGACCAACCATCTAATGATCTAATAAGAAATTTAAAAAACTGTAAATTCTTAGCATAAAATCACAAGTTTTTATACAGAACTACACTAAGGGTGTGTTTGGTTGGGGGTAATAATCAAAGGGAATGGGAATCAAAGGGAATGGGAATCAACTACCCTAGATTTTCGAATTTGGGGGTTTTTGGTTCGTGGGGGGTGGTTGGGGGTTGTAGGGTGGTGGGGAGGGGGTGGAGAAGGGGCGGCGGGGGGAGGCGGTTCGGCTGGGGGTGGTGTAGGTGGTGGTGGAGGTGGTGGAGGTGGTTGGGAGTTGTTTTTTTAATTTGAGTATTTGGGTGGTTAGGGTTAGGGTTAGGGTTTTGAGGGGTGGGGGAGGGGAGGAGGCTGCCGTGGTGGAGGAGGGGGTGGTGCCGGCAAGGGGTGGGGGTGGTTTCGTTGGTGCTGGAGGAAGTGGGGGTTGTTTTTGAACTTGGGTGGTGGAGGTGGGTTTGGGGTGGTGGAGGTGTATTTTTTTTTAACAAACAACCTTTTAAATCTAACACTTTTGCTTTCCATTCCCCCCATTCCCATTCTTAAAGTGATTCTCTTTCCCCTTTGATAACCAAACACACCCTAATTATGAAAAAAGTTATAGATTTAAAGTAAAAACTTGCAATTTTTGAGCTCAAAGATCCGTCACAACGTTTGTATTAATCAAATCATTATAGACACAGAATTATTATAGACACATGAATAGTTACCATTAAACATTTCAACTAAATGTAACAGAACATTCAACCCACAATTACCAGCAGTAGGAGATGCAAAACAAAGCCTTACCTTTCTGATTTTGATAAGTTTCCTTTCTAGTTCAGCTTTCGCACGGACCTGCCTCCGTCTTAAAATCCCACGGTACTGCTTAGCATTAACATAAACAGGTTCTTGTGCCATCTCAAGAGGTAAAGGCATCCTCGGTTGATGCATCCCATAATACTGAGAAGGAACCTGCTTATATCCGACATTAAAAATAGAAGAATTTCAAAGACAGAAAACTCTAACGCCCACAACAAAGGCTAATCAATCAATATAAAAGTTGATGCATGAAAAGAGTCCTCAAATATCATCCAAAACACAGACATTATTGGAGTGGAATACGATTTTAAAGATTATATAAATAAAAAATAACACACACATACAACCACCTTATCAAGAAAACTATAACATTAAGCCACATAGATTAAGAGGTCAATTCCCGCCCCTACAACCACTCACCACAACCCCACCCCAATCTCCCCCAAAAAAAATTAAAAAGAAGCTGCATGATAGGAACTAGGAAGCTATATCTTTGGAAATGAGATATGAATAGAGGCATAGAGTCATTCCTAGTGAAGGTAGATAAGAATTAAAGAGAGCGAACATTAATCACCAACAGGAGACGCTATTAGAACTTGATAACTCAAAATAGAAAGAACAAGAGTATTGGAAGTCTTCCGTCAAAAAAAAAAGAAGAAGAAGAATATTGGAAGTTAAATTAAAGAGAAACTCAGAAGTCAATGCTAGAAGTTGGTACTGCAGAAACTCAACAATAAAGGACTGGCAAAATAGTCATAACTCTGTGTTTAGTCTCACAGAAGACAGTTTAAGTAAGCTATTAATGTATCTCCTGCTTGCGCTGCATCCATAAATATCAGAGGTCTGCAAGAATCTTTTCTTCAACTGTTCCTAGTCTGAGCTATGCAAAGAAATGCAGTGGTGTTTGAGTTTGTCTCCGGCATCACAAGAGTACAAATCTTTAAAGGAGATATTTATATATCCATATACAGAATATTCTAGCTCAAAAACTGCACTTGAAGGATTCAACAAATTGGAGATCTGAGCTATGCAAAGAAATGCAGTGGTGTTTGAGTTTGTCTCCGGCATCACAAGAGTACAAATCTTTAAAGGAGATATTTATATATCCATATACAGAATATTCTAGCTCAAAAACTGCACTTGAAGGATTCAACAAATTGGAGAACAGGTGCAGAAAAAATACTGTAATCAGCTTAGAAGATATTCTCTATGTGAAGATTGGAGAAAGTCAGAAATTCATCTTCCCCAATTCAAAACTAAACCCTAAACCATCAGTCTGTAATTGCTTCATGAATGATGAGGCCTTACCTAACCTTCCTCAATAGTGAGCCAGCTTAGCAACTCAACCTTTTATTGCTGAGAGATTGAGGTAGCAAGCTGATAGCTTTCAGACGTTTCAAAACAATGAAAGATAACAGGTAATTGAGGCGGCCAGCTGTCTTTGTTTGATAGGTGAAATGGTAATTGAGGTGGGCCAGCTATCTTTGTTTAATTGGCCAGTTTCAAGATACCATCAGTGCTACCATATTTTCAAAATAGGAGTTCGAACATAGTTAACTTGCTGGCCAGCTTTACTTTTCATTTGTTTTTGCAATCACGAGTACCAAATTTGTGTACTTATTTAGTTACTTTACCTGGTTTGAAGTTCTTGACAACTTTAGGCTTAAGGAAACAAGATCAACAAGCCCAAAAAAGAGGTAATAATTTGACAGCATAAAATCCTAACAATCATGCAACCACCATGTATCGTATACTCCCGATTTTAGTTGTAATGAACTACTGATACGGGGACTGGGACATACATGGGTACGAGGACAGGAAACGAAACGGCAAAGTAAAAATATTAAGGTGCCGGTATGACAAGCCGCAAGCGTATGGAAAATGTTATATTATTTTTATATTTGTGAAAGTCAAAAGATTTTTGGATTAATAAATTATAAATAAATAGAACTTCATAGCTTATAATGTAGTTATAACCAAGGCAATAAATTCCCAAGTTCACATCAGTCGACATACCCCATTCCCCAATTTCCATCAAACTGCACCCACCCCAAAAAAAAAAGAGATAATTTTTTTATAAGAGACATAGGGAAGAGGGAAGAATAGCTGAATAGCATCAGCAAGCAAACCACTTAGATTGAAAACCCAACCTAATAAAAAAAGGAAGTTATCAAGTATTTAAAGCCTTATGTGGAGACTGGAGCAGCGGCGGCACTTCTCAGCATCTACGAACAGCATGGAGGAGGAGAAAGACTTGGCCGACGAACTGCAAGGAGGGCCAACCTGACCGACGAAGCTCATGGACTTCGAGAATTGGAATAGAGGAGTGATATTGGGGGGAGCGAATGAAAACCTAGATGCTAATCCCTAACACTAAGTGATTCAAAGGAAAGAGAGAAAGCAGAAAAGGTTTATTTTCTCCTTTACGTATGTACCGAAAAATTATTAAACGTTGGGGACGCGGGTTTTGACTCACCACCGTCCCCGATATGTCCCCAAACTTAGATTAACACCTACCCGAACCCACCTGCTATACCCAGAGAGTCAATGCCGTCCCCCAGGCCGTACCAGTAACATCCCCGTCCAGCACCAATATGGGGTAATTGGACGTCTCTCGGGGTAACCATGCTTCGTAGCCCCCTGATTACTCTAATATAGACCATTATGATTTAAGAATATATAAACATATTCACAACAAAAGGGAAATCTTGTATACAAATAATTCCGATTTCACCTATAATAACTCTTCAGCCAATACAACATCAAATGACCTACCGTGGGTTGAGGTCCATAGGCAGCCATCATTCCTCCGTAGTAGAGATCAGGATATGGAGTTGACGCACAGGCCTGCAGATAACATAATAACAATTAAAAGGGAAGTTTGATAGAGACCGTTAACAAAAAAAACTTAATCACCACTTCACCAATCAAACAAAGACAGCAGATGGTGGCTGTAATAACTTACAATTGAGTGGCCAACAAGTTCTAGTTGTGGATGCTGTGAAAAGTAATCCCCGCTTCCAAGAGACATACTCGACTCACCATATTGTGATTTCTGGAGCTCATGCCCAGAGCTACCATCTGAAACAGGACAGAATCTTGTTAGTGCAGTGAAGAATCATGTTCTGGTTCCTTCTTACAGAAAAATAAAATTCAAATCATCTTGACAAAGTCATTCCAATTTCTATGATGGTATGGTAAACTGAAATGAAAACAAAAGCAAAAATACTTATTTACAAATGACGTGGAAACCAAGAATCTGCTAATGTACTTAAATTTCCTAATACAATCCCAAACCTTTTTAAAAAATAGTTAACTATACCTCGAGGGGTTGAAGTAGAACCCGTTGTTTCCGAGTCCTTGCTGGTCTCATCTTCATCATCCCCCGCATTTGAAAGGGACTGGTCATCTTTAGATCCTGACATCTCAACTGGATGATTCAACGATGTATGCTTAGGAGCAATTACACCTGTATCTGATAAAGGAAATGGACCATATCCAGTCGCTCGCCACCACTGTTCAGGACAGGCTGCTGACGGAGGAGTATAGGAACTGGGCTGAGGTTGATTTGTCAAAATAGACTTTGATGGCATGCTTCAATGACCATATCAATCACCAGAGAGTCAAATCAGCACCTGCAACATTGCTCAATTGCTGTCAGTTTTTACATTTTCTAAAGGAATAGCATCAAAAGAACAATCACATTTAATTTTCACAAATGCATTAACATACTAGCCAAAATCCTTGAAATAAGAAAATTGAACAAGCATGGTTACTCGAAAAAGGAGCTAATTTATTATTCTCCCTTAAATACTTGTGCATTCTTGTCCATAAATTGTATGCCCTTGACTCCTAGCGTATACAACCCACTCGTACCCAACAATAACCATTTCTTCCTCTATTATAATACTCTCTCCATTCAATTTATTTCTACATTTGGAATCTTGTAACCATCCCAAAACAACAAAAATAATAATATCATCTAAATTCTACATAAGAAAAGAAATGGACGTGTGGAGTCTAAAGTTTTATACTTCCTCCGTTTTTAAATAGTTACAACAAAGGAATTATTTATATCTCACAATAATTACCCACTTGTTGCAACTATTTAAAAACGGAGGAAGAATTTATGATCAAGCATACTGCCAACGTTTCTTTTTGTTTGCCCCATTCATTTTTACATGTTTATCAAAGTGTATTAGGAAATAGTAAAAATTATAAATTTTTTATATTTTAATATAATGTACCGAAGATCCAAACAAATTTTCACATGCCTATATTTTTTCATATTATGTGGCTATGTAGTACGGGTATGGCATGTGGCACTGTGACCGCCGCCCTCATACCGATTAGTTCGCGTATCGAGGACAATACCGATACTTTTGTTAATGTTCGCGCCTTGCCCATTGTCATCTAATTCTCTGGACTATTATTAAAACCCTTCATCAAGCTTTTAACAAGATATAGGAGATGAAGAAAAAATACTTTTTCCAACAAAAATTATGTCATTTAGACACAAGAACGTCAACTAGTTTAAGCTCAACAAATTCAATAGTTTTTAGGCTTCTCGCAAAATATTGCTACTAATGCAACATTTTAATGCATAAACAAAAAGCAAGGATAATTGAGAAAATTTAAATTTAGGCTACCACATAGAAAAGGGTAAACATTGGTTACCAAGTAGAATTTCTTTTCTAAAGTAAACCATTAAGTTAATTGCTCTTGTTTTTTATTAGATTTTAAAAAAAAAATTAAAATAAACTATACTCCGTAATCAATTGTGAAGTTAGTTTAGATACTTTGGTTTCTGTCATTATCTGTATACTCCTTTCAATCCATTCATACATTTTAACTTGTCAATAAAATATTATCTTCTTTAACTATCCAAAGGTACTGAATTCCCTATCTTCCCGTAATTAGCAAAAGCATGTGGGTACTGGGTACAAACAAGAGCCTAGAGTACTAAACCTAGTGAAAACCTTAGTTTTAAAAGGCGCGCGCCTAGGCGCAAGGCGCTTCAAGGCACTAGCATTTGGGCTTTTTTTAAGCGAGGCACAAGGACCCCTTGGAGACGCTGAAAAGGCGCGCCTTTTTGCGCCTTTTGGGGAGGCGCAAGGCGCAAGAAAGGCGCGCCTTTTGGGGGTAAGGCGCACATCTAGGTTTTTTTAAAATACAAATAGGTTTTATTAGGTCATGTGAAACATTTAAATAAAAATAAAAAAAGGACGAGAGAAGTATAAGAAAAGGATCCACATTTTGAAAGAAGAGAGAGAAATAGAGAAGCAAACGCTAAGTCCCCACTTGCTGCTACCATCACCACCCCACCACTGCTGGAGCTACCATCATCACCGCCGGTCACCGAAAAGTTTCTCTTTCTCTCTTTTTTCTTTTTTCTTTTCTTCCTCTTCTCCTGTCTTCGTCTCTTCGAAATTGCTTTGTTTTTTTTTCCTTTTCTTTTCCTCTTCAAAAACATTTAAGTGTAAACTCTTCTTCTGATCTGCCTTGTGTTCTTTTTTTGTTTTCCTTCTATTCTTCTTTCTACTCTTCTTCTGCCTTCTACCTGTTAATTGATGATGATGATGATGACGAAGTGGAGGACATTGGTGGAGATGAATATTACTTGGGAGATGAGGATGACAATTAGTATAGTGATGATGATGACTGACAAGTATGATTTGGATTAGGATTGTTCTAGTACTTTAGGGAAAAAAATGAGCTTTGAGAACCAAGTTTGCTTATCTTTCCTTTTTACTTTTCATTATGTCATGTTTTAGTCTTTTTCCGCCTTTTTAATATGAATTATACTTTGTTATGTCATTTATGCATTTATAATGAGTATAATGTTATTTTGAGTACAAGATATTATCTAGTTTTCAAAAATGAAAGTTTTAGAAAATTAAGTGCGCCTCACCACCTAAAGGCACGTGCCTTGCGCCTAAGCTCCAGGGACATTGTGCGCCTCAGTGCGCCTCGCGCCTTTTAAAACTAAGGTGAAAACTTAACCAGCTTCCTAACAGATCACTTCAAGCTTGAGATCACTTGGAATAAATTAGCTCATTTACAGTGATATCAGATCATTACAAGATCATAACAAGAATGGTTGCATGAAGAAGAATCACCTAATTCCTATAATCACCTATGTCAATTGTCAAATAACCTAGCAACAGCTCTTATTTACCCCTTTCGCAGGGGAAATTGACTAGGGTTAATATGACCTACAAAATAACTATAACTATACTGCAATAATATGAATACCTATAAGGCCATATTTCAATCAAAATCAACATAGGGCAGAAACAATTCACAAAATTATAACATGCAGTTCCTTGGAATGGTAAAGCCCAAAAACATGTTAAGTCTGAAAAACCAAATTTAAGAAATCAAACGACACAGAACATTGCACACAAAAAAGATGCAAAGTTAATGAAACTGAAACCTAACAATCAGATATATCCAAACTTCAAAATTCAATTCAATCAAAAAGCGACGAAATCTCAATGCATATCCTAAGAAACAAATTTATCGTCACAAAATCCACAATTTTACAACAACCAAACCCCAAATCGAATCAACCCTAAAGATTAACCCAAAAAAATTAGAAATACTTAAAAAGAATTCCTCATAAAAATCCGGTTAAGAATATCGACATGCAGAAACCCTAAAAATTCAGCAACTAAAATTAAATAAAAATATAATCCCATAGTCCGAAGTTCGCATCAAATTATGAGCAATGAAATCAATTCCAACCCAAACAAACACGTAAAGAATCTTTACAAAAATCAAACCAATTAAAGAAATACATATTAAAAAAAAAGGGACTTACTTGTAAACAATAGCTTGGAGAGAGTAACATAACAAGTAAGAACCCTAAAAGGTGGAGATTTTTTTAAATTCAAGAAAAGAAATTTAATTGGTTTAGAAGAAAATTATTCGCAAAATTCACCCAAAATATCAAAAATTCTCTCTCCTCCAATCTTGTGAAGAAGAAAGTCGCTGCAAAGTCATTGGGTTGGGTGGTTTTTTTTTTTTGGCAAATAAAATTTAAAAAAAAAAATGGCGTAAAAAAAAAATAAAAAAGTATATAATAATATTATTATATGAGAGGATGAAATCAAACGACACGACGATGAAGAAAAAATGGCATCTGATTGACACGTTGAAGTTTCGAGTGTTCTCGTGTTACTTCACTCTCCTTCTGCCCGCCACTACTTTTTCTCTTCTTGTTTTGTTTCTTTGATTTTTTTTGAGGTTCTTTTGATTGAATTTTATTTTACTTTACTTTAATTTGTATTTTTATCCTTTTGTGAAATTTGGTTCTTGTATGATGTTGTATCATGCTCCATTGGTCCTTGACATGTGCAACATAAAGAGGGTATTGAGACCTATTGACTATTGAGGTGAAACAATCTTAGCTTGAGTTTTGGATCAGACGGGTTTGGATTGGATGGTTCCAAGATCTGTTTTGTAGTTTGAATTATCACTCGAAATTTGAACTGGTTTGATCCGATTTGAAATTCATCTACAATTGAATGGATTTGTTTTGAAATGAATCAAGTCAAAAGTAACTGAGAGCAAATACTTTGTAATCATATTTGCAAATCCAAGAAAAAAATATTGGTCAAAATCAATATGGTAAGTCACTTCCATACGTTGCACTATTTAGATATTATTTAAGCGGATAGTTTATTGTATTGTACTTTATTTTTCGATGTTAGAACTTGTACAAGGATATAAATTTTAAGAAAAAATTAAAGCGTCATTAATTAGTTTTGAAGGATTTTTTAAATAAAAAATGTCTTAAACACATTCTTGTGTTAGGAACACAATACTTAACACTTGATTAGGAAAGGAAAAAAAAAATGTAGAAATTACCAAAGTTATCGATCCGAAGAAGATATAGGCATAACACTTTTGAATGAGAAGTTCACATTATAAGCTGGTGATGTTAACGATTTTTGTTTTAGCACTCCTAATCTCATTCATCCATTCTATTCTATTTTAAGGCAATTCAATTCATTCAAATCTTCATACTAATGGAGTAGGGGCACACTTATAAGCAATACAATACTTTGTTATTTTTTTAATGTGGAATTTGAATTGCAAACCGCAATACTTAATTCATTCCGCTATTGTTGTCGTTGTCTAATAATATATGGAAAAGCCATAATAGTATTAGATTATGTGAGTATGATTTCGTTAACATAACAATCCTAAGGATGAAGTAAGATCCAATATATTGTTTAATAATATTGCAGGATTTGCAGTATTTAGTTTTTAATTAGCATCAAATAAAAGCAATATTAAAAAAAAAATCTTTCAATTTTTTTTAGCTATTATTATTATATCATTATGTTGCTTTATTCTTGACTAATCTCCAACTATCAGAATAAGTTAAGGTAGATCTACAAACATACAATTATATGAAAATTTCATTTAATATGCCTTTTTTTCTCTTTTTAATTCTTTTATATTTTAACGAACTGAACTTCAACTTTTTTTTATTATTTCAAATAACTCCGTTCGTTGCACCGGCAAAATGCTAAATTATACTCCCTTCATTTTTTTTTTTAATTTACTCCTTTTCCTTTTTGGAAAGTTCTTTTTTTAATTTACTCACTTCCCACATTTATTATCCTACATTTATTAATTTATGATTCTCAAGGATTTTTTCATACACTCTCTCATACTTTAGGCTAACTTGAATACATTTACCCTCTTTTATCTTTTTTTTTCTCTTTTGATCATCATTTAATTTTGGATTAATGGAATCTAATAATCTCATCTTCAGTCGGCCTGAAAGTAACAAACCAACCTTTTGATTTGGAAAATAACAAACCCACCTTTAAGGTTTATTTGTTTTCGGTGCACCCTACCGGTTTGTTACTTGATGTAAGAGTTTGAATTGCAACGTGGCAATCCCTCATTGGTTTAAAAAAATTAATAGGTTAATTAAACCAAAAAAATTAATAGGTTAATTAAACCAAAAAAATTCAACAAATGAGGGATTGCCAGGTCGCAATTCAACCTCTTACATCAAGTCATAAACCGGTAGGGTGCACCGAAAACAAATAAATCTTAAAGGTGGGTTTGTTATTTTTTAATCAAAAAGTAGGTTTGTTACTTTCAAGCCGACTAAAGGTGGAATTATTAAATTCCATTATTCCTTTAATTTTTTTCTCCTATTTTCAATTCTTTTTTTGATTTTAATGAAAACTCAAATGAGTTTAAAAAAAAGGGAGGCCATACGAACTCATAGTTTACAAATTTCAACAACATTTGAATGAAGAATGACACATCATAGTCTATCTTAACACTTGTTTTCCAACGTCCAAATTTCATGATTAAGGCCCTATTTAATTCACTTTATTTTGACGGCTTATTATTTATTTCAGATCACATAAAAAAATTAGATAATTTAATTTGATGTTTTTAAACAATAAATATCTTTAATTAAATATTATCATAATTAAATATTAAAAACTACTCATTAATATAAATAAAATTAATTTCTTAATTGATAATTTTTTTTACTCATGGTTGAACATATACACAGTCAAAATTTAGTTAAATCAAACAAAAAGCTTATGTCAGATGATCAACAAATAGCAGGTAAATCAAACATTTCCTAAATCGCAAGATCTACTAAGCGGTCATCCAAAATGGTATATCGCGCTAGGCTTTCCTTTTGACAGATGTAATCGACTTTCTCTTCCGATCAAAATTTATTTTTCTTTTAAAAAAACAAAATAGTACTTCATATTTTTAATGGAAAAAGTACACATGTTTATGGTTTTTTTCTCATACAACTGAATCATAATTTATCTATTGCTAAAAAGTAAGAAAATTTTACATTTACAAAATGATCAATGACTTCACTTCTTATGAGATGAAGTTTGATGCCCTAAGAAATAAGGTAATCTGATTCTCAATTCATTTCACGATAGATGCATCTAGATGTGGAGGAATTGAACTCATCAATAAATTATCCATTATCCAAGATGGTATCTATATACTGATACCAAAGCAATAACCACTGCCCAAATTTTTCTTCCTAAATTACTCTTTATTTCCCTCCAAATACTACTTGAATTTATTAATTATACTATGTAAAAATAATAATAAAAATATTTTTCCTCTTTTCAAGGAAACTCTTCGACTACCGTTTTCACTTACCAAAGTTCATAAAATAATTTTACCACAATTACTTTAGAGAGTGAAATCAAATTTACTTGAACACATAAAAAACAATTATTTCGAAAAAACAAATACAATATAAATCTAAATTTATCTACTTAACTTAAAATTTTATCTTCTATACTTAATATGGGCCCGAGTATTACTCGGGTATCATCTAGTATGGCTATACGAGAGAGTCACATAATTCACATTCTCACCGCTTTTTGGACGTGGGCACGATCTAACACGACATTACAAAGCCCATATTCCGGCCCATATCCTCTCATACACGGATATACCATATATACCCATTGTCATCAATAAATTGCATGTGCATATTATATTATTATCAAGGAAAATGACCAAATTATTGTAAATTTGTAATAGTCACATGCAAGTTACTTAATTACAAACTAATTAAACTCATACTGAATATATAGTATTTTTTTTATGAGGGAAGAAAAGTTGGTGACCCTCTTTCAACAGGCCAGCTAAAAACATCCTTGCAAATGAGTAAGAAAAGTTAAGTACTCCATATTATAACAAGGATGAAACAAAAAAAGTCATTGTAAGATGATGATGTCTTTTGTTTTCTACATGATTTGTTGCTTGGTTAACTTTTCTGCAAATATGATTAATAGTATTGTGATCGAATTTGATAAGATCTAACAGGTTATCTTGTATTAAATTATTATGAATTTCAAAAGAAATACGTCAATTATTATTCGGATAGAGTTAATAACAATTAAGTAACAACAAGATTATATCCTTCTATTTGGATTGTTTTGGATTCCCAAAGAAATAACATTTTTAAGCTTCTTTTCTAAAAGCAAGAATTTCTGCGACACTAGAATATTTAGGTCATTGCAGTTTAGTTTCAAATATTTTGGTCAAGGGGGGGTGTCCAATTGATATTAAATTTATTTTTTTTGATTTTGACTTATAATTATGGGGGCTTTAAGGAAATTTTTTCATCAATTTGATTATTCCAATTTTTAATGTGGTTGAGAATTTGGAGTCTCATTTGAGGAATTGTGCACGATTCGTTTCGAAACACTAGAGAGTTATGGGCAAACCAAATAAAACATCAAGGTAGTGCAATCAAGGAAAATGAGTCTCTTTTTTCGCAAAAATTATCAATAAGTGATAATTATGGGTTGAAGTTAAGAGAAGGTTAGCGATGATATTAAGAGAAGAAACGACTTAATTTTATTTTTTTTGAAAAAAAAGTAGAAAATGAGGTATTTGGCTGTTTCAGAAGAGTAGTGATTGTAAAACTGACAATATTATTATAGGACGACAGTTACATTTCATATATCTAGTCATTTCGTAGTGGGAAGAGAATTACACAAATTTTTGAGATTTTTTTTTTAGAATTTGTATTTATAGACCAAATCCAGTAGGATGAAATTGGACTTTATTGTTGTTAGGATTATGAATTAAGTTTGCATGTGGGAACTCATTGGAGAATATATGAATCCATCTTTCTTTTTAGCTTTAGATTAGGAATGCCACTTCATGTCCACATTTATATTAGGATTGGACTCCCAATATTAGAACAAACATCCCGTTATTGTAGAAATCAATGTCTTGAGTTTTTTTATTTTTTTAGGTCGACTCCAATTCCACTGTTATTAATTCTTTTTACGGATTATTTAAAAAGAAATTAAAGTGAACATGAAAATTAGACACTTTTCTTCTGGATACTAAAGCCTAATTTGTTAAAGGATTTGGATCTCCTTGTTTGCAATAACATCAATCATTATCAATGGGCAAATAAGTTGTTTAATTTGATACCATAAAATTTTCTAACTTAGGAGATCAATGAAGTATGGACAACTTTCCTTAGGCCTTGTTTTTTTGGACTTAAAAGCTACAATAATCAGATCGGATCAGTTCAGATTAGTTCAGCTTTGTTTTAATACTATACTCTCACAAAATAAGAACCCCACCTAATCAGATCAGTCCTAAAAAACAAGCCTTACTAGGTAAGTAAGAAGGTGAATACGTTCAGCTATGAAATCTTGAACTCTTAAGCTCGAACATTAGTGGACGCATTTATGATCTTCACCTCTTTAAATGCGTCATGCGTGTGTCGTCAAAATTGTGCTAGATAACATGCAGTAGAGTCAGGTTCCAAACCTCGTACCCCATATTAAATAAAAATTATAAGAAAGTGTGTTTTTATACTAACAATAAACCTCAGTTTTTCAAAAACACATTCAACATGAAATGCAAGCTCAATATATGAAGTGAATGCCTGTATAATAGAATATACTTATTTCTTTCTTTTTGTCATTTTCAACCTTGTAAAATATATTACTTCGATACTTTCCCACTAAAAATTTATAAGGTTACTCATACCAATTCTTTTATTTACATGGTAAGATATGTATGTTGAACCCCATTTTAGGGATTTAATTTCTCACCGAAATACCACACTGACATTACCCGAAAAGAGTTGGGACAAATGATTCGGCATTGGTGAGAATTGAACCTCACGATATGAGAATGCGAGAGTGCCATTGCACTAGAGTGCGATCCTCTTGTTACTTATTATTTATAACAATAGTTTTCACTCACTAGACAAAGTATAACACATCTAATAACTTGTATTATGGTTGGGGTCAATTACTAATTTATTAAAAAATCTACACAAATCCTAAAATATATCGAATGTACAAATGTACAATAAGCTAGTATGCAACGGGCTAAAAATTACTTTAATTACACTAATACTGACTTTATCAATGAATAACTATTAACATTTTCAGGATAATTTTTGGTCCGGTGAACACTGATTTAAGATGTATTGTCTTGGCTTATCAGATTGGATTGGATTGGATTAGAATAAATGTGTGAGATGAGATTAGAATGGATGAATAAGATTACAATGGATTGAAATTGATGAATGAGATTACAATGGATGGAATTGTATTGAATTTGTCTAAATACTGTCGTACAATAATAGAATATAAATATTTTAACAAATGCATTAAAAGTTATGCAATATATAAACGTAACAAACATTTTTAAACAAATGGTGTGACTAATTATGCTAAAAACACAAGGTTACAATAATATTTGGTTTTGACCCAAAAGCCAAAGCAAAAATAGGTTTGCTATGCTAAATACTCTTAATAATAATTAAAGAAGTAAATAAAGCAAAGGGAACCTCGGATTATAGAAAAAGCATTTTCTAATTGAAACCTACTATTAGTATTATTACTACCTACTCCCCCTGTCTCAAATTATCTGGTACATTCTCTTTTTCACATCTCTCAATACAAAACTTTAAATTAAAATATCTTGAACTACACATAATAAAAAATTATATGTTTGAAAAAGTACATATTGAGACGAATCAAACTAGATCCATCATGACTATATTTTTCTTTATGTACATGAAACTATAAGCAGTCAAAGTTTACAAATGAATAATGTCATTTTCAGAATGTAGCAACTAATTTGGAACGGATGGAGTAATTAATAATTTAATAATCCAAAGCTAAAGAAGCATTTTTCTTTTATAAATAAAGAGATTAAACACAAATTCACATACATGGATTATTACATTATTCTTGGAATTGCAAAACAGCTTTTGTGCGCTAAAAGACATCAATCCAAATGCAATTTTTTACTGGCTACTAGTACTAATCTGATTCCTCCTACTGCTGCTGCTGCTTTTTAAATTAAAAATAAAAAATATTTGTCAACCCTCATTCCGAGAACCTAATGACATTAGATTAAATTAATTTAACTTAGTTAATTGCTTCTTAGCTAGATAAAATTATTAGTATTGTCCACATCTACAATTAAATTAAATATACTAATTGAGTGATTACTACACGTACTACAAAGTAGAAATATAAACTATAAAGTTCCTTGAAATACTAATTAATCTACAATGGAGGTCCGTGTAAGGGCTCATTTACATCAGCTGAATAGGAATGAACTGAACTGAACTGAATTTAATCTGAAGTAAACAAACCCTAAATCTAGGTTCGTTATTTGGATATTTTTATAAAAGGATCATTTCAATCAAAAGTTAACGTAACGTTCTTTCACATAAAAACCTTTTAGTCTTAGAAATGCGGATGAACCACATGCCCACCATACCCAATGTTAATAAAGTCATTATGAATCATGAACATTAATTATCATTATCATAATAAATAGGGATAAAATATGAATTACTCCGTATGAAGAAAAAATTGCCTACAAAAATATATATTTTTAGTATTTGAGTATGTAAAAAATTGATAAAATATCGATGTTATATATTTTCACTTCTCACAAAATATGGGAATTTACTTACCCAATCCTCCTTGGTAAGTTCTAATTATATTCCTGTGGGAATTTATTTCCCCCATTACTAACCACACAAATTTCTTAAATTTCCATGAATTTAGTGGTGGAACTAAATTCCTACAAATTGAGAATTCATGAGAATTTTTACTTTCCTAATGAACCAAACGACACCTAAATATCATCTCTAAATAGATAGACATACAATTAGCTTAAAATTAAGAACCTTTTTATTAAAAAAAATCTTGTATAAAAGAATACAACAACAACCCACCCAATTTTAATAATTTCTTAAGAAATTCAAGTTGTGAAACCACTGTGAATTGTGTCCAAGCTGACAAGCACAAATGTTTTTGCAGACTACTTGCTGCCCATGCATGCATGATGCATGCATCAATTTGACGTAAATATAATGCGCAAAAATTCTTTGTGAAAGTGAATGAAATTGGAGTATATATTATATATTGAACACAAATTGTTAATTAATTACAATATCAGAAATTTTGACCCATAATTAGCATGTGCAAATTGTTCCGGTTATGGACTCCAAACTTTTTGACGACAAAATGAAACCTAATTTTAGATAAGAACAAAGAGGGGTTTTTCATACAGAAAATCTATCTATCTATCTATCTATAACTATTACTAAAAAAAAAACCGCTGGCATCATTAAATGCCACATGTAACTTTCTCATTAAAAAATTTCTCTCCAAACTTTTATTTGACTTTTTTTCCTTTTTAAAAATTTTCTCTCTATTTATTGGTGTTTTTTTTCCTTCAATATTTTCCTTTCTATTTTTTTTATCTAATCTGATCTGAACTTAACATTTCTAATATGATCGGATCTTAATTGAACTTTTCTGATCTGATCTGAACTTTTTTTATTTGATCAATTATCTATATCTTTTCTGATATGAGCTAATTTTTTTTATTGTAGCTATACTTTTAACTTTTTTGATCTGATCTAATTTTTTTTATCTGGTATGATCATAAATTATCTGAATTTTTCAAAATAACTATTACTAAAAAAAAAAAACCGCTGACATCATCAACTATCACATGTCACCTTCTCATTAAAAAATTTCCCTCCAAACTTTTATTTGACTTTTTTTTTTCCTTTTTAAAAACTTTCTATTTATTGGTGTTTTTTTCCTTCAATATTTTCCTTTTTAATTTTTGTGATCTAATCTGATTTGAACTTAACATTTCTAATATGATCGGATCTTAATTGAACTTTTCTGATCGGATCTGAACTTTTTTGATTAGATCAATTATCTAAATCTTTTCTGATATGAGCTAATTTTTTTATTGTAGCTATACTTTTAACTTTTCTGATCTGGTCTAATTTTTTTTTATCTGGTATGATCTTAAATTATCTGAATTTTTCAAAATTTAAATAATCTGGTCTGAATTTTTTTATCTGATATGAATATTTTTTTTAAAAAGTATTATAATGCTTAATAAGTTGAAGCAAACGCATCCTTATTTGTGTTTAAATATAAATATTTATTTTTAATTACAACTTATAATTGTACAAAAAATACATTTTGATGCACCTTATATACCACAGTTATTAGGGGTTATCCTAATAGGTGTGACAAATAATTTGTTAAGGTGTTTGATGCGCCTTATTTGTTAATATTCAATCATACAAAAATTTTCATAACATAAAGTTGTTGCATTATTTTTTTTTAAATCATGTGTATAATCTAATTGCAATAAAATTAAAATTATATAAGTGTAATATAATAATGAAATATTTTTGTCAAGATTGTACATTTTCAATTGTACTTACCTTGCTACAGAATAAAATGGAAATTGCTAACAATAATAATATCCACTACACATATGGGCATTATTGTTCATTTTTGTTGTCAAAATTGCCTATGTTCATTCATTTTTAAATTTTGAAAGAATAATTGCTTTTTAAGGAAGAATAATAGCTTTTATGAATATGTTGAATAAGTAAAAATTGATATAGGATAAATTACAACACGGTTACTTTATAATATTATAACTAACCATAACAACATTGTGCTTATTTACAAATTTACATTTCTTTATTTTTATCAAACAATCAAACATTATACTCCGTATGAAATAATAGAATAAAAATAAAAAAAACAACTTCCTCCGTTTTTTTAGTTGTTACACTTTAGAAATATATGTGAAAGATAAAATAATAAAATGTAACAACTAAAAAAAATGGAGGAAGTATTATTCTTTTCTTTTATTTCAACTTTTACTTACGCAATATAGATTATCAATATTGAAACAAAATTTTATCAATTATTTTTTAAAAAAGTCGTGCATCCGCACGGGTGCTAACCTAGTAATATCTCTATTATATAAGCCAAGGGAGGAGCCATGATGTCCCTTCTCGAAAAGTCTATAATGCCCCTTATAAATTTATTAAAAATCAAATTAAATAGCATCACTCTTATTTATTAAGGAAAGTTACTACAATTTTTGAATTTTTTAAAATTAAAATATTACAAAATATACAATTCGGAAAAATAAAATAAAATAATCAAAATTCATTTTTTTGAATTCTCTATAAATAGACACCCATTTTAATATAGTTTGTTACATAAAATTTTTACCTTTTGATTATCGTAGAAATTTGATAGCTGATTTTATTCATTGTTGTGGAATGTCTGGATAAAAGGGAGAAATTTGTTTACGATTATGTGAATTTAAAAAATATTTTAATTTCTCGAACAAAAACCTTCGATTCTTTAGGATATGTATTAAAAATATCGTGTCACGCAAATAATGTACAAAAGAATAGTATTTGATATGTGTAGGGGTCAGTGGCATGCACAAGAAAACAATATAAGTCCGTTGTTTGATTAGCCTTTGAAAGATGTGATCTGATCTGAGCAAAAGAGACATAATTAAAGTATTGGATGATAAGATGGATATTATCAACAAGCAACTAAAATTTTCTTGGATAAAATTGTCTTTGCAATACATTAATAACTGTTAAACTATTATCTTCAATTAAAATAGAAGAAGAATTAAATTGATGAGCTAATAGGAAGCGATTGCGAAGGAAAAACAAGGAAATTTAATCGTATATATGACATGCACCTCCATATGTATATATAGTATGTTCTTTTTAGCTTCTTTTTGTTTTGTGAAAAATTTGAATTTCATAACAAGGAAAATCAAGAAAAGCTGAATATAATTGTAAACATTTCCATAGTTTTTTTGGGGTTTAGTGAAAAATATGTATACATATTCTATAACGTATGTTTTTTTTAGCTTTTGTTTATAACACGTACGTTGTGTTGTTGCAACGAATGAGTAGTAATTTTTTTATATATATATAAAGGAAAATAATATTCAAGGTACTTAACCTTTTACAATAGTGTATTTTAGGAGTAAATTTTTAATAATATTGTTATCTTAAAATGTTCAGCTCACCTTATTTAAGCGCTGAATTATTTGTAATAAAAATCGAACTAGAAAAATACAAACCATTAAATTAGAAAAATTCATCGCATCATATATATTATTATAGATCACACAAACTAAATAAAGCCTTAAACTAGGTATCATCGATCGACCTGTATAGTCGAAGTCGCTGCACCATTCATGATTGGCCAAAGTTACATAGGACTTTATTAATTTCTTTTATGAAAGAAACTTTATTAATGATTGCTTCAAAGAGGAAAAAAAAAGAGAAACTTTACTACTTTAATTTATTTAGTGTCTCCATCCGGATTTTTTTTTCATTTTATTTACTAATGTGGATAAAATTCAATCGCACTATTTGAATATATAAAATAAAATAAAATAAAAAAATAAAATGAGGGTTTATAAGATGAACTCGGCTACTAATACTATGTGAAAATAATAGAGTGAGTCACCCAACGTTGGACCTTCCAAAAATCAATCCGACCTACAAATAGAGGGTTTAATTTTTTACAAAAAAAACGACCGAACATATTTTGAACCCGTTAAATATAGCCCGCTCTTAATCAAACTCGGAAAATAAATAATGTATTAAACTTATGATATTATGGAAAATGAGAGTGAGGAATAGCTCAGGTGGTTAGAGCTTCCTTCCCGATTACAGGTGATTAGTCCCGCGCTATGCACGATTTTATCAAATAATACCTGATAAATTTGAAATTTTGTTAGACCATAAGTCAAATGGAAACAAATATAGAGTAAGTAATATAAAATCATTATTATATCAATAAAAATATTGTAGTATACATTCTAAGTGATTTGAAAATTGACAAAAAAAATGATATTTAAAACATTATATTGGTCATTAATTGGCTAATTGCATATGAAAAATAGAAGAATGAAGTTAATGATATTTAAGTTTTCAAAGTATGTTAAATGCTAATCATAAACATTTTTGGAGGGAAAATTTTGATTGAAAAATTGACATGTGTATATTTTTAGGTGAGGATGATGTCATCAACATTCTGTTTTAGTATATGGTACAGATTATTTTTATTAGAGCACAACATCAATTATTTACTCTAAATTCACTACAAAAAATGTGTTCAAGAAGGACAATTAAAATTGCCCTATTTGATACAAAATTTGTCTTCTTAGATTATAATGACAATTTTAGGATTGCCCTTATGTTGCCCTTGTAACCCCGTTGTATTAGGTTTCAAAGAAAATTTTAGATGTTTTGCCCTCTTTGATTCAATTCAAAAAGGGCAAACAAAATTGTCTTCATTGATCATCAACAAAGGCAATACATTTTGCTTTCCTTGATTTAAACACTTTATTTATTGTCAAATAGGGCAAATAAAGTTTCAAAAGTCTAAGAGGGCAAAATAATCATATTGTCTTCATTGTTAATATCAATGGGTGCAAAAATAATTGCCTTTGTAGGCATCATTAAGTAAAACAATACTCATATTGCCCTCTTTAATCATGATAAGTTGCCCTCGTTGTGTGAGTTTCTTGTAGTGATTGTCTGATCTATTGATGGATATATTTCTTATAATTTGTACTTTTTCGAACGTTTAAAGTACATACACTGCATTAAAACATGAAAAATTAAAGGGTGTTATAAAATTTCTCAACCTATTGGATCAACCCAAATCTGAAGACCTTACTTGTTGATACTCAACCCGTTACATCCCGAAATAGCAACACATACTTTTACACCAATCCAACCAAGTCCGACCCGTTTGACAGGTGTATTACAACCTACTTGTATAATTAAATAAATACATGGTGACATAATTTTCGAAGGAATTTTTATTTCTATTATATTGTCAAGGAAAAGTTAATTATATGGACTATGGAGTGCTTCATATTCAAACATTATTATTATTATTATTATTATTATTATTATTATTATTATTATTATTATTATTATTATTATTATTATTATTATTATTATTATTTTATATTGAAATTGTATTTTATTGATGCGATTACTTTTGGTACGTACTCAATGCATTTTTATTTATTTTTAGGTCAGTGGATCAATACCTTTTTTCCCAGACATTATGTAGTGAAAGTGATTTATTTATTTTTATTTATTTGAAATAATGTAGCATTGTAGTTAAAGTGATTATTCATCTACTCATATAAACTAAACTTTAACTAATCTTTTCAACTCTAATTAATTAAATATGAATGGCCAGCAAATAAGGGCGGAAAAACAAAACTTGTACTCGTAATTTTGCATTAAAAGGCTACAAATTAACGACCCTAGCTAGCTAACTTTGAGACTGATTGTGATCTCGGCCTTCGTAAATGATACCAAAAGTAAAAAAACAAAAGCAATAGGAGAATTACAAAGGTAATATTATTTCCGTACAATCAAATAATAATAATTCAGGGAAATGAAATCTTTTTCCAAGCATCAATATATGGAGGTGTTTGTGAGTTAGCGGTTTGAGGCAAAAAGAAAGGTTTGAAAGGAAAGAGAGGTTTGACCAACTCAAAAAGCTATTTTTCGGTGTTTGTTTGTTAGAGGTTTGGAAGAGAGTTTTGGGGTGAAAAAACTCTTTTTCAAAAAGCTCATATGAGGAGTTTTTTGGAAGAGCTTATAGCTTTTTAGTTCTTTTACTCTTAAACATCTAACAGCTATCCACTATTTACCAAACACCTTTATACAAACAACTAATGTAATCAGTTTGTCAAATCAGCTAGTCAAAACAACTAACTCAATCAGCTAACATCTAACAACTAACTATCAGATAACTCCCAAACAGGACCTATATAATTATTATCTCTGCTTTAGACTATTTGTAACGTTTAGAATTTTGAGTATGGGGAGATATTTTTTAATCATAAATAATTATTATACATAAGAAAAAATATATATGTTAGGAATATTGGGCTTTTCGGCATATATTTGTTATGGTCAATATTTATCATTTCTATTTTTTTTCCTAATTTATCGAGGTTAAGATAATTTGGTTGAGAACTATATATGTAACTCTTGAGATTATTGAATGACATACAGAAATTGTCGTTTAATATGGTATCACTGTATCAGACTAATTCAAGTTTGTTTTTTTTTTTTTTATAAAAAAAAAAAACAAACAAAACAAAACCCAGGAATAGAAAGCAAAAAAAAAAAAAAATCAAAACTTTATCCTCAATAATGTTCTTCTTCTCCAAAATGATGGGATGTGTATGAGAGACTAGTGTATATGTTCTATCGGGGACTATAACCCTAAATGTCTATATATGATATACTCGTTTCTAAATCCGTCCATCATGTATTAGAAAATGTCTAATGGTCTCTACACATATAAGATAAACACATACTTTATGTAAAAGACGTAAATAAACCCAATAGTAATATCAACTTAATCGGATCACTTTAATTGCGCTAAACTATTAGATAACGATTGAATAAAATCATATCCGAATAATAGTCCACAAATATACAATTTGTATTTTGGACCATATATTTCCAACATTGGTTACCTATCTCAAGCTACAGAATGGACGTACATATGATCCCATGCATGGAAGGTCAATTCATCGATCTTAACCATTGAATTGTTTATTTGAAAGTTTGAAACAAAATTAGACTTC
Source organism: Salicornia ramosissima (assembly GCA_951394345.1). Classification (NCBI taxonomy): domain Eukaryota; kingdom Viridiplantae; phylum Streptophyta; class Magnoliopsida; order Caryophyllales; family Amaranthaceae; genus Salicornia; species Salicornia ramosissima. The sequence continues at coordinate 57,775,404 of OX596236.1, read as the reverse complement.
TGTCCTCTTGATAATTAATGATGTTTCATCGGAATTTATATGTGTAGGAAATATATAGTACTTTTGAATAGCAAATATATAGTATTTTTGACTTTTGAAAGGTAAAAACCATGAGAAGTTAGCTAATTTAGATGAAAAGTTTGATTTTATAAATTATAATGTAGTCCTCTAGATATTCCAATGAAAATTTTATAATTCCATACCCCCTCGGCGCCCATACCTGCCCCTTCGCCGGCGCCTTTACAACCCTCCAACCACCCCACGTACCAAAACCACCCTAGTTCGAAAACACCGTGAAGGGTGGCGACCTAGGCTGGGGTGGTGGAGGTGGTAGTGGGGTTGGTGGTGTTTTTTTTTTATAAATTGGGTGGTTAGGGTTAGTGTAACGACCCGACTCGCTTAAATCGGCGCGGAAAAAACCGACGAGTCGAATAGTTATAAACTACAACTCAAACCTAAGAAATTAAAACTAATTCCTCGAAATATTATTAATAAACCACAAACGTACAAATACCCACAAGTTTGTACATACTAATCCCAAAAGTCAAACTAAAAATACTAAAATACGAGTAACTCCAACCACACGTCAGAGTCTAAAAACAACGTATGAAAGTCCATACAATATACCAACGCTATCTATAAACGACAGAAATAGAAAATACACCAAATAATAGAAATAGTAAACGTCGCTCGCCCAACCCAAAGATAAGCAAGAGTATCGTCATCAGAAATACCTGAAAAACATACAACAGTCCACCATCAGTGGCGAGTAACATAACTGACTCACCCTAATGGGAATACACATGCACATAGCATAGATCAAATAGACAACATCAAATCAATAATCCAGAGTACAAGATCAACCCACACGTGAACTCGACTCAACCAACCTAATCAACTATCTTTGGCGCAATCATTCATATTCTAGACCGGACTGTGCTCGTACGAACGCATCTTACGCATTCGAACTTTCTACTATGCTCGGATTTGAGAATCTTACTCCCAAACCCCATGAAACCAATCTTACTGGAAATCCATGTCCCGTGAAACCAATCTTACTGGAAATTCACAAAGATCACATAATATGACTCCAACTATCCCAATACCGCGGATGGAATAGGGGCAACGTCTTAACCCAAATACATTGAATCTTACTCAAAGTATCAGGCGTCTAAAAATGAAATCAAGCTAATTAATTAACTAATTCATTTAATCAACTTAATCATTTTATTCATTATTATTACCCAACATAACTAAATTAAGTTCAAGAATTGCCTCTAGCCTTGATTCTCGAAATTAACTAGTTAAATTATCGAAGTTATCCTCAAGAACTGCCTCTAGCCTTAATCTTGAGTCTAACCAATCATAATTCAACAATCTTTAATCATTCTTTAACCAATTATACCTCAATCTTTAACTTTCTTTAACTTACAACCCACTTTCTTTAACTTTCAAGACTCATCCAAGAAACTCAAAGAACCCATCAAGAACTCATAAAGAACTCAAAGAAATCATAAAGAACTCATTCAAGATTCAAGATCTTCAACCAAGAACTCAATCAAGATTCAAGATCTTCAACCAAGAACTCATCCAAACTCATACATACCACACGCATATCATCATTATCATTCGAAAATTACCACTTATACTAACCCAAAATTCATCAAACTTTGACATAATAATCATGATCACATTACAACACATAATCAATCATAAATTCATGAAAAACCTTCACCAAAACATCATATAAACACATAAAAATCAGAATATAAACTATACATAAAATCATAGTTAATCATCATCAAACAACCCCAAACATGCATTTAATCTATACTATAAACATAGTATACCAACAAGGTTGAGTAAGTATGTTACCTTATTGAAGATTACACACAAAATCAACACAAGAATGCAGCCCGGAAAACACGTCAAACACGGCACACAAACAGCCCACACACGGCTGTCCACATGGCACCACGAGCCACCACGAACACCACGAACCCCTTTGCACGGCTGCTGCACACGGCCTGCTGTCCAAGCACGAACACCACCGCACGGTCACGGCACCACCACTGCACGGCCCCACACACGGTCACCCACACGGTCCAACCCACTTGATCACGAACACGAACAAGACCCAAAACCAACCCGAACTAGTGATCTTGAATGAAATGCACGTGTTTAGGATTGTGTTTAGGCACTTAAAGATCAATAGAAGTTGAGTCTTTAAGATTGGGATTAGAAAGATGGATGAACAATTTGATGGCTTCAATCACCCAAAAATGGCGTGAAGCAAGGGAGTAGTGGAGGGAGTTTTTGTGTTTAAACTTTTGATGGCAAATGCATAAAATGGCAAGGATGGAAAAAATGGGCAAGGGGCCTTACTAACTCTCCTATTTATAGAGTTAGTTAAGGTGTGAACAAGAGGCAAGTGGCAAGCCTTGCCATGCCACTAGAAAACCGGCCAACAAGGGGAAAATGGGCCTAAAATGGGCTCTCGTGCTCAATTGGGCTAATTTGCAAAAACCGCATGACTAATCATGCAATAATCGATTTGGCCCAAAATATTAGATAATTAATTAGAAAATTAAATAAATAAAATTCTAATTAATTAAATAATAATTAACATAAATAATAACAACTAAAAATAAATATTTCGAATTAAATCGAAATTATTCACATAAAATAAAATAAATAGTTCAAAAATAAATTTGAACTAACACATAAACACACATAAATACACCTAATTATCGGCAAAAATACCAATAAAATCTGGGTCATTACAGTTAGGGTTAGGGTTTTGAGGGGTGGAGGGAGGGGTGGGGGCTGTCGTGGCTCTGACGAGGGGTGGGGGAGGGGAGGAGGCTATCGTGCGCCGACGAGGGGTGGGGGAGGGGTGGTTTTGGTGGTGGTGATGGGTATGGGTTTGGGGTGGTGGTGCGGGTTTATTTTTTTTAACAAACACTATTTAAATCTAACACTTTTGTTTTCCTTTCTCCCTCATTTCCATTTTTAAAGTGATTTTCTTTCCCTTTTGAAAACCAAGCGGCCCCTTAATCCTTTTAGGAAAACTGTACTCACTCATGCCAATTCACAACAATGCTTATTATTATCAAATTAAAAAACACACAGTCAAATTAAGAAGCATAATTCCTCAGCCTTTTGATTCCGTAAATGCTACCGTGTTTTGATAAATTTATGAAAGAAGATAAAATGTGTTGTATGTCATGTTATTCATGAATGTTTAGATATTTATAAAACTCTAAGGTAATCTAAGATAGAGAACTATGTTCCACATATATAATATATATCCTAACAAACTAATAAGAATATTTTATCATATCCTATTAATATGGAAAATATATCACACACAATATATTTTCCTTATATTCCCAACATGTTTGTCCCTTATTCTATCATGGGTCGGGCTGGGCCTAATACAAACAATAATGAAGCACATTACACTAGTCGGGTCAGGCCTAGTTTGGGCTCAATTTTTTTCCCAAACTCCAAAAATTTAATGTGGGTTTGACGAGCTTTTTCAGGCCGGGACTAAAAAGCTAACAAAAAAGTCTAACTTTAAGTGTCCAAAGCACGCAAAAAAGAAATGAAAAATCTGCCCATGTTGGGCCGGACCCAAATTCAGGCCTAATATGCATGTTCAAAGCTCGCAAAAAATCGGGTCGAGTCGGACTAGTTTTGATCAGGTCTATTCTTTGTCCCTTGTGGGCTGGACACATAAGACAAGAAAATTAAAAAATAAAGATATATTTGTTTTTTGTTATAAGATTTATGTGACTACAAATGAAAAAATAGTGAGAAAAAACTTTCTAAAAAAATATATAGAGCCCCTCAAAAAATATATATATAGAGAGCAAAGAATTAGAAACAATCTATACAATATATTAAAAGCTGCGCGAAGCAATAGTTATGCGACACGTAAGCTGGCACATAGCCGACACACAAGCATCATCTCTCGCCTGAGTTCCGCCACATATGCAATATTTTCATGTAGGATTTTAGTTTGGGCATTTAATTATTAAAAAAATGTTCATAGTGAGGTTCGAACTCGAGACTATAACACATTAATAGTATACACTTACCAACTCACCCAACATTCATTATTATCTCAAGTTCCACTATTTTAAAACTTATTGTTTTATTGTTCGAGTACACTTAATGTTAGTTTATTATCTAACAATAAATTTAATAAATTTCTAGATCCCTTATTTTTTTTAGGCGCAAACAAAAGAGACAATATTACTATTAATAAGGCAAAAGCTCGGCGTTGGATAAGATTTAATAATAATACTTAACTTCCATGATAACTATTTCACAAAAAAGTTAAATTTAAATCACTAATCCATACTAATTATTCATATTATTGTTCCATAAAAAAATATTAATATCATTGTTACAAGTTTTACCATTATGAAATATCTTTTGTCATATTTAAATCAAGGGAAACAATGGTAGTAAGAACAACAACACCAATAACAATACTTTTTTTTATTTTACAAATATTTTTTAAATTCAAAAGACTCGCACAAATTTTCTTCAAAAGGAAAAATAATGTGCATTTTTTTCATTTCAAATATTATGTAACTACTCGCCACAACATAACGTTACAATTATTAATTATTCCATGTAATCTATACTCTTCTTCTAAAACGCATCTTCTAAGCATATTTGAACCCACAATCCCTTAAGTACAAAAGTCACAACTTAACCACTAATCCATATTAATTTCATTATCAATTATTCCATAAAGAAGTATTATATATTTCATTGTTAAAAATTTTTGTTGCCTTTAATTTGTTTTCTGGACTTGAGTCTCAAAATAAAAAACGTAGTGTATCATTCGATCAAATTAATGATGATGATACTTCAATTCCTCTGTTTCATTTTAAACGCATGAAACAAGTTGATTTACGTAATTTTTTTTTTAAAATTAATCAAAAACGTAGTCTCAAAATGAAAAAACGTAGTGTATCATTCGATCAAATTAATCAAAAACGTAGGCTCAAAATCAAGTTGATTTACGTAATTTTTTTTTTAAAGCATACTTCAAACATGACAAGAAGTTAGCAAGGCTTTACCCAACATATTATCATATAAACCATAAAATTTATCATGTTGAACAATGTACATTTTTTTTCCTCTGACTAATTAGACCATAAAAAAATGGAGTCACAATAGTGCATCGACCATCAAACTTTGGCTTACTAACAAAGATCCAAACATTTTCATGATTGACATGTTAACAGCAATATTTTATTACTTGAAATAAACAATTAATTAAAAACGAATTTTCTCTCTAAGACTGTTAGAAAAATAAATTAAACACCAATTATTTCAAGTAATTAAAGAATAAAATTAATATTCTATCAACATACAATCAATACAAAGGTTAAATAATAATAAGAGAATAGTTTAGAATAGCCTGGGTTGTAGCACGTTAGGCGCTATCCTTAGAGAGAAAACGCCCCACTGCACTGGTGAATAGAATTAATACGTTCCTCTCCCAAGATACAACAACCCGTTAGATCAATCGTGTGCAGCAAAGGATCCCGAACCAATGAACACCAAAGCTCCAAAATAATAATAAAAAACTTATTGTTTTATGAACAAAGTTAATGTAAGAGTAATGTGTAAAACTTGTGAGTAGACTGTAATTTTCCTTTTTCATTTGTTTTCGTAAGTGCCCAAATGCCCCTTATATATGGGAGTAAGAATAATTAAGAAAACAAAAATAAATAAAAACCATTGGAAATTATGCTTAGTGGCATGTTTATAGTTGAACAATTCTAAAATAAAGTGTTAAACCTCCCATATTGTTCCTATCATTTAGGAACGTACAAGTACATAACAAAACTAAGTAAAAGTTTTTTTTTTTTTTAAAAAAAAATTAAATTAAAATAAATATAATTTTCAACAATTTATGTTTTCACACTTGTCTTAATAATAATAATAATAATAATAATAAAATGTTAACTACATAGTACTAATAGTCTATTAGTAACTTGAAATTAAATACCCTAACACTAGTGATCCAAGAAAAATGTTCTTGAGTTAAGATTCTTGCTTTAATTTTAAAGATATTGAAACATCTATGTATGTATTTACCAAAAATAATAATAATAATGAAACATGGGATTTTGAGAAGTTCACTTGGCAAGAAAAGAAATAAAAAATAAAAATGATAAAATAAAATATGTATTCCATCCTTTTGAACAATTAGAAAACAGCTAGAGTAAAAAAAATGCACATTATATTACTCAATCTTCAATTCTCATTTGAGCAAGTTTTCTACAAGTATTTGAAAATGCGGTTGAATCTTTACATATTTCTTTTATTTTTCTTTTGATTCTATGTATTTTTAAAAATTATATAAATTTTGTTATTTTGAGATTATTCATTAAAACGAATCAAATAAATAATACTGCGTACTCTGATATTTTTTTAAATGTCAATTTGGAATAATTAGAAGTTCTTTTTAATTTTGTTTTCTCTCTCCCAAACTATTGGTTGTACAAGTTTTTTTTTTCCACAAAAAGGACATCCGATCCAATACTAAGGCGAGGGTTAGTTAAGTCTTACTAACCTAGCATACATAGCCATGTTACGTGCTTCACAATTAGAGGTTATACAATTTATTTTGTGAGACAATCTCACCTAGAATAAGCACCTTTGGTTTATTGAGTGAAGGTGTGCGTATGATCCTTGAGGTTGCATTTCAATACCCCTCCCCATAAATGTAAGGGAATTATTATCATATGCTAGTTTAATTGTGAGAGACAGTTTGTTTGTAGGATTCCATTCATATATGCATGTTATCATATAAAATACAAATCCAATTGGAGAAGAGTATATATAATTTCTCTTGTCAGACCATTTGACAATTTAAAATATTTTTTTTTACTATAAAATTGTAACTTTTTATTATAGTTTTTTACATAACTAATTAAAGTTTATGTAAAAATTTACCAATTTCAGCAAAACGGTTATCCTATAAACACGGTTAAATAGAAGACTTGCTAATAAAAATAATGCTTAACATATCTCTTTTTTTTTATGGAGCTTAGCATATATCCTAAAAGAGTATTAGCTAATTTATGAATGAAAGCCAAAATTACAAGTAATTGGTGTAATAAATACATTGTATTAATTTTAACTAAAAAAATATTATTCATTTTAGTTAGTCTCGGCACCACCCACGACCATTTTTATTAAACCTACTTGAAACTTATTAAACTTATTGGACTTAATTAGCTCTGATTATAAGAAACAATTGAATCTTATCACACCTGACTAGACCTAATCAAAAAGGCATGCACATACGGACATACCTACCCTTATTAACCCCTCTTAACCACCCCATGCATGCAGCTCCCAGGATTTGAACCTGGGTCATATAATAGCATATCATATCGATTATCGAGTAATGATAAACTAATAGCTGCTATATGCATTTAGAGGTTTTTGTAAAAATGTCTTAATTATTGTCCCGTGTAACGTAATTATTGTCATGTGTAACACAATTATGGTCCCAAGCTAAGGGTGTCGTTTATTGTCCACGTACTGTTTTAGCTTCACTTGTACGCGGGACCACTTTCATTTATTTCTGACACAAATGGAGCAATATAATTGGATCAGAAGCTGCTATTTGCATATAGCTGCTATGAGCAAATACTTACTCTACCATACCATACCACAAGAGGTGAATTTGTTACCAACAAGCTAAGCTAGCAAAGATATTGCATAATTTTTTCCCTAATAAAATAAAGGTAAATTTGTTTTTAATAATCCAACCTTTTGAATTTTAGTAAGCACTAATCCAACCTTTGCACCCTAAATACATATAATAATCCAAGCTTTCGATTTCTAGCAACCAATGAACTAAACTTGAAAATAAGAGATCAGTTATATGTTGATCTATGATTTTCTTGGGTTTTTTAATCAACTACACATTAAAAGACTAACATTTACTTACCTATAAAACTGCTAAAACTCAAAAATGAGGGGTTAAGATTCATTGGTTGGATTGTAGTGCGAAGGTTGGATTATTTCCTGATAATCCAAAGGTTGAATTATTAGTTTCTAAAACTCGAAATGTTGAATTATTAAAAGTAAATAATCCTAAAATAAATGGATGGAGAGTGAAAAATAAATGAATTTATTAGACCAGCAACAGAATAGGGAGGCAGTGCCTTGTTATAAGGAATCTAAAGCAGGAAATTACAGATGTCAAATCAAGAATTTAATTAAGTTGAGTAGCATTGACTTTCACACAAATAAAATTCTGAATTTATGCAAAGAATGGAAATCAAAATTTATTGCATGTAATTTAATGAACGTCACACACACACACACACACTCACACTCACACACTCACACTTGCTGCTAATAAAATTAAACCCCAAATCCCCCTATCTACCTTTCTACTCTTTGCTGCAGTGACACGTCCCTCATTCCTAAGCTACCATGGTTTAGTTTAATTTGATTCTTATTAACCACAAATCTCATTATCTTTCGACTTTACGGATAATGTTAATCCGTGTTCCGTAAAATAGGAGTTTCGGTCTTCGGACAGACAAAAATTGAACTGAATTAAATTGAAAAAAATAACATTTTTCATTTTAGCATAATATAATAAGACCACCCTAGAATCATCCAATAAATAGGATCATACTATTCCATTTCTATAACTTCTCCTCATTTCATTTTAGCATGTTTCTTAACACATGTTTCATTATATTGATGTTTTTATTGTCCTTAAAGTAAAAAAGTAAAATAAAAAATAGTTATTAAAACATTTAGTTGAATGATAGCAGAAAAATCTCAATTAAAAACAATACTCCGTATAAATATGGACTAGTACACACTATCCGTTTTACAATGTTTGTCAATGCACATGTTCAAATATCAATAACTTTCATTATGCTTTATAATTATAAAATTAAAGTTATGTCTTTGGTGAGACTAGGTCTTCCTAAAAAATATATATATCAATAAAAGTTATAGAAAAAAAATATAAAAAATATCAACTTTTAGTAATATAACTTAATCTAGTGAGAATTGATCTTATAGTAAGACCGTATCACTAACAATTTGTAATTATAATAAATTGATACGGAGTATTTAAAAAATTACATATTTAGATTAATTTAATTCAATCTCAAATGAGTATAAATGTGTTTTCACATGTGTGTGTCTATATAGATATTATATTAGTTCATGGGTTCGTTTTACACCGCATGCATTTATGAGGATTCCTTATCTTGTCCAATTACAGATGTGTGTGCTGGCTAAATTAAGCTCAATGACCTACAGTACAGCTTGGTTCAAGATCTAGTATTCCACACATTAGCATACTAAAAAAAATATAGATATTATATTGGATTTCGCTTCTTCCTCCTCCAACGATGTTTTTTCAGAAGACAACTGTACAACTAATTACATAGCATCATTCAAACATCGGACCATTGACATTGATCCTTCCTAAACGCTAAGCTCTCTCTATTTTTTTTTTTTTTCCTGAGATTGAGGAAGAATTTTTGATTTTTCCTTTTTACTTTTTCCTAAAAAAAACTAACAAAGATTCTTTATACCTCCTCTGTTTTGTTTTTTTTTTTAAAAAAAAAAAATATATATGTGCAACTTATATAGAAATTTTCTATTATGCATATCAAATGTTATCTTCCCCTTTTTCATGTTTCTTTTTATCACATACATCTATTTCTTTCTCTATCATTTTCTCACTAAAAAATACCTAGTTCGTATTACCTTTTAAAAAAATAAGGTGAGAAAATCAAAAAACGCAATATCACATTTTCAAAGTATAAGTTAGTACCACTAAACTTTGGAAAATGGTTGATATTGGCACAGTGTACAATTTTTGATATTTTACTAACAAATTAGGGTGAAAAATCAATCAAATTTAAGATAAGAAATGCTAAAATCAATCCTCAAAAAACTATATCTAAGTTATGTGGAAATTTTACTTGATATAGGAAAAAGTCCAAGAAAATAATAAATTGAAGGAAGAGAAAAAAGTGGGTTATTTCTTGAGATTCCCTGCTAAGAAGGACAATGATCACAACCCGCACGAGACCCTCCCTGCTTTGGATTCCCTTCTAATTGATGACTATCTCTGACTCAGACAACATCCTTTTCTACTTAATTTATTTATTTATTATATCTTGTCTTGTATATTTTTTTTTATATAAAAATAATACACTTTATATCCTAATTTAATTGTTATATTTTGATTTGTAATACTATTTACATGTGTTGTTTGACTGCTTTTAGTTTTATAAGCGCAAGGAAAAATATAGTCATGATGGATCTAGCATATATAATTCGTCTCAACATGTACTTTTTAAATAGATAATTTTTTTTTTTATTTTGTATAGTTTAAGATATTTTTATTTAAATTTGAGTCTGGGTAGGTGTGAAAAAAATTAAAGTAAATGTGGAAACTAAATTGAAACAGGTGGAGTATAAGTGGTATTAGGTCTTGATGAATTGGATTCTACTATAGGTCATCTAGTTCAATTTGACTAATACGCGCATCTAAAAGTAAAAGATAAATAATCATCATAAATTACAAGTGATAAGATTCAAATCCAAGATCTCAAAGTTATTAATATTCACAAGACTTAACCATTGGGTTATGACTTGATTCTCAATCTCATCTACATATATTATGATTGTGAAACATAACTTTACACTATACTAGTGTATTTTTTTATATCTATAAATATAAATAGACTGAACACCAATTATTCATATGTCTATCACCATGCCCCACGCGTTAATTAAAGAGTATAATTAATAATGTATTTTTTTTTTTTTTTCCTTTTCAAAATTTCACATTTTCCTTTCCCCTCAACAACTCCATTATTGATTTATTGAGGGGAAATATTATATGGAAAGATAATATTTTTTTTGAGATTTATATAGTCCATTTAGGAGATTACAAAATCTTTACATATCGTGCTAATAGTGGTAGGTGATATTTTTTCTCATAGTCATATACTTACATATATGTAAATAACTAAATATGGAGTAATAGAAGTGATGAAGTCACACTAATCTCCATGTGTAAACAAAAACACACTATTCATTTTTTTATATATTTTTTGGATTTATTGATAATTTTAAGTAAACTATTTGTTACATAAATATATAAGGCTTTAAACTTATACGAAGTATCTACTACTCTCTCCGTAACATATAAACTGCAATAATTTGACATTTTTTTTATCTACTTTATGTTAAATCTTTGCAGTTATATTATTACGGATCGGAGGGAGTATTTACCTTCTATATACTAGGTATTTCAATTTCATCATCCTATTCATGTTAAGACTTTGCTTTCCATATTTTTTTTTCTAACAAATTATTTTCTTATTTTCCGTTATTTGTTTTGAAAAGAAAGGAAAAATGTTTTCCTATAGGTGATAAAAATGATCCTTCTAAGGATGAATACCATGCATTTTCCTCTCCTCAAGGGAGATATTCACATTTTTCACCATATTTTCTTACTTTCATCCTTTTCTCCTCGCTCTCACCCATCATTTTTCTCTCCTTTTTTGACAAGATTTTTCTCCCATTTCTTCTACTTCTTTTTTTCACTACTTTTTTTCCCATGAAAATTATCAATGGAAAATTAGTTTCTAATCGTATATACCTTTGGAATATGTTTTCTGTAGAAAATCATTTTCCTTTAAAATAATTTTTCATTCAAACAAACTGAGGCTAAGAAATAAAAACAAAACCACTAGAAGGTTGAATGATGTATAATTATTGTACAAATAATCATGCCATTAACAAGTGGTATATATAGTTGAAGTTAATGGGAAAGACTACGCATCATATATATACTAAGTGCATGAGACTTGTTATAGCCTTATAGGCACACTCAAAATCGTTATAAGCACACCTTCATGTGACAAGAACATTGAAAATTGCACTTTCACAGAAGGTGTGCTTATAACAAAAAACGGGTTTACGGGTCGTGTATGCCTATAACAAAATATTGGCTTGTATATTACAAATTAAACCACATATTGATTAAGGCCTAAGGGTAATGACTAATGAAGTTCTAAGTTTAATATCATTTTTCAATATTTTACTTACTGATAAAGTAATAACTAGGAGGGAAACGAGTCACCTCATGCATGGTTTAATTTTTTTTGTTCCAAAATATTTTACAATATTTATAAAGTTACGAACCAATTACAAGAATAAAATTTTAATTTGCACATTTAAAAAAAAAAAACTAAAATAATCTATAATAAAATATTATTAAAAAGCGCTCCTTTGCAAGGAGTGCGCCACGTGTCATCATCACATCCTTTACTGTGAGTAATTAAAATGCATGCTTAATTCATAAAATAATAGAAATTAAATAAGGTTCTTATGAGTAATTGAACTTGAAACCTCAATTTCCAACACTATAAGCACTATCACTTCTCGATATTATTTACACAAATTTTTGAATATAAAATAAAATAAACTATATTATATTTGTTGACAAGTATTATATGATAATGTGTATGTAATGGAAAAGACTATTAAAATTATATCAATTTGTGACGTTGTTTTATCTGATGAGGAATAAATTTTACCAGATATTTATATTAAAATTTAAAAATAAAGTATAATAAATGATGAGATAGTTGAAAAATATATATCAAAATTTTATTTAACAATAACTTTTATAAGAAATACAGAGTAAAACACATTTATTGTTAGCAACCAGTTCGAGCATCGCTGAACCAATATACTAGTTATTTTTTAAAAAATGAAAACCCGTGTGACTGTGTGAGGATAGATCGTTAAAGTTGGAGGGAGTAAAAATATGAACAATGAAACACCCAAAAAGTGAGATAACATTCTTGAATAGGTGACTTTATTGGAATGTGGAGGCCGCCATTTTTTATAAATAAAAGAAGAAATTGAAGATGATCATCCATATATGATACATGCATGCACATAGAATAGTAGGGAACATTCCTTTACAATTTACAACATAATATGATAACATAATATGATAATATGATATATATTGATTTACCAATTTTATTATATTCTACTAGTATTATTTTTATAATATGAGCAGTAAAACGGTCTTGAACCGAGTCATAATGCTGGTTATTGGGCTCAATTTAGTCGACATAGGAATATGAAACGAAAAGGTATAAAATCTTTATAAATACGTGCGCTGAAATTCAAACCAAAAAACTTAGGGCTCGTTTACTTTATCTGAATATAGTTGAACTGAACTAAACTGAACTGAATACAACTGAAAGTAATATTT